>JAUMJK010000225.1:0-550000 GCA_033558105.1 Coccyzus lansbergi
CCCCTTCCAACGGGGCCGAGCGCGCGCGCCTGACCGAACCAATGGGCGCGCGGCAGCACCTGCGGCCCGCGCGGCGCGGGCGGGGCCGGCTTTGAGCGGCAGCCGGACAGCGCCCGCCTCCCCCCACACCCCCCAGCGCGCGCCAAACCCCTCTCCCCTCCCCCCGCCCGCCCCTCCGAGGCGCGCGGGTGACGGGCGGCGCCGGCGGCCAATGAGCGCGCGGGGCGCGCGCGCGGCGGCCAGTCTCGGGGCCAATGGGAGCGGCGGGTGGGCGGAGGCCCGAGGTTTCCAAACGCTCCGCGGCGCCATGGGCTGAAAACTAAACCGATGGAATCTCCCAGTCTGAACCGGTTTGAGCCGGTTCCGAGTCTGTGGCGTTAGGAGAGGGGGGGGGGGGGGGGCGAGAGAGAGGCGCCGCGCTCAGTCCCTGCCGCCGCCGCCGCCGTTCGCAGGGGACCCCGCGGGAGGAGCCGCCGCCGGCGCAGCGCGGGGGGCGAAGCGTAGCGCGAGTCGAGGGGGGGGGGGGCGGGCGGGCCATGGGGCTGCTCTGAGAGCCGAGGGCAGCGCGGGAGCCGCCGCGGACGCAGCGCGCGGGCCCGGCCTGCGCACCCAGCGGAGCGGGGCCGTCCCCAGGTACGGGCCCTCCCGCGCCTCTCGCCCGGGGCCGCGCGGGGACGGGGCGCGGGGCAGCGGCGCCGGCAGCGCAGAGCCGGCAGCCGGGCGGCCGCGCGCGCCTCCGCGCCCTGCCCCTGGCCTCGTGCGGGGTTTTGCGCGGAGGAGAGCTATTTTTGGTAGCTTCGATTTTTTTTTTTTTAATTATTATTTTTTTTTTTTTTTTTTTTTTTTTTTTGCTATTGTCGTCGTTGTGCGTTTAGAAACTTCGGTTGTTCGCCCCTACTTTTTTGAAGGAAGAGGCTGTGGGAAACACCTAGAGGTGAGTGAGCGGGGGCGCCGGGAGGGTGCGGGGGCGCGAGGGGAGCGGCCCCGCGCGGAGCCTCGGCCGCGGCCGGAGCGGTGTGGGGGGCTCCGGGGAGGGACCCGGGGCGCGAGGGGGGGGCGCTTAAAACCAGGCTTGGGGTGCAGGAGCCTGTAAGAAACGCCTCTAGGTGAGCGAGCGCCTAGGAGCCGGAGGTGCCGTGGGGAACGGGGCGAGGGGGTGAGAGGGCGCAGGGCCTTGGCTGGGGAAGGATAAGGCTTGGGGGGCTCTGGGGATCCGGGGGATTTGGGAGGGCTTTTAAAACCGGCCTTGGGACGCAGGAGCCTGTAAGAAGCCCCTCTAGGTGAGTGAATGCCTAGGTGCGGGGGCTGCTGTGAGGGAGGAGCGGGGGTTGGGGGCGCGCAGAGCTTTGGCCGTGGAGGGTCAGGCTTGGGGGGCTCCGGGGAGGGACCCTGCGGGGGGACGCGTGTAAAATCGGGTTTTGGGCGCAAAAAGCCGCGAGGAACACGTAGATCGGTGAACGTTCGGGTTCCGTGAAGGTTGCGGGGGCGTGTTGGGGGGCCGCTGGGCCGCGGCGCGGGGGCGGGAGGGGAGCGGAGCCTCGGCCGCGGCGTGAGGGGCCCCGGGGGGCGTTCGAAACCGGGTTCGGGGTGCGAGCATCCTAGGCCTGGTGGGGCGGGCACCCTCCTTCTCCATGCCGGCGGTGGGGGCGGCGGGACGGCGCCCGTGCCGAAGTAGGGACATAATCTGTGAATTATTAGGAGTGGAAGTTTCCAGAAATATTTTTGTGTGCCTGTGCAGCAGTATTGAAAGGTCCGCCTGGATCACGTGGGGGCCCTGCATGGAGCCCGCCGAAGGAGGGAGGGAGGGGCCGCGCTCCGCAGCGCCCGCGCCCCCCGCCCGCAGCGCCGCCAGCCGGGGCGGGGGGCGGGGGGGGGGGTCCCGGGGGGCGCGGCGCTTTCCCCCGGCAGGCGGCCGCACGTGCGTGGAGCGGCGGCGGCAGGAACCGCGTCCTTGCGGCCGCCTCACGGGCGGCGCGAACGCCTTTGCGATCTGCTTCGCGCCGGAGGAATTTACGAGTGATGTAACTAAATCTCTGGAAGTGGGTAGTGGGGCGGGAATTCGCTGGCGTTCGGTAGCGGAATTGCACGCTTGGGAGCGGGGCGGAGTGACTCTCCTAGGCTTTGGGTTTTTAATTGCCGCCCCCAGTGAGCTTTTAAGTAGCCGGGCTGAAGGTGCTCTGGGGTTCATTGTGACTGCTCCGCGCCGCTTGCTGTTAGAACGTGCGTTCTTGTTCCTCTGCGCTACGTGTTTAAGTTAATCGGGTATATTGTAATAACCTGACTGCTATGTTAAACTTAAAGGTCCAGGGTCATCGGGAGTTGGTATAACTGTGTAAACAGTGCCGTAAATGCAGTTCTTTTGACCTTCGGTAGATGTCAGATTCCTGCTATGGTGTAGTTTAGTGTGTTTCTTTTTTTTTAAACTTATTATCTTTTGTTTCTGTTTCCCGGTTTATTGGCAGTGGAAGAATTGGTTAGTGACGGCTCTTAGAGCTGACGTTTAAACCTCAGATGTGATGAGGGGGGGAAAATTCTAGGGGTAGAGTAAATGAGAGGTTGTAAGCTTCACGTGGGTGCGTTCTTAGGAGTAGGAAATGGAGTGGATTGCAGTTGGTGTTTACCACAAAGCCGCCATTTCTGTGTTTCAGTTTAGGAGTAGGTAGGTCATTTTGAAGATAATGCTGGGAGTGGCAGAGGGCCCTATTCAGAACGCTTCCTTTCCATTTCCATGTGGCTCTTAACTTCTCGTCACGTGGCTCCTCATTAGCACACTTACGGCTGCGTAAAAATCACAGAAAGAGGCTTAAGGCTGAAACGAATGGCCCTACCCGAGCAACGACTGACTTGCAGCGTTTATTCTAGCTTGAAAACGGCTTTCCCGGCTCACGGTTCAGCTATGGAGACGAAATCTGAACAAAAGGGGCGTGCCTGAGCACCCGCCTGGAACGCTCAGAGCTGCAGAGCCTGTTAACTGATGCAGGTTCCTTCTAGCAATGCTGCTCTCTGCCCTTGTGGGAGGGAAAGTTTTCAAGTGTTTCGAGTTGAAAGAATAAAATCAGCCTTAGCTGTTGTTTTGGTTTTTTTGCTTCAATACTTAACTTTGCAGTTTTGGAAAAGGACAGACGTGGAGTGTTAGTTTTGAATTATTTTATTTCCTCTGTGGTGTTTATTTCCCTCTGATTTTCCAGGTAGATGTTGTAAAAAGGCTGACTGGATGTTAAGCTGGAGCCCTCAAAAATGATCGTGTTAGCAAAGGAATGTTGAGGAATTTTTTTTCAATTCAAGTTAGAACTGAAAAGTTTAAGTTTTGAAGTTAATATTTCTCTTTATAGAAGTAAATGAAATTGCCTGATGCTGTTTGCAAATATGCATTTCTAAACAAAAGATTTTCCTTGTCTATATGCTACTGTAGAACTCTCAGTTAATTAGCCATTGCTTGGGTTGAGGCACAGGTTTGTCTTGCTCTTTCCTGATGAGCATGACTTAAATACATGAGGTGTATAACAAATTCTTACTTGCCCGTGAAGATACTTAGAGTAGATGTGACTTCTGCCTTACTCTGAGTTGTCCGGAGGGTGATTCTGGAAGAATCATAGAATCACCAGGTTGGAAGAGACCCACCGGATCATCAAGTCCAACCATTCCCACCAATCTCTAAACCATGCCCCCGGTACCTCATCTACCTGCACCAGGGAAGGCAAGTCAACCATCTCCCTGGGCAGCCTGTTCCAATGCCCTATGACCCTTTCAGTGAAGAATTTTTTCCTTATGTCAAGCCTGAACCTCCCCTGGCAGAGCTTGTCCTTTCCCCTGTCACTTGGGAGAAGAGGCCATCGCACTCCTCTCCACAACCTCCTTTCAGGTAGTTGTAGAGATCAATAAGGTCTCCCCTCAGCCTTGTCTTCTCCAGGCTAAACAACCCCAGCTCTCTCAGTCACTCCTTGTAAGACTTGTTCTCCGGCCCCTTTACCAGCTTTGTCGCTCTTCTCTGGACAAGCTCCAGAGCCTCAACATCCTTCTTGTGAGAGTTTTGAATTGTATCTTTTCTGAGTATGCAGATAGCTCTGCTGCAACTTCTTGAGGGGCCTTTCTGCTTTCCAGTCTACTGGCTATTTCTCAAGTGAGCAGTTTCAAATGAAATTTGTAACTTTAGGGAAGAAGCTGAAAAGGAGGGTGAGTGGCAAGAGAGCTGCTGTAGAGGAGAGGGTATGACTTTGTGTTACAGTTGCCAGTGACTTTGAAAAGAGGATAATAACCTTGATCAGCTGTTTTTAAAGTGGGGAGGGGTGTGAAAAGGGTAGAGTATAATTTGCTATCCATAGTTCTGTGGCTCCTGGCATATATTCTTGTTCTTCACAATTGCTTTTATCTTGTACCAGTCTCTGGCTGTTAAGCATCTTACATGCACTCCTACAATCACACACACCCCACCTGACTTCCTTTGCATAATACCGAGGCTGCTGTATCTAGGACAAAGAGTTAATGCATGTATTGCTGCTTTTATGGGACCTGAAACCTCCAGTAGAATTCTATTTCAGTTTGAAGTGGTCTGCTGTGGTATTCAGAGTAACCTGCTAATATAACTGTCCCCTTACTTCATCCCATCAAAGTGCCTTCAAACTCTCAGCTTTTTTAGTTTCAACAGTAATTTTTTTACTTGCATGCAGTTGACTTGTAAGCGTTTTTTTCCTCAAAGTGTTTGAAAAATGGTCTCTGGTTAATTTCTTACTATGTATGTAGATCACATTTCATTTCCATAAACAGTTGTTTAAAAGCTTTTAGAAGTGATCTTCTAAATGTTGTGTGTTGGCCTAGGAAACTCAAAATTGGACTGAGATTGCTAGTATAGGTCTTGACTGTAATAATGTGAGTTATTTCTTCCTACTGGCAGACCTAGTGATTTACACGTTTGTGACACGTTTGTGAACTGGTAGGGCTTGTTACCTCTTTTGAAATGAGTTTTGGCTTGAAGGACAGCGCGTTGACTAGTCAGACTGTTGTTAAATGTCGTACCTGCTGAAGACCCTGAGAATTTAGTTGGGATAGTGATGTGTGAATTCCTCAGAGTCTCTCCTGCTACTTAGTTGCTCAACAATTGATGGAAGCATGTATTCAGTGCTATGTAGTACTCTTAACCATCTTGTTTGAATGAGGTGAGCTATGTTAAGTTGATGCAGTTGCTTTACAGCTAGATCTAATAATAATTTATTAACTGATCAAAATACTTCTTGTTTTGCAGTAATCTATGCCAGCAATTATGACAATGTTAGCAGACCATGCAGCTCGTCAGCTGCTGGATTTTAACCAGAAACTGGATATCAATCTTTTGGACAATGTGGTGAACTGTTTGTACCATGGAGAAGGCGCACAGGTAAGGTGGACTTAGAACTGATGTTTATTGACTATGTTTAACCTTATAACAAATCAGTTCAGCAGAATGAATTAGTTTCAGTAAAACCCATTAGTATTAGTGAATTTACTCTGCTAGTGATTGGAATATCACTTGTAATTAATGTGTCCTGGTTTAAAGGCAGACCTTGTGTAACTAGAATTGAAATAATAGTTAGAAAAATGTTAGCTTAGTATGTGCTCATTTCTAGCAAGCCTTTTGCTGTTGAAAGGTACGAGCGAGTACAGTTTGGAAAGGGGACTTTGGCTTGCAGCTTGCCTTTTTCGACTTAGTTCTTCATGAAGGCATAAGTTACCTGTTGTTGTTGTGAGCAGGATTGTGAAGCAATAAATTAAATGTTAGCGTTGCTGAAGGATTGTGTTTAAAAGAAAAACCTTAATGTTGGTATTTCTGTATTTGTACTTACAAGGAAGCATGTTGCTCAGTTTGGTGGTTCTTATGTCTGTATTTGCTCATTGTCTTGAAAGTGAACCATCTATTGCTTTATCTAGTTCTTTAACTACTCTGGAAATAAGATTAAAACATTGAAAGCAAGTATTGCTACAGAGGTGTTTGCACAGTTCCTCTTCTGGCAAATTTTAATTATTCATGCTTAACAAATTGGGAGTTTGTCGGGTATCTCTTAACCAAGATATTCTTGAAACCATAAAAGTTAATTAAAATGAGAAAAAGTAGCTGATGCTTTGCTTTCTGTTACAGCAAACAATAATACACTTACAAGAATGGAGTATGAGCATCTTTTTTTTAAAAAAACAACCTTTTGTAAGGCTTACGAATGTGAATTCCTACAGGTTCTGAATTACTTTGCTGGTTTTTGAAATATTCTGAGTTTCATAAATTCGAATAGTTATAATCTGTAGTTTTTTAAAATGCTTATATAACAGAAGACTGCTTGTAGCTTTTGCATTCCAAGTATGGAGATCAGAGTGCTTGTTTTGTAAGGGATATGTTTGTTTACTGTACTGTCTTACTATAAGCACCACCTCTTCTGTATTGTTCAGTTTGAATGGGGTTTAAAAGGTTTGGGAGGCTTCTAAGGAGGACAGAGGATTAACGCCTAAGTACTATGATCAAATTACCATTGTTCTGGTACTGTGAGAAGTTGCTTCACCTAAAGCAGCTGGGTATAGTCTTTAGTGTTTACAAAATGCAATAATAAGCAAAAATTCAAGAGATGATGCTTAAAAAGCCAAAGTGAATTATGATATAAACTTTCAATAAATGTACTAATAGGAGTCACCTTAATCAAAATTTGATTTTCTATAGGTGGAGACTTATTTCAGTGAGCTCTTGCCTCTTCTAAAGAATTCACAAGTCCCTGCAGGAAAAACAATGTTTCTATGTAGAGCCCTGCAGTTCAAGTCATGACTTAAAGGATGACAGGAATAATAGAAGTTGAGGAAACTAAATGTTAAAATTGATATATTAACAGTGGCTTGCCTGTTACAGATTACAGTAGTATTAGGGTAAAAAAAGATTTAGAATGCAACTTGGTTGGCCCGTGCTGAACTTACTTTCAGATTCACCTGTATCTTGCTCTTGCTTAATTCTTATCTCTGCTTGCAAAATTCTTACCTGCTGATCTGTATTAGGTAAGAAAGAAGCTCTTCTCTGTCCTAGACTTTTTTTTTTTTTCTGTCCTTGGCTTTTTTTGGTATACTTCTGAAAAGGATGAATGTCCCTAATCCTGCTCCAGCACAACACATGACTAAGGAGACTCATAGGTGTTTACCTGGACTCATCCCAGAACCTTAATTCCACTGTTCTCTAAGACTTTCCATTGTCCAGAAGGATCGTTTGCTATCTGGTTTTCTTCATTAGTAACAACAACATACTGAAGCTCTGATATTTATTGAAGTATTACTGTTAAGTTTATATTAGTTTTATGAAGCTACAGGAATTGATGCCCAGAAAAGGGATTAGTGGATATGAGAGTAAACTTTTCCATTCTTGGAAGAAGGGTATTGACCATATTGTTGGTGTTGGAAGTTCATTCCTATGATATGTCACCAGCTTTAAAAGCATTGAGAAGGCCAATATACATTGGTTGACCCTGGAAATAATATAGCTGTCCTTTCCCTCTTACGCTAAACTACATCAAAAGTGCTCGTTTGTTTTAAGCTCATACTCTGAGAGTATGATTTATGGCTTTGGGACTAAAAAGGAATAATTGCATGGTACTTTGCCATATCAAATCTGCAGGGACTTATTTGCCGATCAAAGTCAGTATCAGTCTGGGAATTGGTCCACTATGCTCAATTATTTTAAGTAGGGATGCCAGTATTGTACAGCTCCCTGCTCCTTACCATTGTAGCTTTCAGTTTTAATTTGGTAATTACCTTACTCAATTTACCTATTTTTTCCATTATATATATATAGATACAGATTTTAGGTCTTTGTGGGTTTTCTGTCTTACTGAAAATACATGTTTTCTTACACCAGTTGATAATTAGTGCAGATATGTTCTTACAGCAGACTGGAAATCTGCACAGCTATCATAAGTTATAACTATTGAAGTTAATACTAAAGTGAAGCTTTAACTGCTCTGCAATTCCATTGAATTTGCTCTACAATGCAGTGAAAAAATGAAAAAAGTTTTTGTGATGTAAAACGCTGATCTTGGTAATACAGTAGTGCTTGTAGGGGGTATAATGTGCAGCAAGATTTGTTAGTATATTGAATTTTTTGAAATAGCTGCCCCCAAAAGTACTTTTGGACATGGAGCCTTTTGGAAGGATAGCTGAGATGAATTCAGCTGTGTTAGTAATTTCCTTAGATGAGATTTTGCAAGTTACTGAAACTGTAGTATCCACTAATGGGTAATGTCAGTCCTCAGGAAGAACAAACCATTAGCATGACGGACTCCCTCCACCTCCCCCTTCCCTGTAACTTTTTATTATTGGTTTGTAAGCTGTTAGCTACATCAAGGACCTCCTAAGAAGTAGGGATCAGAGATCTCTAATGCTTGCTTTGTAGTTCTTCAAAATTAAATCCTATGTCAACAGCTTTGCAGTGTGATAAAGTACTCTTTAAAACTGGCATTTTATATTGATGCTTCCAGTAGAACTAGAAAGTTTGGGTGCCCTTGAATAAAATTTTATCTTGATCACTTGAATGGGAGAAAACTTCACTCTCTAGCATTGTTTTCTCTCTGATATGTGCTGTTCTCCTTTTCACTGCTGGTCTAGATGAATCATTCAGTATGGAAGAGTGGAAATAAGTAAATTACTGTCTTGTATCAAGGTGTTTTTGTAGTTTGGTTGTTCATAAGCTTTTAATTGTCACACAGGGGAGGCATAAGGGACTTGTTGCTCTTAATTGAGTTCTACCTAACTCTGGATAAGTGATTTAAAGGGATGTTATACATTACTGTTTTCACTCATGGTATACAATTTCTTAAATAATCTTAATACTTTTTTTTTAATAAAACTTGCTTTTAGCAAAGAATGGCACAGGAAGTCTTGACTCACTTAAAAGAACATCCTGATGCGTGGACAAGAGTTGACACTATTTTGGAGTTCTCTCAGAACATGAATACCAAAGTAAGCAAGTAAACTTTTATTTGATTTTCCTCTTTCTTTCATTCATAAACTTTGAGGAAGGTATCTCTTTTTTAGCCATAGACTTTCTTTACTCAAACCACTTTTTTCTATTCTCTTATTCCCAAAGTTGGCTTTAAAGAAGAATTGTAAAGAGACAAAATATTGTCTAAAATAAATAAAACCTCCTTTTACATTGACAAGAGCGTTTCGCTTTTTTTTGACCAAAAAAGGGAGGGCTACATTGGGCATACAGGCTTTTTTAATCAAGGCACATAGAAGGGTTCCAATGATCAGTGTAGGTCTGTATTCATCTAAATAATGAAAATTCTCCTAGAGCCACATTTTGTCCTTGGGTAAGTGCTTGGCTGGTTTTGATTGTAACAAGAGCCATATGCACGTAACTGAGGAGAGAATTTGTCCCTAGGTGTACTGAAGACAAAATAGAAACCTTATAGAGCAAGATTTTCAGCTGTCAATGAAAGTTAAGCACCTCAAACTTTATCTAGTAGGAGATTAGTCTTTACTAGTATGCAGAATGCGTTTGCGTTGTACTGCTGCTTTGAATCCATCCATCATGGTTTTGATGAAGAGGGACAGCATTCAGGTTTTTTCTACAATTTTAAATGCTTTACCTAAGAATTCTGAAGTTTGAACTGAAAAATTGATTGAAGTGTGTTTCCACTGCTTAAGTGTGATTATTATCTCAAATAACTGACATGCATGTTTTTCTGCTTGATACACGCTGTGTTCGAACAGAAAATAATGGTGTTTGGATGGTTTCTTAAATCAGGTGGTATTGATGAAACGGTTCCTTTTTTTTTTTTTCCACTGCTGTCTGAAGTTTAGGGGAATGCAGTTCAAAGAACTTCCTCAAAGTGCTAACCTTTAAGTAACAGTGTTTGCCTGTTTGCTTGCCTGGTAAACTTTGCTTTTTATACTGACAGACATTACTAATGTTTAAGTTGATTTATCAACAGTATTTTTAAAAACTCAAATTTGTCTTGTGAAAAATGAGATGATTAGAGGAACAGAAAGAAAGCAACAGGTAAAGAATTCTTCAATTTACATAAATTGCAAATGATTTGGTGCTAAATTTGTGCACTATGACATTTGGCTTTTATGCAATCATATTTTTTCTTTAATTAAAAGCTGTTAACACTACCTGATATTAATCATAATGTTCCATTATGTTGATTGCTTGTAATAGGAAGAAAAGGGGTGTCTTCCTGTGCAACTGACACAGCTAGGCTTTGACGGCAGGCCTCCACAAGGTCTACCCTTTTGATTCCCTTTAACTGAATTCTGTTCATCAATTGTTTTTGTTTCTTGGGAGGTGGGAGGGAAAGGGATTCGGTGCATAGAATAAGGGTGCCATAGAAATTTCTACCATAGGGATCATTTCATGCTTTTTTTCAGTCTTTGCTGTTGCCTGTCCCTCATCTTCATAACTGGGCAGTGAATTGCTATCAGACAATTAGAAATAAGCAAACCAAGAGCAAATGAATTTTTAAAGACTTCTGTTTTGTGCACAGCTTACATGTGTTTGCCTGTAGTGACCAGTAGTTCATTAAAAAGTACAGTTCTGGTAGTTCAAATGTCTAAACTAGTATTTGGTGTCAGATAAGTGTTTGGAGCTTGCTGTATCTCATTGTCAGGAAATATGAAAAATTGGAGCCATCAAATCAAATTAAGCTTAAAAATGAAATAATCAACAGGAAGTCTCTTGCAAAGTGT
The DNA here is from genome assembly GCA_033558105.1 of Coccyzus lansbergi. Taxonomy (NCBI): domain Eukaryota; kingdom Metazoa; phylum Chordata; class Aves; order Cuculiformes; family Coccyzidae; genus Coccyzus; species Coccyzus lansbergi. The sequence goes on from JAUMJK010000225.1 coordinate 10,687, forward strand.
TCAGGCGGGCTGGTGAAGGTTATAGACATGGTATGGCAAGAATAGTGTTTAGGTGCAGATTGTATACAGTGATTTTATTACTGTTGCCATTTCATTTCTTGGGGAAGTATTAGGAAAAATGCAGTAATAGTACCAATACCTGAGGAAGAGATGAAGATGCACTACTAGAGGGTAGGATTGAAGTCATGTTTGCAAAAGAAAAAACGTAGAGCAGAGACGTAGCTCATGTACCTATTTGTAGTTAAAGGGACGTGAATCTGAATTAGATATGTGAGTAGATGAGGGATAAGTGTGGCAGATTTCTAGAGCTGCAAGTCCTTTTCTTTTACTCAAAGGAAATCCTAACGGGAAAAACAAGACTAAAGGTGAGATCCCTCCTTAGTTGGTCAGACTTTTAATTTTTGTTTGGTTGACTAGTGCTTTTGTACAACAAAACTTCACATATCATTCTGGTCTTAAAAGCTAAATTAATTCACTTGTGGAAAGACAGTTGGGGAGCAAAAAAGTTATCTGAAAATGCTATTAGTACATATGTCTATAGAATCTAGAAATGTAATTAGAATTTAGACCCACTTCAGAAAAGTTAGCACTATCCAGGGTCGGTGTTCATACTTGCAACATTGTGAGAAATTTACTGTGAATGTTTTGTGTGGTGAGCCTGGATTAGGTGCAGATGGATCTGTGATCTGTAGCGGTGGCTGAGATCACTTGTGACGCGTTCTACTTAAAAACTTTCCACACATTTTTCATATATTGATATTCTCTTGGTATCATTTAGCTTAATATTAACTAAATCAGCTAGTTTTTAATAAGTACATAAAGTTTTGCTGCTGACCGCGAAGAAAATATGCCCTGCCAACTTCCAGTTAATGCATTTTTTTTTTCTCTGTACCCAAGGATTTGGAAGATGACAAGACTTTTGCAAGTGCAGGAAGCTGGTGGAAACTTGGGTTGGATAGAGAAAGCAAAGGGATGTAGGTTATGCGAAGATGAGAACAGCAAAAATGATACTTTGATACAATGTAGTTTGGGACAGGCTACATTGTAGTTCTTTAATTACATTGAGGTTTATGTGATCCCTTTGGTTGAAATACTAATGATCCTTTGTATAACTAACCGGTTTAAAGAGGAACTCTTATTCTCAGCCAAACTTTGTGAAAACTTGAGTTTACCTTTCAGGCATTGATGTGATATTTTTTTCTTCCCAGTCCACTGCAGATAAAGTAAATGCAAAGCTCCTCATGCCCTTTTCTCTCCTGTCCATTCACACTAATGGGGTTTTACACATTAAAGTTTTTTGATGGTATCACAAACTCTGTCCTTGTTACTGTGAGTTGGCAGCAGCGATAAGTGGGCAGAGAGACTGGCCTTACCATTTACTTTGAAAATGTAACAGTTTTGGTAAGAACATAGGGAGGAATTCCTGAAAGGTAAAAGGCTTTCCAAGAGTTTATTCACATTTTCATTAATTTTTGACTGAGCATAAAAGTTCATCTTTAAATAGTAGAAATAGCTGCCATATTGGGGTGGGTATTGAAATTAAATAAACCTGTGGGTTGTCTTGCTGTTCCTAAAGTAACACACCAGTGAAGTTTGGGAAATACTTTCTTTAGAAAGTGCCAGTGTTAGGACATGTGATGCAAAACCAATTTTTTTTTTTTTTTCAGCTCTTAGAGGAACAATAGGGAGCTTGAGACCATCCAAGCTGCTAAATATTTTAGGAGCCTGGTTGTGTTAATACTTGAACATATGAGCAGTCATTTATGATTCAAATTCCTATCTAGCTGCTACTTTCTCTTTTCCAGATAGCAAAAATTGTCTGCCAGAGGGCTTTTCATTAATACTTTTTTTTCTCCCTCCTGGTGTGAGCATGATCAAACAGCAGGACTTAGTATAGTGAAGAACAAAACAAGAAAAAAAATGCATGAAACCTCAGTAAATGGGTGAATAGATGTATTTAATAAAATTGTTAGCTTAATAATCTTGAAGTTTTAGATGTTAAGTATGAATGTCTGATTGAATGAGAGTCCTGAAAGTTAGTTAGTCCCACAGTAATGTGCTCACATCTTGTTCTTCTCCAATTTCAGTATTATGGACTGCAAATCTTGGAAAATGTGATAAAAACAAGATGGAAGATTCTTCCAAGGAACCAGTGTGAAGGTAGGGAGGGATTTTTGTTTTCTCCTCTTAACTTTGTTTGTTAAGTGAGATTGACTTTTGTCAGTCTGTCTAATGCTCAACTTCAAATACAGTTAGGCTAGTAACTTTTTCTCATGTGGAAAAACTGTCATGCTTTTCTGGATGATGAAACCATGTCTTTCCCTTTCATGATAATTGTTTCAGTGATAGTGAGCGCATGAAATTCTGCAAATGCGGGGAAGGTAAAAGATGTGACTGAAATCAGAAACTTAAGTGTTGTGCTGACTTGCAGGCCAAACTTAACTGAAGTGGTCTAACCATAAGCAGCTTCTGAGGGTAGCTCCTGGCTTTGAGATAGAGGTTTTGGTTCTCTGTACTTGTCATGGGAGGCTCTCTTCAGCCTGTTTGGGCTTTGTACGCAGGCCCACCTGTATGCTGTTGTTTTTCTTCTTGGTTCTGTGGACTATCTGGTAGGATATGTAGGTCTGTGAGTGTTCTGAAATTATAAGCAGTCATAATTTTAAGACAGATATGCTAAGCGAATGCACGGTCTTTCCTATGAATGGCCATTCATTCTTTTAGGTGGTGAGATACTACAAAGTTTGCTTTTAATTCATTTAAGTGTATATGAAGCTAGATGACTGCAACTGGAAGTGCAGTGTAGGGCAAAACCCAGTTTTCTGTCACTGCAAGGAGCCTGGAAGTCGTCAAAGAAATGCTGTGGTTTGTGTTTTTTCCCTTTCCCTTATAGCTTACAGTATGTGTTGAGTTTTAGAGGTAAGTGGGGGTACTGCTAGTTCAGGGTTACTTCTTGTTCATGTGGATATCTGTCAGGTCATGGTAACTTGGACTTGAAAACATTGAATACAAGTTCTTGCCAATGAATGTGGTCACCGTTCTATATTTTGGCTTTTTACTGAAAACTGATGTTGGAACTGTAATTAAAGTAATTCCAAATTTCTGTGTTATGCTGTGAGCTGTATTAAAGGTGTGCTTTAAATTTTTGCTGCCAGTGCTTAGGTTCTGAAAATACATTGATTTAAAGGCAATTGTAGTGTCAATGAAAACAAATGTGTAAGGGAGAATTCCACATTTCTGTAGTAATTCTTTTTGCCTTTTCCCCCACTCATTTCAATTCTGTGTTAACAGCTAAAGCATAGCTAGCTGGTCTTCAAAGTGGAAGTAAGATTTCATGTTCATTCTGCAGTTGGGAATAGACTTGCAGCTTCAACTAAGGCTGAAAAACAACCATGTCCTTTTGAGAAACTAAGGATGCAACTTGAAATTGTCTTCTGTGTGCTTCCAATAAGGACACTATAATGGCTTCTGTTACATTCCTGACTATGACCGCTTAGTTTTAGCATTTGGAAGTTGTTCTCAAGTTTTTGGCTGTGGGAGCAGAGCAGGCAGAAAGTAAGGAGTCAATAGTTTGATACAGTTACTGGGCTTACTACTGTGGGCTGGTTAAGTGGGGTGTAGTAGAACAGGACATATCAGAGGAAAGGTTACTTGATAGTTTGGAACAGAACAGGTGCAAAATACAGAATCTGAATCAGTAACTTTGTTTTGAAGGCGTACTCCTAATGCATAGAGTAAGATGAGAAATGGTGGTTGTAGGATGAGGGTGTCGGCTGTGCTTTGGGTTATCTCATCTGTTCTTGAGATGCCAAGATAATGCTGGATACATCACTTGAATTGTGGAACTGATAAATTTGACTTGGTGTTTCAGAGTTTTGTTACTTGAGTGCTGCTTGGTTGTACTGCTAGACTGGTTCCTGTTATCTGAGAAGATGCAATAGCTAAAACTCAATACATTACAATGCAAAATAAAGTTACTGTCTATAGCTGTTCAATCAAATTTATTTTGTTCTCTTTTTTTCACTTCTGTGTGATTTCTGAAGACTTCAAAGGAAAAAAAAAAGATTTTATGCTCACAAGTGTCTTTAATGGAACCTTTTAAAATATTTTCCCTTCTGCAGAATGAAACTGAAATGGTGAAAATTATGGTTTTTTGAGAATTCTGGAATTTGAGAGTAGAATTATTTAAATTCAGTTAGCTGGCTTTTACTTGTCTACGTTCTCCTGTACATCAGTAGAAGAGGAACTCTATATTTAGCATACAGTGGCATTTGATCCATCTAGGCCTCACTAGTGTAGGAGAGAGGACCAGTACTTCACCAGCTTTATCTGTAAGAATGTGCCAGAGCTCATTCAGATGGTTTGCTTACCTGGGAGGTAAGGTGACTGGGTTAAATTTAGGTTTGCTTGATTTGACTCCAACCATTTCTTTAGTTGCCAGATTTTCATCTTTGAAGTATCACTGGTAAAGATAGGGGTAGAGGAAATTCAAAGTTAGTATAGCAAAGTAATACCTACTAACAAAGCAATAATGCAAGTTATAAATAAGTGAATTTTACCTTATCTCACTTTATATGTTTCAACATGTCTAATTTGATTTGTGTAGTAAATACAGTTGACAGATCTTAATTTTGGTCAATATGAAAATAAATCCATTGAAAAGAAAATACCGTTTTCCCTTTGTAGCAATAAGTTTGTTTAAGAGTTGAAGTTAAGAATAAACGTGAATTGAGCAGTCAGTGAATGGAAAACGTTTTGAAATAGCCTACCTGAAAATTCATGGAGAAGTAATGCTATATCATTAATACAGAGCCTGAACTGTAATCTTTTTTGGGATCCCCCTGCCATGAGCTGTTTGTCAGAACGACTTGTTGGACCCTGAGGTTAGCCAGGGTTTGGTATCGCTTCTGGCTGAATGCCAAGAAGTTTTAGCTTCCAGACTGGAATTCCATATGCAGGTGGGAAAGTGGTTTCTTAACATGTGTACTTTGGACTTCTATCTCTATTCTTAAGTTTGCTTTTGTTTTAAAATAGCTTTTAGTCTTGAGCTTTTCTAGCCCTGGTAACTTCTAACTTGTAAAAAGTTTTTATGTTCCTCAGGTGTCACTAAGTTTGAAGGCTGAGGATTGTAAGCACTTACAGAAAGTTCATCCGTATCTTCCTGTAATTCTAAAACAGAAATTGGGCAAAACTCTTAACAGTTGAAAAATATTGATGTATTTGCTTTTTCTGGAATTTTTTTTTTTGCTTGCTTGCTTTCGGAGTTAGCAGTAAATTTCAGTTAAGAAATGTCCGGCCTACACGTTCAGCCTTCAGACACTTTTAGCAATAGACTATAGCAATGTGTTGAACTTGTTCCTCGTGGTGTATTTAGTCTTTAAAGAGATGGCTTTGGGTCGCTCTTGTGGGTCTGTGAATGGTGTAATGTGGTTTTCCTTCTAACTTTACTGAGGCTATTTTAATGAAAGGTGGGTGGCATGTTCAAGAACATCTCATCTAGTGGTGAACTTGACTTATTTCCAGAGTATTGTACTGTTGTTCTCCAGTGAAAATTGTGGGTTTATTGAGGTGATACTAAATTGCTTTAAATTCTGATACACTGTAGAGTTTATTGATTAATAATGCTTATAAAGTTTGTCACTTGATTGAAGTGCTATGAAGTGAATTTTTCTTGTACTGTGAAGGCATCTTGGTCTTCCAATTCATTGCTAACATTTCAATAGTCCTGCAACGTGAATTGTTATTACATTCCTGTGAACAGAACAGGCTTGTTTGGAGTGCTTTGAGACAGAGTGGATAAGCGTTTCTTCATTATGAAACCAAAATTGCTTGTGCAATTTTGAAACGGGGGTGAGGAAAGGGATGTATTCAGAGAGATGAAGATTCAGTGGCTTACAGGAGGGTCCTGGAGTTAAGTATAAAGCTTCTGATGTAGTGGAAGGTGTTGCAGAAGAAATTTTTCTGTCTGGCCTGCTTCAAAAAGAGATGTAATCAGTCAAAGGGCGAATGAGTGATATGGTACTCTATGTGAGGGGAAAGTGAGCTCTCTGTACTTTCTAAGAATTTTTGTGAATTGGGTTTTTTCCTGTTGAAGAACAAATAGTGGATTGATCAGGTTCATCACTGATGGATTTGTGGGATGATATGGGAAAGTATTGTTTCTTAAAACTGAAAATAAGGTGATATTTTGACCATATTTTGGGACTACACACATCCTTGGAGAGGATAACAAGATTTGAAATTCTTTTTTTGATTGCAAAATAATGTTAATTTGCTGTTAAGTAATTGTCCACCTGCTTTACTCATTACTCTTACTAGTAAAGCAGAGAATTTTAGTAAGCCAGTGTCAGCTGCTGAAATTGCAGCACCAGTTGTGATAATACGCAATACTTGTTAAATGCTTGTGCTCTGTAACTGCATAAAAAAATGCTTAAGTGCAAGCAGTGGTTTTGTTTACAGAACTGTTCTCACTGGTTATGTGTATGCATTTGCAGTTACAAGCTGTATTTGGTTGATAGGAATTCTCATTTCCCATTTATTTATTTCACACTGAACAAAAGTACTTCTTGTACTTCGATTAACAGAAAATGATAACATTGGTGCTAGTCTAGGCCTTCTGACAGTGATAATATGCAGCCTTCCTGTTAATTAGAACATAGTCTGGTGTTGGAGCCAGGTTGGTAGACTTCTGAACTACTGTGGATAAAGATATTTCTCACCTGTGGCCTTGTCGATGTCTTTGAGTCAGTACGGGTGCTTCTCTGGCCCCATAGAGAACTGGTTCAGGGAGCTAAGCTGGTAGAAGACAGTTTCAAAACAGTTTTAAAACGGTTAAACTTAAATTCTGTGTTTCTCTTAAATTCTTGAGCTGGTGTCGGGACTCCTAGTGCAATGTCTATGGAAGTATTAGAATAGAAAAAAGACTGCTCCCTTTTGTTGCAGTTTGTCATGGGATCAGTGTAATTTTTAATGGTAGATGGTCCTAGGAGAATGTTTTGTGTGTCCTGAGTATTTTGGTAGGGTTTTCTTTTTTTACTGTTTTATTGGAAGGTCTGTTTTCCAGGAATGTTTGTCTCTTCCTGTTTGACTCATGGAAATATCTGAACCTTGGCAGTTACACTGTTGCTGTCCTCAAGACTTGCTCAGCAGCCTTTGTGACTGAGGGAGGCCTTCTACACAGTGGTTGTGTGGCTTGTGCATGTAGAGTGCCTGCCTCTTTTAAATAGCACTTCCTTTTAGGCTCTCGGTACATACTGATTTTAGCAGATCTAGAAGACCGCCATCCACTGAACAGTTTCTTGGACATCGTCTGCTGAAAAATGCTACCTAGCCTGTGTGTTTATTATTTTCGGAGTATAAAGTTGAAATATCTTTGTTCTACTGAGAATAGTCTTTCTTGTGGGGTGATAAACAAACAAGCTATTAAATATGAAGCAGAAACCCCAACACCTCAGTTTAAAAACTGAGAGAAAAAGTAGGAAATAACTATTAAAAAAAAGCATTGGAGTACTGGATAGCTGCTGATGCTTAAGGCATTAAGGGTATGATTGGGTTCACTGGATGGAAGACGTGCAATGTAAACAGTGAAAATTAGCAAAGATTTAGGTTTTTTTGAACTGTGGTAATTTTTTTTTTTTTTTTTTTTTTTAAACAAAGACTGTATTGGAAGACCTAGATGTCTTCAACAGAAGAAATTCCTTGCAGAAGTGATGACTTATAAAATTGTCAATGTTTGTTTTGTCTGCATGGGTCATTTGACTGTCTTGTTGAAGAAATTATTGAAACTAGATTGCGGGTTCATGTAGTTGAATAGGAAATCATGCACCTATTGTACAAGTTCATTATGACAAGACAGTGCTTGCCCAGTTTCAAAGTATTTAATGCCGGATGTGTTTAGATTGATCGTTGTGCCAAAGATGTGTTGAAGTAGAGCTACTAATAACGTTCATCTAGGTCATGACTCCCAATCCTCCACGCATCCCTCATCTTGAAGTTAGGTGGCTTTGTACAGAATGGTTTTAGATAGTATGTTGTGATGAAAATTCACTTGGAAAGGTACTCTTTGTGTGCCTTCAGTAATTGATAGATTAATGGTGAGGGAGCTGAGGGTTAGGTGGAAAAATGAAACTTATAGAATTTATTACTAGATTATTATATACGTGTGCCATAAAAGCACAGTAATCCAAATCCAAGTGTAGTGTACTGTATTGATGGATAAAGTTTTAAGTTTGTTCTTGTAAGATTGGATGGGGAAATTTTGCCCAACTCTGGAATGGCGTTTCACTTAAGTGTTGTGTTTAGGAGTTCCTGTGTTTAAAATTGATCACTTGGGTAAACTAGAGCATTTCTGAACTTACACATACAGTGAAGGTGACATATTGAACCTATCCCTGCTAACTTCTAGCTAACTTGGCATTAAAACTGGAAAAGCTGTTTTGTACATCTGGAATGTCCTCTTGCAGAATAAAAAGGTGGAGTTTTTCCCATATAGCATGCAAATGAAGAACTCGCTTATACCTGACTTTTGGGTCCTTAGAAGTGTTTCTTTTAAAAAACATGAATAATCTGAATGAAATGTTACTATGTTTGTGATATCTGGTGTAGTTGAAAATAAATTCCTAACTCTTCTGCAGGTATTAAAAAATATGTTGTTGGCCTAATTATAAAGACGTCGTCTGATCCAGCATGTGTAGAAGTAAGTGAATTCTTTTTTGGGGTGGAAGATTAAGGGGAATATTATGCATAACCTGACTCTTCTCTCCTCTTCTCCAGAAAGAGAAAGTTTATATTGGGAAATTGAATATGATTCTTGTTCAGGTAAGCTGGAGTTCATAATGTTTTAAATCTTGTTATAAGGTCTTTGGCTTTGCAGGTGTATCTAATGACTGGATGCTTCACTTTTCAGATACTGAAACAGGAATGGCCAAAGCACTGGCCGACTTTTATAAGCGATATTGTGGGAGCAAGCAGGACTAGTGAAAGCCTTTGTCAGAATAATATGGTGATCCTTAAACTACTGAGTGAAGAAGTGTTTGATTTTTCCAGTGGCCAGATTACTCAAGTAAAAGCTAAGCATTTGAAAGACAGGCAAGTATATGTAGTTAAATTTAATAATTAGGGTAGACTTTGTGCATGCTCACTTGCGGCTTTTGAGTGAATGTCTACAGCTTGTCTGATTTAATTTCTGAGACAGGGTGTGTTACTGATTTTCCTTTATAGCAGTACTGTTAGGTGGCACCAAACTTGTTTGTATGCACAGGTACTTTTACCTTATTGCAAGTAGCATCTATTGACTGATAGTTCATAACATTTTAATAGAGCAGTCAACGTTCCTTGTATTTCCAACCCAGAATCTGCACGTACAGACATCAGACTACTTGAAAATGTGCATTATTGCCATGAATATTGGTCAAAGCCAGGAGGCTTGTGAATGCCTCCCTGGACTTTGGTCTTCTGGACCTCTTCTGTGAGCACAGACATTTTAATTAAAGTAGATAGGGTCGTTTTGGGAATATAGAAATGCTTATTTTTTCAACAATTTTTTTTCAGCATGTGCAATGAATTCTCTCAGATATTTCAGCTGTGTCAGTTTGTGATGGTAAGTCTTATTTGTTTAATGATATTTTTAAATGTTCCTTCCCATCCTGCCTAGCAATATCATAAATATCATCATTTACAGGAAAACTCCCAGAATGCTCCCTTAGTTCATGCAACTTTGGAAACTTTGCTGCGATTTCTGAACTGGATTCCTCTGGGTTATATATTTGAGACCAAGTTAATCAGCACACTAATATACAAGGTACTCATGCAAAAATTGGTGGCTCTTAAATTTAAATATAAGCTGCTAAAGAACCTTGCTGTTCAACACTCTTGTAATACTCTTTTTTTTTTTCTTCTCTCAATAGTTCTTAAATGTTCCCATGTTTCGTAATGTCTCTTTGAAGTGCCTCACAGAGATTGCAGGTGTTAGTGTCAGTCAGTATGAAGAACAGTTTGTAACACTTTTCACACTGACCATGATGCAGTTAAAACAGGTAATGTTTTTAATTAATTACTTATGATTGTTGGATTTTGCAAAAATCGATAGAACCTAGTAGAACCTAGTTCAGTTTACAAGTTTAAATTCATTACAGGGCTGTTGGTATGCCGAGTATTGTTCTTCAGTGGTATTTGTGGCTTGATCAGAACATGCCAAGTGTGTTTTTCTGACTCTAGATCACAGCTGTATTTCTGTTGTCTTGATTTGCTTTGATTGATTTAAGAAGTGTTTTGAGCACTCAGCACTGATGGGTAAAGCTGAAAGAGGCGTGACAAAAATGTGTACTCTGTGACTCCTAAGACCTAAGCTGACCTAACTCATGGAAGTTTCTATTTAATTTTTGAAACTGTTACGAACATTTGTGATTTGGGGCTATACTTTAAATTCATATAGCTTGACGATTCCCCTCTGAGCAGTTCACATCCAGGTATGCAAGTTTGCAGCTTATTGTTCTTGCACCTTAAGCAGCTGACTGTAACTTGCTCAGTTTTTACAGATAATGCTCTTGATTCTAAATTGCAATGCACCTGGCCTGATTTTTTTTTTTCCTCAGAATACCAGTTGAATGCAAAATTGCATATTTGGCATGTTTTGCAAACTGCAGGTTTTTAATGACTGTTGCATATGAACTTGATGCAAACTGTTGTAGTTTTTGCAAGTATTTTACTCTCTTAACTCTGTAAAATGAAGCTGGAGAAAATTAAAACCAAAAAAAAACTGGTAGCAGCAAAAGTGTTAAAGTTTGTTCTCTGTAGCTGAATAGTGTTGACACTGAAGAATGTTTACTGCTTGATAATGTTGAAAATGGGTTTTTTTTATAATGATAGAATTTAAAAGTGTGCACATCTCTTAAGTTATACTAGTGGTTACTGAAAAACACGTTTCTGTATTCTTCCATGCTTCTTGCTAATTTCTAAATATTATGGAGGTGGTCTTTCATGTTTCAACATTGTGATGTGATGTTTTGAAACTTAATGTTACTAGGAACAGTTAGCAGATACATTTTTGTTCCTGATGGAATAGATACTTCTTTACAGCTGCCATTGGATGGGGAGGTTTAGATCTTCTAGAACTTTTAGAACTTCTGTATCTGTTTGCATTTTCACCTCCCTCTCCATCTTGATCCCAAAGAAGTGAAGGAGCGTTAAGACTTTTGGTATTAAGGACTTTGAAAGAGGGGATGCCATGAAAAGCAGGTCATGTTTCTTTTTAATTTCTTTATTATCTCTCTGTATTGTATTAGATGCTTCCCCTAAATACCAATATCCGACTTGCGTATTCAAATGGAAAAGATGATGAGCAGAACTTCATTCAGAATCTCAGTTTGTTCCTCTGCACGTTCCTCAAAGAACACGGTTTACTTATAGAAAAAAGATTAAATCTGAGGGAAACATTAATGGAGGTAAGTTGGACAGTTTATCAGGGTTAAAAATTTAGCCAATGTGTTCTCATACTCAAAGGATGAAACACTAACATAATCTCTATACCGTTGTATTTAACATGGATAAGAGGAAAAATAAAAACCCTATTTCCTTTACATAAGTAGTAAATAACATGAATATGAATTTTTGTTTCCTGTGTGATTCAGATTCTGTCTCCAGGCATCCTATTAGTTAGTATAGGATCACATATGTCTCTTGTCTCCCTGTTTTACCTTGTTGCTCCTTGAAAGTGTTAATACTGCATTAAAGCAAGTTCATGCATTCTTTTTCCATAGGTCTTTGCATACCACATTTTCTGTTTAAATCTCATGGCTTTAACTCTGATGCTTTACACAGAGTGATGAAAGCCACAGCTCAGTTATGTTTTCATTCAGCACTGGGGGCTAGTTTCTAGGGTACAGCACATGTTCAGCACTTCCATCCTGGAAGAGCTTCTTGCCTAATTTACCCTTTTTAACATTTAAGGGAAAGGCTTTAAATACAGTCTTTAAGGATTATACTGTGTTGCTATCTAATAAAGTCTCTCTATGTCAGTCACATTTAATGTCAGAGCTCTACCAAATAAGTGTGCATACTTTATGGTAGTATTGCTGATCTTGGAGGAGGACCTGCAGGTCTCAATTACCAACTATCTTACCAGTTACCAGTTGATGAGAAATAACATTTACAGTTGTCCTTCCTCTGTGCCTATTGCCTTCCTTTCTTGGAGACTGCTGCAATCTTTTCAGTTTTACGGTAAAGTCCAGCTTCACTGTTAAGACCACTGGGATCTGTGGAAAATACTGGAAATTCAGTTAAGAGTGAAGGATTGGAAAGGCTTAAATTCTAGGTGAACGCTAAACACTCCAGTTACTACCTCATACTGTAGTGGGGCTAGGTCACAAAATTAGTTTTTCAGTTGTGTTTTTAATTGTGAGTAGAAGTTTTGTTGAGCGTGAGCTGTTCTGTGGTGACTTTTATTCCTAGTGCTCTCCCAGTACTGACCTTCAAGGGAGTGGAACTGGCTCCATAGCCTCTTAAAGCATCACTCCTGTGCCCCAGAATCAAGCCCTATGCAGGTACGGGAGCGATAGACTAAGGGACTACCCTGAGATCAGGGTAGAAGGAAAAACAGAATTGCAGTTTAAACCTGTAAACTAGGTTCTGTTGGGAAGGGAAACGACATTTTGCAGGTGCATTAGCTGTAGCCTGACATGTCCATCTTGAGTTCTAGTCCATTTTCCAGCAACTATTCCCAGCGCATTTCTTCTGGAGGTATCCCTCTACATTAAACTTGTATTACTAAGTTGGTTTCAAATATAAAATGGTAGGTTATTCAGGAACTGTAAATTGGTTGAGCATGGCTCAAGTTGCTACCTATGTTGAGGCATTATTAGGAAAGCTTATGTAATAGTTATAGTTCTGCTAAATTTTTGTTTAAAACTGACATCTACAAAGCTCAATCCAGAAGACAGTGTTGTAGGGCAGGTTGAAGTGTTTTACAAAGGCCAGCTTAAAATCTGTGCAAATTTCAATTTTATAAGTTGCCACATAACAGAATATAGTTAAATGGTTACTTTAAAAAGCTCTGTCATTCTAAATCTGCACTTACGATGTGTCAGATCTTATGAAATTTTTCCAGGGATGCACTGGATCTGTGTAGTCTACTGAAGTTATTCCAAGTGAAATTGCCAAGAAAAGTTGACGCGTACAAGATTAACATATGGTGGTTTTAAATCCCTCTCTTGACATTGTAAATGCAGATGCTGAATCAGCTCTTTACTGCCTAAAATGCTTGTGAGTTGCTGTAGTACCCAGGTGATGAAAGCTTCTTCAGATTTCATTATTTCTGTGTTCACTGGCGGACTTTGCTTTGGTATCTTTGACCAGGGGACTGAAAAGAAGGCTAGGCAAAAAGTGATGGGCAGTATAGTTCCAATTTCTGTGTTAGCATCTCAGTCTGTCAGAAGTGCATCTGTGACCTTCCCTTCTCAGCTTGCTGTGGCTGTGTTGTCAGTGAAGAAATGGGAAATACTCTGGTAGATGGCTTCTGTGGGAAGCAAACAAGAGGTGTGGCTATGATGGTTGCATTCAGTTCCTCAGGGTATGAGGATCTAGAACAAAGTATAAGTTTTGACAACAGCTGTCATTGAACCATGCTGTGAGGGAGTTTTGTGAGGCTGTAAAACAAAACACCTTGCCAAAGCTCTGGAGGCTGTGTTTGATAATTTACAAACAGGTATATTTCGTAACGGCATTTCTAAAGATGTCTTTAGGCTACTTTAGATTTAAGAATTGACATGTACTTTGAAAGTAACAGTAGTCCACGGGCACTTTGATTTTGAGTTGCTCTGCTGGTCAGGAGCCTGACTTGTGCTAACGTTATTGCCAGTGTTCATGTCTCTTGTTCTTGACTTTTACGTTCACTTGGTGCTTTATTGGTATTTGGATAACTGAACCTGTAGCAGTGTGGCTTTATGTACAGAAATAATTAGCAATGACACATTTAAACTACACTTTTCCAGGCTCTTCATTATATGCTACTGGTGTCAGAAGTTGAAGAAACAGAGATTTTCAAGATTTGTCTTGAATATTGGAATCATTTAGCTGCAGAGCTCTACAGAGAAAGTCCATTTTCAACATCTGCCTCTCCATTGCTTTCGGGAAGTCAACACTTTGATGTTCCTCCAAGAAGACAGCTTTATTTGCCTGTATTGTCCAAGGTAATCCATTCTTACATAATGAAACGCGAAAGATTTAGATGCTGTTTGTAAATGTAGAAATTTTACTTCCTGTAAGAGGTGACATAAGAAAACTTGCTCTGAGAAGGTGGTAATTGATTCAACTGTAGATATTTAATGTATTGCAAGTGCAAAAATACTTTGGGACGGCACCAGCATATCAGAGTATTATGGCATTTCAGTTCTGTTAAGTCATACGTTTGTACTAAGTATCTTAAGTGTTCCTTTAAACAGATAAAGGCTGGAGTGTTACAGTGGGAGGAAAAGAGATGTGTTTGTGGGGGGAAAAAGTGATCTTCAAAGACCCTTAATATTACATGTGCACTTGGAGGCTCTAGAAACTATACTTCGTAGTTTGGGGTTGGTTGGGTTTTTTTGTTTGTGGTTTTTTTTTAACTACTCAGCTTGTTCATGGAGAAAATCATCAGGCTCTGTTCTTAATGGCTTTTTAGTTAACATGTGCAATCTTAATGTGAGTTAATCTCATGAGGTGCTGGATAAACCCCATATATGGGTCAGACTGTGTGACCAGAGTGCTTTGGAAACACTTGTGAAGCTGTGCCTGTCTTTTCGTGTTACATTTTGATTCAGTTTTAACTTTCCTTTGCCACATACAGGTTCGATTGCTCATGGTTAGCCGTATGGCGAAACCTGAAGAAGTCCTAGTTGTGGAAAATGATCAAGGGGAAGTAGTACGAGAATTCATGAAAGATACAGATTCCATAAACTTATATAAAAATATGAGAGAAACACTGGGTAAGTGTTCCTGCTGCCGTTGGCGTGCTGCTGGTCTGCACAGCTGCGTCAGCAGGATGCATGTTACGGGATGGTGGCTTATTATGTGAATCATTGTGTCGGCAAAATGATTGTCATTCAGACTTGAAAGAGAGGGAGATGGTGTTGTCTGAAGTTTTCTGTTTTAAGCATGTAGTGTTGTATGATATGTTAAAATAGTAATAAGCTACTTTTTGTCCATTGTCTTTTCCCATTGAACAACACCTTTACCAAAATGTTTCAGATAGAATGAAATGTTAATTTTGTCAGAAAGCTGTTAAATTAGAAGGATTTTCTGACTTACTGGTTATTCTTTCACTTGTGGTTTGTCTTTTGCAGACCAAACATTTCTCAGCAAACTATTTCTTCCTGCAGTCTTTGTAATAACTTTAAATTTTTTTTTGTAATACTTCTAAAATACTAAATTCCAGCCAGAGCTTCAGTTTCAAAAAACTTGTACAGTTAGTACCGAGATCTTATAATGACCTTGCTTGAAAGTACAAAGTCTTCAGTTAGTTACATGTCATGTAGTAAAAAAAATCAAAAGCTGTAGGCACACTGAAGAACATCAGAATTGGTATTTTTGTAGCATTAAATGTAGGCAGTGTATTTTATTTTTCTTGTGTGGAAGTCTCATTCATCTGTGGCTGTTTTGTCAGTGAACTGATCATCCCTAAATGTTGTAGTGATAAAAAAAAATTTCAGAGTCCTAACTGGACTTCAAGGGACAGGTTGGGGATTGAAGTTGTCACACATTTAGGACAGTAATCCTGCCAGTGGTAATTATTTTATTATGAAATTTAGATCCTTTAAGGAAGACTGGGTATTACGCTAGGCTTACAAACTATGATGAGGGGGAGGAAACCTGTGTGATTTTTTTTTCCCCACCTATGTATTCGTGACGCAGATAAAACCAGCATTATATTATCATTCTGATATCTTTCCATATGGAACATTATTTTTTTTTTCCGTTTTGTTGTATTAAATATTTAATTTACCGTATTAAAATTATTATTGTATGTCCTGAGCCTTAGTCATATTTCCAGATAGAAGATCATTTACCTGGAAATGCTAATTTTTTTAGTGTTTTGGTTTTAAGTTTCTCATAGTGTATTACCTCTGAAATTCTTCTTATTGAAAAGCTATAAGGTAGTGGAATCTATTCTGTGACACAGTAAAAATCTGTTTCCGAATCTGGCCTTAAGCTGCTTTTGACTTGCTGGGATTTAGAATTTTATATTGGAGACACTAATCCTATTGGGGAGTAATGCCAATGTCTTGAGTTATGATACCTGAATCTTCCTACCTAGACTCATTTGGGAGTAGCATCTCCACTTCACTGGTAATTATTGCAACCAGCAGGCTTAATGACACTGAAAGAAAGAGCAGAATAAAATTGATTGACTTAGATACTGTATGCCAGTCCCATTCCCCGTACACCATCCATATGAGTGCCTTTTGCTAATAACTTAGCAACTGGTTTGACTGTTATGCAAGACATTCATTATTTAGACTTCTCACATTGCTTGCACGTGGTGTTTTGCTGAAATATCCCTTGGAGCAGATGTAGATTTTCAAGAAAATTGATTGTCAGTCTTTAAAATACAATTGTAACAAATTTGTGTTTATATTTTTAGTTCATTCTGTGATGAGTTCAGGAAAGAAGCATTGGGCTTTACCTAATGATTTGATTGTCTTTTTCTCACAATAGATATAACTTTGTCTGTGGAGTGGTAATCCAGATTGTTGCTTTGTAACATGCCTTTTAAATATGTTCCAGTTTATCTTACGCATCTGGACTATGCAGACACAGAACGAATTATGACTGAAAAACTTCACAATCAAGTGAATGGGACAGAATGGTCATGGAAAAATTTGAATACACTGTGTTGGGCTATAGGTTCAATCAGTGGCGCGATGCATGAAGAAGATGAAAAAAGATTCCTTGTTACAGTAATTAAGGTATCACAGTGTAAAACTAACAGCTTTGTAACACTTTGTAATTTATGCTGAAGAAATTTAGGCTTAAAAATGCTGCTATATGTTCTTAATGAAGGCTTATAAATTCTTTGACTATGAAGAACACATTAATCCAAATAGTCTTTTCATGGTGAAAATTTCAGGCACAGAATTTAATTTCATTTATGATGAAGTGTTTTTCTTTGGGGGTGCAAAAGAGATGGAAAGGGATCGCTAATGAAATCAAGAAGAGTGGTGTAATGACGCACATTTTTTTACTAGCTAGCACCCTGCTATTTTGCTCTTTTCCAAATACAAAGTGAGTTTCTGTAAAGGTGTGCAGAAACAAAGCGTTTTTCACAAGAATAATGGACCTGACTTTAGCGAGTCATAGAATTCATTCAGAAGACTTAGTTTAATTTCTTCTGTCTTCTGTTGTATCTGTATTGGTATCAACTTGTTGGTCACCATTGAACACTGAGACTTACAGAAATCTGTAGTTATATTCAAAATGGAGATTCTGTATTTGAAAATGTGGTGTTCCTGGTTTGGTTGGAACTTAAGTAATTGCACACCACCCCAGTCTTAGCCCACTTTTGGGTTTTTTGTTTGTGGCTTTGTGGGGTTTTCTTTACTTTTTGTGGGGGTTGGTTTTTAGGCTTTGTTTTGCAGTGCCTTTAATTGGAACTGGACACATATGGAGAGAAACGTTAACACTTATGTTTTGTTGTAGGATCTCCTTGGGCTCTGTGAACAAAAGCGAGGAAAAGACAATAAAGCCATTATTGCATCAAATATAATGTATATAGTAGGTCAATACCCACGGTTTTTGAGAGCTCACTGGAAGTTCTTGAAGACAGTAGTCAACAAGCTGTTTGAATTTATGCATGGTAATTATCTAGTTTTGACTTGCTGTTTAATTATCTTTTGTGCCCATGCATGCCCATGTATGGGGAAAAATACAAAGCAGTAACTGACTTGGTTTGATTTAGAAACCCACGATGGTGTCCAGGATATGGCTTGTGATACCTTCATCAAAATAGCACAAAAATGCCGCCGACACTTTGTTCAGGTTCAAGTGGGAGAGGTCATGCCATTCATTGATGAAATCTTGAACAACATTAATACAATCATCTGTGACCTTCAGCCACAACAGGTATGTTTAATTCTGCATCATGGATAATTCGTAAAGGCTAATCAAAAAAGTTAATTCATGTTGAAATGTAGCTGTGGTTTTCTAGACTTCAACTATTTTCCTTAGTTTCTTGTTAGTGTTAATTTTATGGTATAAATGGCACAATTGGGGTGCATTACTGAGACCTCAATTAGAACGCTTGGAAGGAGAATTAAAGTGCATTTAGTTGTAATTTTGATTGTTGGAATGCTTTACCAAGTAAATAAGATACTGAATCTAATTTTGTGGTTCTGATTTGGGAACAGTAGTATCCTACTGTGAACAGTTTTTCTGTAGCTCTCGTATTATTGAAAGGGGTATGAGGAACAAGCCAAAAGCACCTACACCTAGGAAGGGCAGAGCTCATGAATTAAGAATAATGCCCAAATGTGACATATGCTGAGATGTTGCAATAAGTTTCTGAAACTTCGAGTAGAGTGGATCTGGCATGTGGAATAAAGGTACTTAACACGAATGATGTAATCCAGTCCAGAGTACAAACATGCCTGGTAATATGTAGTTAAATGGTGTCATCTGCGCTTCCTCAATTTCAGGGTATGATGGCACAATGAAGAAAGGCTCTGAGATGTATGTAGTGGCGTTTGAAGGGAAAGGGATGGAGGTTTGTTAAACGCATGATGAAAGTAAGGAAAGAATGTAGAAAGAGCTTAAGTCAGGCAGGGGAAAAGGTATTTTAACAGTGAAACCAATTTTCAGCCTTCACCGTGTGCCAGTTGGTAACAGTATAAAACATTTCTTACTTACTTTTAACCTTCCTGTGTGATTCATTGTTCCAATCAGGTGCATACATTCTATGAAGCAGTGGGATATATGATTGGGGCACAGACAGACCAGACTGTGCAGGAGCATCTGATAGAGAAGTACATGTTGCTTCCTAATCAAGTATGGGACAGCATAATTCAACAGGCAACAAAAGTAAGCTTCATAAATTTTAAGTGTATTATGTGTTCAAGTAAAGAAAACCTGCTTTATATTTCTCTTAACCCGGGGTTTAATTTTTATGTGGTATGACAGTAAGTGTGTATCACTGTGACGGACTGCTGAAGCAGCGATTGACGTGACAGTACAAGTGGTGTTTTGAGAAGGAAGACTTAAATGATAAAATACTGGTTTTAATTTGATGTAAAGGATAAATTTCTATGCAGAAATGTGTTTCAAGAGCTTTTCTCCCAGGCTCCCCTTCACCTGACTTAGAAGTGGGTTTTCTTTCTGAATAGCAGAAAAGTTAAAAATTAATTTCTCCTTTCTCTTCTGTCATTCTCTTAAAGTAGATCTTTATTCTTACTTTAATTTTCTCGTGGTTTTTTTTTTTAAATACTTTATCCCCCCATTAAAGAACAGTTGTGCACTGCACGAAAGCTCCTTTTGGAGTTCATCAGGATCTTGAAACTTGAAACAACCCGAGTTACTCTTCACTCTTAAAACAAGAATGTACTGCCTTTCCTTAGGACCACTTCTGTCTATTTTCACCTGCCTAATTCTTCCTCCTCAATTGAAAAATACCTATGCAGAAGAGCAGAGTTAAATCAACTGAGATTCTGTCCTGACTTTCTATTTGAAATGATGGCAAGAGCCGTGAAGAAAACAGCAGTATATTGAGTCTGGGAATTTCAGCGATATGTTCTTTAACACTGTGTAAGATAATAGGACAAATTTGTTCACCACAAATAAATGGAATTTTATTTTTTTAACAGAACGTTGATATTTTAAAGGATCCTGAAACTGTTAAGCAGCTTGGCAGCATTCTGAAAACCAATGTAAGAGCATGTAAAGCAGTTGGCCACCCCTTTGTGATTCAGCTTGGAAGAATTTATTTAGATATGTTGAATGTGTACAAGTGCCTAAGTGAAAATATTTCTGCAGCTATTCAGGCCAATGGTAAGAAATTCCGTATTTTTTCTGCAAGTGGTGATTAGTAGTTTGTCATCAGATTTCAAAGTACTTTCCAAGTAGGTTAATTTTATCACGTTCATCTTACTGTCCATTTTCCCAAACAGTGACTCCCAAGTGCTTGTTTAGGTACCAGATGTTTTATTCAAATAAAGAACTGGTTATTCTAAAGGAAGGGAAAACCACCTATAAATGAGAAAGTTTACAATAAAGACACAAAACAACATAGATTGTAACTTAGAATTAATAGACGTCTTGCTGAGACACAGTTTTGGTGTGTATTCGTTTAGCTTACTCTAGTTTTGAATATGAAAAGATAAAAATATAAATAGATCCTATAAATAGAATCTCGTACACTTTTTCAAAAGCTATTTGCAGGGTTTTGGTACAGTTCGGGGCTAGTAAATAGCTGTATTACAGCTTTAGTTAAGGTGACCGAAAGTCATGATAAACCAGGCTTGCAGTTATTGAGAAGGAATTATTGACTGCCTAACCTTTTTTCACTAACTGAGTTGGGGCCTATGGTATCTTGGGAACATGTGCTTCTCTAGTAGTTCATTCTGTCGTGTGACCAGTTTTCTTGCCGTTGCAGATGATATTGGGAAATGTGTATGCTAAGTAAAACTTGGTAACCAAGCGGCTGGTTGACCTTGAAGAAGCTTCCTGGAATTCAGAATAAATTTGACTTTAGAAATCAATACCTTTTGATTCTGCATCTCTGATGGCCAGCGTTTGCTGTCAGAAACAGTGCCTTTTTAAGAGACTGTTGCCAGGACTGTAGCCCTGATGTGCTACTTAAACAGCAATTACTGTGATTGCAGTTTCCTCAGAGCACAGTTTCACAACTGGCTCTGTTGCCAGCATGAGCAACCTAACTTTTCTTGTCTTGATGGCACTCTCAGGTTTTCCTGTGCATGTACTAGAATGGTCGTATGGCTGTCCAGTTAACTAGGTCACGTTTCACTTATGAGGTAAACTGAACTAAGGATAAGGCCTTTTTAAGGATAAGTGTGTACTTTACACACAAAGACAAATGGAAAGATCATTTCTCTTAGATGAAATCAGGAAGTCTCTTGTTCTCCCCCCACAGTTAATGAGAATCAAGTGCAAGCTCAGTCCAGGAACATACGTGAATATGCAAGGTTTTCCTTACTTGACAAACAAGATGTGACTTTTTGATTGCTGTATCTTAGGGTGCTGTCAGCAGTAGTTTTGTAATGCTATCTGGCAGCTTGGTCCTATGGAGCCTGGATGGGCAGACAGTCTTTTTAGGAATATAAAAATCGAGCGTTTTCTGTTGCACAGAATCTGTTTAAGTTTTGGTTGTTTTATTACACCGTACCTTATTAACTGAAGATTTTAAACTTTTCAGGTGAGATGGTAACAAAGCAGCCCTTGATTAGAAGTATGAGGACTGTAAAAAGGGAAACCTTAAAACTGATTTCTGGCTGGGTGAGCAGGTCCAATGATCCTCAGATGGTAAGTAGATTTATTTCATACAGTTAACTTGTAAGACAGAATTAGGAAGAACACAAGAGTTGTTCTGTTGTTCACTGAATCAGTTGGTCACAGCAACTGGATTCAGGAGGTCTGCAAACCTTAAAGGAGAGTGTGTGATCATACAGAGGTAAGCCTGAGATATGTTTGAGATACTTGAGTTAATTATTTTTAGCTGTGAGTAATCTTAGAGGGACTTGAGGAGGTTGAAGAGAATTCTATTGAAAGCCATGCTAGATGGAAACAGGGTGGTGAGTTTATGGAAAGGTAAAGTTTTTCACCTTCCATAGGAAAAGTATCACCTGTAACAAAACAGCGAACTTTGCTGTGAACTGTATGCTAGAGACTTTGATAACTGCTTTGGTATAACCATGGCGTTCTTTTTTAATCAGGTGGCTGAAAACTTTGTTCCTCCCTTGTTGGATGCCGTTCTGATTGACTATCAGAGAAACGTCCCAGCTGCGAGAGAACCTGAAGTGCTCAGTACTATGGCTATCATCGTAAACAAGTTGGGTGCACACATCACTGCTGAAATACCTCAGATATTTGATGCTGTTTTTGAGTGCACATTGAATATGATCAACAAGGTACTTATATTTAAACTTTAAGGCATCTCCCTAGTGACGGAAGACAAAAACAGTGGGGTTTTATAAGTGGCCTGGGCTTGGCTGTTGGCGCATGTCTAAGCAAAAGATATCCTTTTCTTGGAGTGAAGGGAGGCAGTATGCAGTGAATGTGGAGTTATGCAGCTTTCAGTTTATGGACGTTTAACAGGGGTTCATGCCTTCTTTCTGTGAATATCGCTTCCATGTGTGTTCTCTTTTGGGTCATCTCCCTGCTTTTTTTTGCATTCACAAAGCATTTGTGGCACTTAGGGAAATTTCTGCTCAAATGAACATACTTGTTTTGAAGTCTGCCTGCTTGGTTGAATGTCTGGAAGCTCACGGCCTGTAAATTTTCTGTTTAGCTCTCAAGTTAAGGCATTAGTGATTTTTCTTCTCTTCTGAGGACTTGGAATGTTGTGCTTTTGGAAACAGAAGTATGCTTTGGTCAAACGTCAGTGTAGGACTAATTGCTAAAAGCCATAAATCTTCACAATTCATCAATATAACTGCTGGTCAGTCATTTTGAGTATTTCCTCAGTAAATGCAATTCTTGTGCAGTTATGCATCTGTACAACACTCCAGCACTACCAGCTGAATTAGTGCTACTTTGCAGTGGGTGCAACCACAAACCGCACCCGTGTAGCAGCTCACGTGCTTAGCCAGTGTTAAAACCACCTGTCTGTTTAGCTGTGGGACTGAGCGGTGATTCAGGCCCTGTTGGGGCCGTATAACTCTAAAGCATGGGTTATCAAGCTCTGGTGGGGAAAATCAAGGGGGGGAACTTCACTGAGGAATACAGCCTTTGAATTTAAGGTCATTTTAAACTTGAGGTCTAAATGCTGTTCTTTATCAGATGTGGGCTCACTCTGCTGAAGATCTTATGATTGATGTTCAGGAAATTTGAAGGTTTTTATTAATTTTTTTTAACCACCCCTCTTCTTCTTCTAGGACTTTGAAGAATATCCTGAACATAGAACAAACTTTTTCTTGCTACTCCAAGCTGTAAATTCTCATTGCTTCCCAGCGTTCCTGGCCATTCCACCTGCACAGTTCAAACTTGTTTTGGATTCTATTATTTGGGCTTTCAAACATACAATGAGAAATGTTGCAGATACAGGTAAATGAATGTGTTAGTAACGCATGCATTTTTCAATATCAAGTTGGTTGGGGATTTTTTGTAGAATGTTGTTTTCTTGCATCTTTTTCTTTAGTCAGAGGATTCCGGTAACATGATTCTGTACTGCATTTGCACAACAATAATATTCTTTTGTCTTGGCTTCAAGTTGTCAGCCAGGTTAATGGGTCGAAATACATGGATGCTGTTTCACTCTCATAGTTTTAAGAGCACGGATACAGTTTCTGCCTGCTCTCTTTTCCCATGCGAGGGCTCGCGCTTTTCTGAAATGGCTGAACGGCTGCTAAAACTGATGTTATAGCTCTGCTCTGGAGTGTTTTGACTTAGCACCTCAATAAGAGTTGTTCACAACTAGGTTGAAAAATCAAGCAGGAAAGTGGATGAGGGTGAAGCTAAATTTAGGAGAGGCTGTATAGCGTCCTTCAGTTCTGAAAACATTTTTCAAGATGTTGGGCTTAGTGCACTGTCTTGACTGCTGGATAAAAATATTGTTGTGAAGCCACTTAGTTTTTAGCCAGTTGTCTTGTTGCAGTGATTAGAAAGGATGGAGACAAAGATACCTTTCAGTTGCATTTCACCTAGTAAAGTAATTTAAATATTTTTTGTGTAGTTCTAAAAAACAAAGCCTTTTCCTTCTTACATTAGCAAACACTTTTTTTTGGTGGAGGATTTCCCTCACCTTTATTAGTAGAAGTTAAAGCAATGTGATTGGATTTTTATGTTGCTGTCATCTCATAATGCAATAAAATAAAGGTGCTGTGTGAATGTGGCTGTAGCCCCCTAGTGGTTGCCAGAGAAAAATCACTGCACGTGTAGTACTTGTCTTTTCGGTTCCTACTGGAACTTTACGGATGTTCTGTATTTTTTCAGAAAAAGCAAAAATATGCCAGAGGTTTCAGTATTGTCCTGTTGCTAACTTAGTTTTTAAATGTATATTTTCCAGGACTTCAGATACTTTATACTCTACTACAGAATGTTGCGCAAGAGGAGACTGCTGCCCAGAGTTTCTATCAGACATATTTCTGCGATATCCTTCAGCACATTTTCTCAGTTGTAACAGACACATCACACACTGCAGGTAAGAATGCACATCTGCCAGCCAGGTGGTGGAAACAGTTGAAGCAATGTTACACATCCTCTTCGGAATAACAACTGCATTTGTATAACTTTGATCTGTTCAGGTTTGACAATGCACGCATCGATCCTTGCATATATGTTCAACCTGGTAGAAGAGGGAAAAATAAGTACTCCGTTAAACCCGGGGAATCCAGTGAACAACCAAATGTTTATTCAGGAGTATGTGGCTAATCTTCTCAAATCTGCATTTCCTCACCTGCAAGAGTAAGTGTGCCCCGATTCTTCAACACTTACGTGTGGGTTCTTGCGTCTTGAAATACTAACTGATGTGTTTACTGTTAGTGCCCAGGTTAAGCTGTTTGTAACGGGACTCTTCAGTTTGAACCAAGATATTCCTGCCTTCAAGGAACACCTAAGGGATTTCCTTGTCCAAATAAAGGTATGTGTGGAGGGACTTTTTTCAAGAAATTAAAAATGAGTTAGCAAGATGATACTGTTGGAAAGGGAGCAGCCTTTTTTCAGTGTTTGTTTCAGAGATGCAAGTTATTTTGCAGCTTTTTTTAAATGTAGCAAGATCTTGATCACAGGGCTTGCATGACTGCCCTTTTGTATAATCTATTTCAGTGTGATTTCATTTCTTAAATTGGGCTTAAATGTCATCACTTGTGCTTGATGCACACAATTCCTGTGGCCAAGATGGCTGCAAAACTTAACCTAATGGGAAATAAAGCAAGTTGATTTTTAACCAGATTTTGCTTCAGTTCTGTTTGGGACACGTTTTGAAACTTGCTATGCTTTTTATTTTTCTGAAGATGCTAGAATTCAGGAAGACTATAGGAAAATGTCTATTAATTAGTCATGAGACTGCAGTCGTCGGGTAGAATTGAAATGATGCTCCTTTAATGGTGATACCTTCCCACTGCTTTGTTACTGCAGCATCTTGCTCTTTAACACAGAGTGAAAATCTTAAAATATTTTGCATTCTTTACATTAGTTCTGACCTTAGAAGCAGAAGCAAAACCAACAAATAAATACCTGGCCGGGACTATGAAGGGAAGATGTTTTCTGTATCATTCTCTACTTGGGAAGCTTATTAGTCTGCCTGAAGCATTTGACAATAAACTAATGACTTTGTATGAATTACACAGGAATTTGCAGGTGAAGACACATCAGACTTATTCTTGGAGGAAAGAGAAACAGCCCTTCGGCAGGCTCAAGAGGAGAAGCATAAACTTCAGATGTCTGTACCTGGCATCCTTAATCCACATGAAATTCCTGAGGAGATGTGTGATTAAAAAAATAATAAAACAAGTTTTGCAGTTTTCTTTCTGTACAGCTACTTTGTTGTGATAGAAGAAAACAGCACTTGGATATCTGTTGACCAAAACGATGCCAATTTGTAAATTAAAATGTCACCTAGTGGCCCTTTTTCTTATGTGTTTTTTTTGTATAAGAAATTTTCTGTGAAATATCCTTCCATTGTTAAAGCTTTTGTTTGGTCATCTTTATTTAGATTTGCATGAAGTTGAAAATTAAGGCATTTTCAAAGTAACTACTTCATGCCCATTTTGTGGCTAAGGGGAAAACAGGCAAAACCTAACTTGTAAAAGACTATATTGCAAAATAATACAATTTCCTGTAAGAGTATCGATTTTTTAAATTTGGGATCATTTTCTTTCTAGTCTGTTCTGCAGTCTAGGAGAAAAAGGTAATGAGTAAACCAGAATTGTTAAGCAGAAGACTATAGCGCTGCATTTGTTTTGATCAATTAACAGCTTTCTGGACTGAGTGGTAAGGCTAGGCTGGCTATGTGTATTCGCAAGTTGTATGGCAAGTTTGCAGCAAGATCATGTGCATATCATCCCATTGTAAAGCAACCTCTGAAGAGTATGGGAACACAGTACATTTAGTTATTTTTACAGTTCTTTTGTTTTTGTGTGTGTGCTGTCGCTTTGTCGACAACAGCTTTTTGTTTTCCTCAATGAGGAGTGTTGCTCATTTGTGAGCCTTCATTAACTCGAAGTGAAATGGTTAAAATATTTATCCTGTTAGAATAGGCTGCATCTTTTTAACAACTCATAAAATAATAAAAAAAAACTCTTGGCTTTTGAGATGACTTATACTAATTTACATTGTTTACCATGCTGTAGTGCTTAAAGAACACTACTTAAAAGCAAAATAAACTTGGTTTACATTTAGTTTTCTTTCTTTGACTTATTCTTTTATTGGATGAAAATGCTGTCATCATATTTAAGATTGGTATCCTGAAGGTTATAGTAAAAATGCCTTGAGGTCTAGATAACTGTTCTTTCTGGCTTGCCTCATCTCAAGGACTTTGGCTGTGCTTGAAATTAGCATCAATTAAGTTGGGTGCCATTTGGAAGTACAGCAGCTGTTCTGACTTACCTCCATAAATTACTGTTCCATGCTACTTTGCTATAAAATGCCAGGACTAAGGTACTCTTGCTCTCTCTGGACTCTTGTCAATTTCTTTCAAAGAGGTATTGCACCGTATCCTGACAAAACAGTTGATATTAGTACATATTAATAACACATGTAGGCAAGATCTACAGTTATTTTTCTACCTAAAGTTTTGTAGTTAAAATGATTTTTGGGTTTATGAAATGGATACAGAAAGCAGTATGAACAATAAGATTGTGTACAGTCTTGGGTCCCCTGTTTTTGTTCTGTCTTGTCTCTGTTATCTAACAGTTGCTGTTAAGCTTTTCCAAAGTTTTGCCATTTATTTCGTCTCTAATCTTAAGATTGTTATTGTGATGCAAAGTATAGCGATTCATACAGAGCTGTAAAACGAGGTTAGACAGTTGTGAAGATGTTTTATGTAAGTTTGGCCACTGTAGTTAACTTTGTGCTGTATATTCCTTTTCAAGTAGAAGTGCATGAGTTGGCAATATTCATGTAGCATTTAGCTGTGGCCAGAGTGTTGGCAGTCCCAGGTATTGGCCCCTCTCCGTTTGTGAACATCTCTCAATTTCTTTTATGTAGCTGGCCCTGAAAAAGCAGAACTGCTTCTGCCCGATGGTCACTTGGCAGTACGAATGCTGTGAGCTGGCAGTTGCTCACCTTCAGAGAGAAGGCTCCTATAACACTTCATGGCTGGGTCTTAAAGTACAGCCTACCAAAATTGTTTATTATTTTGATAGTTAAAGAATTAATTTCTCTCCATGAAGCTCATGATGTAAGCTTTTTCATGTCTTCCTGTCCTGCTGTTGGTCCGGCTTTCTGTTCTGGGAAGGTGGTGCAACTGTTAATGGGCAGTTTAAAGTGCTCTCAAAGGATGCATCTGGGATGGATGGATATAAATAGCTTGTGATCAGACTGAGTTTTGCAGCATTACAGAGCTACAGGTTATCAAAAGCTGGGCCAAGAAATAAAACGTTAGTAAAATGAAGATAAATGCCGCTGATAGTGTTGACATCAGAGCACTCATATTCCGTGAGTCACAACTAAATACTGGATCTGTTCTGACATGTGGTGGCATTAGCAGAGCATTGGAAGTACTTTTGAACAAAAAATGCACATACTCCTACATATGTTACTTCCCGTATTTAAGATTCAGGTCAGGCTGCAGCCCGTGGTCCGGTTGTTTACTGAGGAATTAAATCCAACCTAAACTCAAGCAAATCTGAAACGTATTTTTAAAGTTGATTCAGAGTAGTTTCATTATTTTGATACCTTTTGGATTGTTTAGTAACAAAAATTTTAATCTTAGGTTTTGCTTCCCTTTTAGATCTAAAAACTGTGGTCTTGACTTGTTACCTTAAGAATCGGTGCCTTTCGCTGATCTCTGCGGATGCTGTAAAAATGCAGATTCTGCAGAGTTCTGGATACCATTAAAGATTGATTTGACTTGTGCGTGTGCATATTTCTAGTGCAGTTATCCTGAACGTGGACAAGAGAGTTACAGTGTATGTCTAAGAAAGTTGTAGTTCTAATGCACACTGTAAATAAAAATATGTGGATAAAAAGCATGAACCATCATATAAGCATCTACGTAACATGTAATTATATGTAAACCAATGTTTTGTGCATATTTCTATACAGATTTTTCAAAAAAAAAGAACCCCAATTCTATGTGCTCCAGGTACATTCATAAATATTAATATTGCAGGGTGTTTTCTGTGTTTACATGAATGGATTGCCTGTCAGCTGATGAAGACACCCCCAAGAACTTGTTTCAGGTTACCACAATGTGTTTGCTACTGTAACAGAAGCAGATAATTTTCCAAAGCATTTTAGGTTAGTTTGTTTTGGGTTTTTTTTAACTAGAATAATTTTGTGTGTGTTAATCTGATTGGTTAAGTGAACTATTTTCCAATAAAGTTAATATTTATGCAAAAAAAGAGAAAAGCTTTAAAAATTCTCATCTCTCAAGGAAACTCCTGGTAGTTTTCTAAGTTTTTAGCACTGGAAAGGCAATAAGAGTTCAGTGATGGGTTTCTTTATGTGAGGGAGGGGGGAGAAGATTAGGAAAATCTGTCAAATATAATGCATTAAATTGTAGAGAGGCTGAGGTGAAGTACTTGCATCAATGCTGCATTGTACCAGGGGACAGTCTGCTCTGTAGTCCATTAGAAGTAATGTGATTATTGCTGATCCAAGACTTCTGGGGTGCTGTTTGTATTGGCTGGAAGAGATGTCTAGACTTGTTCCCCATTGAATAAACTTGTCTTCAGATGTTACGGAGCAAAACTGAAGTGCTGGGAGGCTGCTTCTTAAAAACCCTTTGGTGCCAAATAAAAAGTAGAAAGCACCTGTCCCTTCATCTGCCCTTCATGAATGCACTTTTGTGCTTGATTTCTTAAGACAGAAGCTATTCTTAGATTTTCAGATTTAGGAGATCCTTGCTTCGTTTTTCAAGGCTGATTATGGCCAGCAGTGTTCCCTTGGGAAAAGGCTTAGTCATTGCAGCTGAGGGATTCACTTTTAAGGTAAGATTTCACATACAGTGCACCTTAATTACCTAAAGTACATGAAATCACTGGTTTCGTACATATATGCATCCCTGCCCTATGGTGTTCTTGGTCTTAGCACGTGTTTCTCACTGCCTGTGAGTGCTTGTTGGTGCTGTAAGTGGGCGCAAGAAAACAGCGCTAAGAGAAGATGGGGTTGGGGAGGAAAGCGTGAAAGTTAAGAGTATGGATGAGTGACACAAGTCAAAGATTACAATGATACATTTTGACTTGGTTTTACCCATTGTAAGTTAAGAGGGGAATGCACTGGGTAGTCTCTTCCAAGTCCCCCACTAAGCTTGTGTTTTAAATCTTAATTTTTAAAAAATACTGTCTCAGCTTTTTTCCTGAGTCTTGAGGTCTCTAGTCTTTGATGGATTCTGTAATTTCAGCAGAGAGCATCGGGAAGAATTGGCCAATTTAGGTTGGAGGGTGGAGGGAGGAGTTAAAATTATTTTCCCTGCGGTGACTGCCTAGCCAGGTTCAGTGTGTCTGTATGGCTGCAAAGAGCTGACTGCAGCCCCCTTATTAAAACTGCTGGTTATTTTAACATGTATAGATACCAGGCAGTAACAACCAGTTTTCTCTTGTAGCATTGTATTTAGCTTGAGCAGTTCAGTATCGATGTTTGTAACAGGTTTTATGAACTTTTCAAAGCTTTGCAGTTGGCTTGTGGCCTTGCTCCCCAGGGCTTTGCTTTACTTTACTCAGCAGTTTGCATGCAGGGGTAACGTGAACCTTACAACTGTACAATCATAAAAGCAAAGAAACATACTAAACATGCTTTACTGTGAA
Source organism: Coccyzus lansbergi (assembly GCA_033558105.1). Lineage (NCBI taxonomy): Eukaryota > Metazoa > Chordata > Aves > Cuculiformes > Coccyzidae > Coccyzus > Coccyzus lansbergi. The sequence continues at coordinate 40,785 of JAUMJK010000225.1, forward strand.
GTCCAGAAGAGGTCCAAATGACAAAAAAGCCATCTGTGCTGTCTTGTGGGCTGGTAAGATGGTTCTGTTGATGATGGTACTGTTGCTCATGCAGAGAAAAGTAGCTCTTGTCTTGTTTTCAAAGCAAAGGGATAACCGGCCATGTGACAACTACTTAATGAACTGAAATAATCAAGGTGAAGATTGAAACACGCAGAGGGATGACATCCTAGAAAAAAGCTGAGAATATGGGTATAATCCTTATGCTATCTCATCTGGAAAAAGCAGTAGAAGGGTAGTAGTACTGAATCCTAAGTTAGTGCAGTCAGATATTCACAGGGATAGAAGTACTCAAAAAAACACCTTAGCTGAGTTACTAATCAAGTTTACTACTTAAGAAACTTTAACAGGCTGCCCAGGGAGGTGGTTGAGTCGCTTCCCCTGGAGATGCTTAAAGGATGGGTGGACGAGTTGCTACAGGGCATGGTTTAGTGTTTGATAGGAATGATTGGACTCGATGATCCAGTGGGTCTCTTCCAACCTGGTTATTCTATGATTCTATGAAACAGGCTTTAAGATACATTTCTGAAACCATTCTAAAGGAGTTTGCCCTGTTGACCTGGTGGCACAGTGTGATTCTTGCCACACCCAATAGCTTGTAATAAGGTTTATTAGAATGCAGATTGTTTTCCTACTAAAATGCTGAGCAGCAAGAGGCTGATCTTGGAGCAAACTTTAACGTAATTTGGCATTGTATGAGCATTATCTAGTCTTGCCTGACCTGTTTTGGGCTAACAGGGCTATGAGTTATGTGAGAGTATATTTGGAGTAAGTTGAAATCAAACTAAGCAAATTTGTCCTCGCTGGGTGCTGTGGTATCACAGTCTAGTTAGACATGGACCTTGTTAAAATGTTTCAACTGCTAATGGAACAAGGAGAGTCAAATGCTGAAACTTTAAAAGTGTGTTAAACTGATGTTGTCATGCTTCAACCAAGTTTCATTGGTAACTTTACGTGATACAGCCTGAGGCTTGCTTCCTTTACGCATTCTAACCATTTCCAGCATCGTTCCAGACAAGAGCTCAGAGATGCAACAGGACTGGCTGGAATTCATCTGCAAAGCAGGTGAGGTAAGGATGAAATGTCCCAAAAAAAACGAATAGGGGCAGTGATCAGCCCTTCCACCTCAAGCCCTCACCTACCTCAGAGTTGCTGGGTTTGGTTTGGTTTCTTGTGGTGAATTGTTGATGCCATCCTTATGAAAAATAGGACTATGGTATTTGGTGTTGAGACAAGTAGGACATTCATTTTGAAAAGTATATGCATATACGTTCTCAAACCCTTAATCCAGCCCTTAAATTTGGGTTTAGAATGATAGTTTCGCTTGGGTCTATGCATTTCTCCAAGTTGCTCCTTTAGAAGAACTGTGCTGGCAGTTTACCAGAGCAATCACCTAGAGACAGAAGCATCAGAGTCAAGGGAAGGAAGTGGGGGGTGTCTTCTGGGGATCAACAACCTTCCAAGTACAGCACATCAGGACAGAATGAAGGTCAAGAGAAAAAAAGCAAATGCATAGAAGAGCAGGAGGGTGACAATCATTGTAACCAGGCCAGTTACTGCTTCTGTTGTCTTCTGCTTGGAATCTAACATTTAATTAAAAAACATGCAATTTCATCTTTATTTTTAAAAAAAATTAAAAAGAAAATGTGTTCAGTAAGAAGGATTTGGCTGGCAGTTTTCCAGCCTGCACAAAAGCAGGAGTGACTCAAGGTCACCCGTACTCCTGTTGTATTCATTGAACTTGGCATGTGATACCATGCTTCAAAAGGGCCCTTCCTTGTGCTGAGTCTCGTGTTTATGTGGCGCTGCTATCAGATGAAAGAGCTGGCTTGTCGGAATAACAATCTCTTAAGATGTTTTGGTTCTGTTATAAAATTTTCTGCAAGATCCGTATAATGAAGGAAGGGGGGAAAGTGCAAATTCAGGTTATGCAGATTGTAACATTGTGCTTTCTATCAAAAGATGTCATCTTTTTTTCTTTTCCCCACATGCAGACAAACTACTTAGAGCCACTGACTGGTTCCACACAAGTGGGAAGCAAATAAGCATGACTTCCTGGAGACACAGGTTTCATATTATTTCGTTATTTTCATATTATTTTGTTTTGACAAAGTTAAGATGCTTCCTAAGCTTCTCTTTGTACAGCTCTGGCTTCATACTTACAGGTCAGTTCAGTTTCAATAATGGCAAGAACTAAAGGGTGTTCTAGCAAATTAAGACTGGTGTGATGCAGAACACAGCACGGGGCATACTGCAAAGGCAACCTGAGAAAGCCATGAGAAAATGGCATATGAAAGAACAACAACTGAAGTAATCTCAGACACTTAGAAGGTAAGACACCACAACATCATGTGAAAATGATGTGTATATACACCATAGAAAGGCCTCTGATCTACCTTTGATGTATCTCGAGCTCTGAAAGCAGCGCTGTAGAGAAGACAGGTGGCAAGTGCTCTAATTTGGGCATGAGCAAAATGCAGCAATTGTAGTTTTTTGGACTGCTCTTTTTATTCAGTATGCAAGTTTTCAGGCTACCTGGAAGAGATCACACAACCAAAAAAGGCCTTACAGGGTCCAGTACATTGTAATTTTAACTAGTTAGTGGTATTCAGAGTTCTGTATTAATAGGAAATATCTTGTGTAGAAGACTGTGATCATCAGGAATTAAAACATCTTTCAGTCACATTTAACAAGAAAGATCAGTAAAAGGTTTCAGGGAAGTTTTTACTTTATTTGCTTGCAGTCCTCCTCCTGTCTCCTGTATTGGTATCCTTTGTGTAACTCCTGTTTGAAAGCTATTCACGTTAACATATGATGTAATTTAAAGTGACAGAGAATGTGACATCTATGTCTCGCTCAGATTCTCAAAGTTAATTTCCCATATTAGGGAAGCTGGCCTCTTCTCCCAAGTGCCAGGACAAGAGGGAATGGCCTCAAGCTCCGCCAGGGGAGATTTAGGCTGGAGATTAGGAGGAAGTTTTTCACACAGAGGGTCATTGGGCATTGGAATAGGCTGCCCAGGGAGGTGGTTGAGTCACCTTCCCTGGAGGTGTTTAAGGCACAGGTGGATGAGGTCTTGAGGGACTTGGTTTAGTGTTTGATAGAAATGGTTGGACTACAAGATCCGATGGGTCCCTTCCAACCTGGTTGTTCTATGATTCTATGATATTAATGGATCTTAGTAAATCTAGATTTTGTCGGGGAATACTTCAAAATATCTATTCTTCTTGGTACTGCTAGCTTGGAAAGTATTTAAAAAACAAGTAGTGACAAGAAGTCTGGATGAAAGATTATTCCAGTATATTCCTGACTTCCCCAGTAGTTGTTACAGCTGAGTCTAGCTCTGTTATTTACTGTTACTTGTCTCTTATTTTTCAACAGTAGTGGAGTTCATAGAATCATAGAACAACCAGGTTGGAAGGGACCCATTGGATCATCGAGTCCAACCATTCCTATCTAACACTAAACCATGCCCCTCAAGACCTCATCCACCCATGCCTTAAACACCTCCAGGGAAGGTGAATCAACCACCTCCCTGGGCAGCCTATTCCAATGCCCAATGACCCTCTGTGTGAAAAACTTCCTCCTAACCTCCAGCCTAAATCTCCCCTGGCGGAGCCTGAGGCCATTCCCTCTTGTCCTGTCCCCTGTCACTTGGGAGAAGAGGCCAGCTCCCTCCTCTCCACAACCTCCTTTCAGGTAGTTGTAGAGAGTAATGAGGTCTCCTCTCAGCCTCCTCTTCTCCAGGCTAAACAACCCCAGCTCTCTCAGCCGCTCCTCATAGGGTCTGTTCTCCAGCCCCTTCACCAGCCTTGTCGCTCTTCTCTGGACTTGCTCCAGAGCCTCAACATGCTTTGAGGATTGTTGGGAGGAGAGCATTCTGTGCACGGGAGTGGGAGCTTACGCAGACACCACCAGTGATATTATCAGCCTGTGTAGATATGCTTATGGAAATAAAACCTGAACTGCATTTCCATAGGGACATCAGACTTAAACAGAAGAAGTATATCTGACCCTGCAGAACTCGAAACAGGCCTCCCTTTTTTGTTTTGTTCCACACTCCCCCCCAATCAAATTGGCAATTTTGATTTATTGTACTTTCTGCTAACCTACGCTGCATCTGCATTGCGGCTATTAATAGATCGGGTCCCTTCCCCGTCCGTGTGCGCTCTGGAGCGCATCCAGCGCCGTTCCCCGGCTCTCCAGCGGGTGGTACTGCACAAGTACAAACCACCGCACGGGAGCTGCAGGAGTCCCCACTCCGCGGAGAGAAAGCAGCCACGATCCCTCATGGGATGCGTATTCCAATTAGATGTACCTGGGAGAGGGAGCAGGGGACCGTGCGACGTGAACAGATGGCAAAAAAAAAAAAAAAAAAAAAAAAAAAAAAAAAGTTTTCTTGGGCAGAAAGCTGCGGGTTGCCTGAAAAATCTGCCTGGCAGGGGTTTGCAACCTTGTTCAAGAGAGTTCACTAAAGCAGTAGGTGTAATCGGCACAAATTATGGAACTTTAAGTGAAGTTCATTCATTTACTACTTAAGAGATAGCGCCTTGTCGTTAAAAGAGAATCTATTTCCGACAATTCTTAGACGCTGTGATTGCCACCAGACGCTTACTATGCAAGAAAAGAGTCGCTGACCGAGGGAGAGGGAGAAGCAGACGAAGAACCGAGCCGCACCCGAGGTGGAATGAAGCCAGAGGGGCGCCGTGCGCGGCTCAGGGGAGCGCCGGAGGCTCGTTTTCGGGAGAGAAGCGCCCGTTCGGGAAGGAGAGAGATGGCCGACAGCCCTGCCGCTGGAAAACGCCCCTCGCGGCCCCGAAGCTCCGCCTGGGAACGGGAAGCTTCCTCGGGAGGCGCCGAGGCCGCCCAGCGCTCCCTGCAGGCGGGAGGCCCCAGCCGGCTCGGCTCCCACGCTTCACCGCCTCCCCTGCTTCCACCCCTGCTTCAAACGCTTCTAACCAGGATGAAACCTCCCCTGGCGCACCTTGAGGCCGTTCCCTCCCATCCCACTGCTTGTTCTACCTCCCACCCCATCAGGCTGGACCGCTGGGTTGACTCCAATGACATGAGGTTTAACACGGCCAAATGCTGGGTCCTGCACTTGGGGCACAACAACCCTATGCAGAGCTACAGACTGGGAAAAGCCTGGCTGAAAAACTGCCAGGAGGAGAGGGACCTGGGGATGTTGGTCGACAGCCGACTGAACATGAGCCAGCAGTGTGCCCAGGTGGCCAAGAAGGCCAATGGCATCCTGGCTTGTATCAGAAATGGTGTGACTAGCAGGTCCAAGGAGGTTATTCTCCCTCTGTACTCAGCACTGGTGAGGCCGCTCCAGTTCTGGGCCCCTCACCACAAGAAGGATGTTGAGGCTCTGGAGCGAGTCCAGAGAAGAGCAACGAGGCTGGTGAAGGGGCTGGAGAACAGGCCTTATGAGGAACGGCTGAGAGAGCTGGGGTTGTTTAGCCTGGAGAAGAGGAGGCTGAGGGGAGAACTCATTGCTCTCTACAGCTACCTGAAAGGAGGTTGTAGAGAGGAGGGAGCTGGGCTCTTCTCCCAAGTGACAGGGGACAGGACAAGAGGGAATGGCCTCAAGCTCCGCCAGGGGAGATTTAGGCTAGAGATTAGGAAGACGTTTTTCACACAGAAGGTTAATTGGGCATTGGAATAGGCTGCCCAGGGAGGTGGTTGATTCACCTTCCCTGGAGGTGTTTAAGGTACGGGTGGATGAGGTCCTGAGGGACATGGTTTAGTGTTTGATAGGAATGGTTGGACTCGATGATCCGCTGGGTCTCTTCCAACCTGGTTGTTCTATGATTCTATGATCCAGCCTGGTCTGGAACACCCCCAGGGACAGGGGAGCCCCAGCTTCCCTAGGCAACCTGTGCCAGTGCCTCACCCCCTTCATGGTGAAGAAATTCTTCCTTATGTCTAGTCTAAATCCAATTTATACCCATTGCCCCTAGTCCTGTCACTACACACCTTTGTAAACAGTCATAGCTGTCACTCTCTTGTCAGGCACCCAGAAGCCACCTGCCTCTGCAGCATTCCCACATGGAATCGTTAAGGTTGGAAAACACCTCTTAAGATCATCCAAACTATCAACCCAACATCACTGTCCGTGCCTGGGCTGTGGTTTAGTGACGTGCTGTCTTCTAAACACCTCCAGAGATGGTGACTCCACGTCCTCCCTGGGCAACCTAGTCCAGTGCTTCACCAATCTCATCATGAATTTCCTCCTTACTCTAAAATGGCCCCCCTCCAATTTATTGCCATTCCTGTTAGTCCTTTGTAAAAAGACCTTCCATGTGTTCTTCCTCCAGCTCCCTCAGCCACCTCGATATGAGAAGCAGTCACTATTATAAAAAGTTGAATATTTTTAGTTTAGGGTAAAGTAGAAGAGGTTTAACTTGAAGTAATAGCATTTTTTGGAAGTCAGACAGAATGTCCCTCTGACAGCATGTTTTCTTTCAAGCAGTGTTTTTCCAGACACGGTTCACTCTTTGGCGATGATAAGGCCGTGTGTTCTGTGCTGGACAGAAGTGTCTTCTGCAATCACCTCTGTTTGCAGCCTCTCTCAAATGCAAAGTCAGGTAGAGAGCTGGAGCCAACTCCAAATAGCAAAAGTTTAAATGATCATGAAGTTCATAATAACATTAGAACTAGTCCTTGGAAAGTAATTCTGCAGAGAAGGATTTGGGGGTGCTGACTGATAAAAAGTTCAACGTGAGCTGGCAACGTGTGCTTGCAGCCCAGAAGGCCAACTGTATCCTGGGCCACATCAAAATAAGTGTGTTCAGCAAGTCAAGTGACGTGATTCTGCCCCTCTCTTCCTTTCTTGTGAGACCTCACCTGGAGTACTGTGTCCAGTTCTGGAATCTTCAGCATAAGAAGAATATGGAATTGTTGGAACTGCTCCAGAGGCGGGCTACAAGGATGATCAGAGGGCTGGTGCACCTTTGCTATGAGGCCAGGCTCAGCGTTGGGCTTTTTCAGCTTGGAGAAGAGAAAACTTCGAGGAGAACTTACAGTGACGTTTCAGTACCTGAAAGGACTGCAGGAAAGCTAGGTAATGTTCACTAGGTCTTGTAGTGATAAGATCATAGAATCACCAGGTTGGAAGAGACCCACCGGATCATTGAGTCCAACCGTTCCCTTCAATCACTAACCCATGTCCCTCAGCACAAAATCCACCTGCCCCTTAAACCCCTCCAGGGAAGGTGAATCAACAGCCTCCTTGGGCAGCCTCTGCCAGTGCCCAATGACCATTTCTGTGAAAAACATTTTCCTGATGTCCAGCCTAAATCTCCCCTGTCGGAGCTTGAGGCCGTTCCCTCTTGTTCTGTCCCCTGTCCCTTGGGAGAAGAGGCCATCACCCTCCTCTCTACAACCTCCCCTTAGGTAGTTATAGAGAGCAATGAGCAGCACTTCACATTCTCTGGATGTGAAGATGGATGAAGATGAGGGGAAATAGGTTTAAACTGGAGAGGGGCAGGTTTAGACTAGACATAAGGAGGGAATTCACCATGAGGGTGGTGAGGCCCTGGCACAGGCTGCCCAGGGAAGCTGTGTCTGCCCCATCCCTGGGGGTGTTCAAGGCCAGGCAGGATGGGGCCTTGGGCAGCCTGGTCTGATGGGAGGTGTTCCTGCCCATGGCAGTGGGGGGGGAACTGGGTGATCTTTAAGGTCCCTTTCAACCCAAGTTCTTCTATGACTTTTCTAATCTAACAGAATGCGCGTACGGTTTCGGGTAGACTTTACACCCTTGCACGTGAGCGGCGGCTGCTCTGTGGCGGCTGCCGTGCGGCCGGGGCCTCTGCCGGTCGCTGACCCGCCGGCCCCTTTAAGGCGAGGCCGCTCCCCGCGCCGAGGCGGGAGGCAGCCGGGCGCGCGCCGCCGCCATTTTACCCGCCGGCCGCGCCGCCGCCCCGCCCCGGGCTGGGAAAGGCGGGGCGAAGGGGAAGTGGGGAGGAGGAGGAGGAGGGGTTCGTCCGCCTTCGCCTCCCGCCCGTCGGAAACTGCCGAGCCGAGCCCGAGCGCCCCGTCCGCCCGCCCGCCCTCCCCGCCTCCCTCCTCCTTCCTCCCCCTCGGCAAAATGGCGGCGCGCGGAGCCGCCGGAGCCGCCGAGTGACTCGGCTTCTCCTCCCGCCGCCGCCTCATTTGCATCGATCGGCCGCCCCATTCCCCCCCCCCCCACCCCCTTCCCCGGCCCGGCCCCCGCCTCTGCCCTTCCCTCCCCCCGCGCTGACCCCCGCCCCGGCCCCCATCAATCACCGATCGGCGGCTCCGCGCGGATCAATCAATGGTCGGGAGGAGGCGGCGGCGGCGGCTGCTGCTGTTAATGAACAATGTGTGAGAGCTGCGCCGAGCTGCTGGAGGTGTTAAACGAGAGTAAGTGCGGCCGGCGCCGCTCGCCCCGGGACCCCCGCGCCCCTGCCCCCGGCCCGGCCCGGCCCGGGCCTCCCCGCCCCGGGAGAGCCTGCCCCGCGGCGGCCTTCGCACAGCCGGCCCGCCCCTTCCCCCCCGCCCCCATCCCGTCCCATCGCAGCCCTTGCCCATCTTATGCCATTTCGTCCCTTCTCTCACATCTCATCCCTCTTCCCCCACATCCCATGCCATCTCATCCATTTCCTCCCATCCCTTTCCTCCCCATCCAATCCCATCCCATCCCATTCTGTCCCGTCTCATCACTTACCTCCATCCCATCCAATCTCACCCCTTTCCCCCCATCCCATCTCATCTTTTCCTCCCATCCTATCTCATTCCTTCCTTTCCCTCCATGCCATCCCTTCTTCCTCTCATCCCATCCCTTTTCTCCCCTCATCCCATCCTATCCCTTTTTTCCCCTCCATCCTATCCCTCCACATCCTACCCCTTTCCCCTCATCCCATCTCTTCCAATCCCTTCCCTTTTTCTCCTATCCCGTCCCTTTTCCCCCCATGCTCCCCCATCCCAGCCCTCTCCCCGGTTCCCGGTGTGTGCCGGGCCCCTGCTCCCTGGCGCTGTTCGGCGGCTGCCGAGGCCTGCGCGGGGTCTCTTTTAAGCAGCAGGGAAGGCGGCTCTGACGAGTGATGCTGCCTCCCTCCTCCTCGGCGGTGGGGCAGGAGGGAGGAGGTGGCTGTCGGGGACCTGGTTCTTCTTCTTTCTTTTTTTTTTTTTTTTTTCTTTCCAAAGTGGCTGCTTGGCTGTGAGGGAAGCGTTGCCTGAAGGAGCCTGGCTCGGTTTTGAAAGGGCCGGGACGGTGGTGGGGAAGGAGCTCCTGGTGCTTCACTTTAGGGGTGGTCTCTTGCTTCCCGCCGGTCTCCTCTTTACGGGTGTCACCTGTGCAGCCGGGAAGGTCGGAGGGTCAGTAATACAGCAGGGACCCGTTTTCATTTGGGGCACGGAATGCCCTGTGCAGCAGGCCTCCTGTATCATTTGGAACCTGCTCTCGGTTCTCCGTGGCAGCAAGGTACCTTCGCAGCTTCTCGAAGGCTTGTCTCTGTGTACAGCTTCATGAACAAAGGCTAAAAAACATTATCTGTAGAGATGCTGAGGAATCTAGTGAACTTATCTGTTGTAGTTTATGATTAGCAGGAAGTTTGGCTATCTCAAACTTTAAACACTTTTTGTAATTGCACACTGCAGTCTGCTTAGGGGTGAATTGTATTCCAATAAAGCGAAGCTAGAACAGAATTTGGGTAGAGTTTTCTTTTTTCTTAACTCTTAGGAGGCCAGATTGCATTTGGGGTTTGTTCTTTCCTATGATATACGAGTAGAAACAATGGCGGTTGAATATTGGCCTTTTTCTTGCTGGGGAAATGCAATATTTGGTGATGGCCAGTGTTTTATTTGATAAGGAAAAAGGTACGTGTAAAACTAACTTTCCACAGAGCCTGGAGGCTGAGATAAATCAGATTATAATGTTAACATCAGAGAACTGTTGGGTTGTTAAAGTTGTTTGCCAAGTTTGGCTAAGCGTGTACTTCCAATATCTTGTTTTGAGCAATCATTTTGATGTCTACTTAACTTAGCATGTATATCGTATCTTTGCCAACTGTAGAGGTGCAGAATACGTTTGTCTCATGGACTGAATGCTTATTTAAACAGTAGGTTCAAAATAAGACTAAACTATCAGTGATGTTCTGATGACAGCTGTTTGTTAGAAGAGATAACTGCTTGGTTTTGGTGGGTTGATAAATAATCATTGTTTAAACTTCATCAAGATTGGTATGATCAAATAAAAAAAAGTTGTAATGTTAAATTTGGTGTTTCAAGAAATCTCCACAATTCCAGTGTGAATTTATTTTTAGGACCATTTTAAGGTAATTGGGCAGCAAGATGTTCCTTTGTAGCAAAAGTAATATCTTAAATCACTTCAACAGTTTTTTATTTTTTTGATATCTAACTGGGATATGGATAATTTAATGGTTCTGTATAGTTTGAAATGTAAACCAATTCATGAAAAGGAAATTTGACTTTCTAAGTCAGGTTTATTAGGGAAATTGTGCACCGCTGTTGCTATACAGTTAACTTCCAGAAGTGCTGGTTAGCTAACGTTAGGTTCGGCCTTCCATTGAGAGAAACAAGCCTTCTTTAAATAAACATAACAATTTTATTTGTGTGTTTGGATACAAAGACATGTGTGGTGGTGCCTTGTGTGTGTCACCTGCCATCTCGCTGTGTGTGAATGAGTTGTGAGGCAGGTATACTTCCTTCTATAACTTCAAGTTGCATTAGTTGCGTTTCTTAAGTAAGAAGTAAAGGGAATGTCAAGCCATGGTTTTTAAAACACTGCAGCAAGAATGAAAAGTGGTAGTGAAGAATGAGGTCATGCCCAAAATGTGTGAGGCAGGGACTGCCAGCGGTTTCCTTTTCGGCCTGCCGAGCATTTGGGATGGCCACTTCACTGAAACTACTGAAACAGCGCTTTGAAAGAGGTCCAGGAAACATAAGCAAGTTTGTTTTAGTGATTTCTTGCTAAACTAAACATTTTTACACTAAACATTTACCCTTATGCTAACAAAATAATTATTTTGTATCAGATACATCACTTAGTGAACTGACTAACAACTCTTACTCTATTGTTTTGAAAAGAACATGTGGGAAGCTCCAGTTTTCTTCAGAAGTTACCAACTTATGGATGACAGATGGAATTGAACAACTCTGCAAACACCCAGGTGTAATTTTATTATATTAGCTCCACTTTAAGATGCTAGAATATTAATCCACGCCCCATAATAATGTGCGGAGCTGGAGTTGGCTAGCAGTGACCTTGCTAGGGCTCAGTATGAGACTCCAGGTCCTTAGGTCTGATTTTGCGACAGGCAGTCAGCAGGGCTGCTGCTGTGACACTGCTGAGGGCCCTCGGAGGTCTTGTGGTAATGGAAACTTATCTTTTGGCCAAGGGTCTGTATGTATGCATACATGTATTTAACACAAAGCTCCGTTGCTGTGCTTAAGCATGTGAAGCAGACTCTACTTCATGACAGAAGCAGCAGTGTTGGTGTGTTGTTTTCTTGGTTTTTCCCTCTTGCAGCATCTTTATTTTCAGCATTTGATCTAAGTATGAAGCCCAATAAATTCCCTGCTCTTGAAGCTATTTCCTGAGACGTAGTAGTAGTTTCAAGGAACTCAGTAAATCACAAATTCCTTTATGAAATGCCCAGGATTTAAAGCAGTTTTTGTGTTGCAAGATGGTCTGTTGGTCACTCAGAGAGAATAGTCTCACTGACTGCCCTAGGTATGTTAGTATCATTTATGTTTTCCCAGGTGGTGGTTTAATAGAAGTCAGTTAAAAGTCTGAATTAGTTCTGAATTAGTCTTCCACCTTATAAAGATTTTTAGTAGCCTTAAACAGAGGGGAAAAAAAAAAGGAAGAGGATACAGCTGTTTACTTTTTAAGTTGAGAGCACTTACAAAGACCTTTAGGATTCTCATGGCAGAATTACAAGGCCTCATTAAATGTACATACCTTCTATAGGAAAAATGCATTGAGGACAATATATGCTTTTATGCTAATTTGCAGCATTCTGTATCCCAAAATGAACCCTGATGTTGACACACTGTACATACCTTTGTTTTTTTTGGAATACCAATTCTTGTCAGTCTAGAAGGGATTGGTTGGAGTTTCATTTGTTCTGCAGGAATATTTATGTTACTGTGCTGTCCAGAGGACCTGAACAGGATAGTTCTGTTTTGCTAAGCACTGTGCAGATATCCCAGTCCTAACCCTAAAATAAGCAAAAAAAATGCAAAAATGTTGATGTTAAAAGCTACTTTTTCTGTCTCAAATCTTTTACAGCACAATTTACAGGTTACTGTGTCATACCTGAAGCTAATGTGATAGTTTCAGCTACTTGTAGAACCCTGCTGACACTGGATTCTTCCACAGGCTTCACTTGGAAGTGTGGAGTAGCTGGTGCTCAGTAGTAAGTGTTCAATGTGAGAATGTCCTTGTGAGCTTGGGAATCCCTCTTCTTAGCTTTCTCAGTGGGAATCTAGTTCCCAGGCACATCCCAAGTTGTGCTTGTAGTCCTGGATGTATGAGGCATGTCCCAGAGAGCCTGACTGGGCTCGGTTGCCTAAGAGGCTTTCCTTTGAGACTGCAGCTGGTGTTGATGTGTGTTCACTTAAAACTCAGTAGATGGGTTTGGTTTAAGTTTGTTTTGTTCTTATTGTTTAGTTTGTTTTTTATGAAAGTGAGGAAAAAAAATTGCAACGTGGAAAAGTAGGTTTTATTATACAGTGGCAATTGTGGTTTTCGGTAACTTTGGCAGGCCTAGGTTATTTCCAGGTTTTGGTTTCTGGGAACTGTTTGTTTTCTTCCCATATTTCTGCTTCACTTTCTTCAGTGATTGTGTCTTTAGCCTGGTTTTTTTTGGTGGTTTTTTTTTTTTTTTTTTTTTGTGCTAGCAGTTCTGAAACCTTATAAAACCAGTTCACGTCAATGAATAGAGGCTTGTAGGTATTATTCTATTACACAAGCTTGCAGACCGTTTTCCTCATTTTTCTTTAAACCTTCAGTAAAACATAAAAAACCCCAAACTAAAAAAATTCCACTCAGTTTTCTCAAGCACTGGGGATGGCTATAGACTAATATTGTAGTTCTCTGTTATCACTGGCAGCTGGCCTGCAGAACTGCTCGCAATACGATCAGGTCCTTAAAACACTAAAGATACTGGAGCGCTTTACTGTTTGTGTAGCTTCAGGATAGCCCTGAATTTGGATGCACAAGTTGCTTGACGTGACTTCTTGTGGCAGAATTCTGGCGTTTAGGAAGTACAAAGAGTAGATGTAGAGGTAGAATGATGCGATGTCTGCCTTGAGGAAGGTAAGAAATTGAAGTCTTACAAAACTTTGCAGACTCAATTTGCTCTGGAGAGGATGAATATTTTATGCTGTGAATATTCATTTATTATTTTAGATATTGAGTATATGTTTTAACAAGATTACTACAAATATTGCATAATTAACATCACTTGGTCTACAAGAGCCGCTGTTACTTATTTAGTGATTGTCTGTAAGCTTCAGTATTGATTGTTTGACTACCTCTGGTGTTCTGTGCAGATCTAATGTCTCATTTGACTGTTTGGTGATTCTTCTTGTGCCAAACTGTATAACAGTTGTCTCTGTTACGTCGCTTCCCCCCCACACTTTTTAAAAGATTAATGTTTTCTTTCCACTTACATGATATTTCCATGTTCCGAACCTCCAAAGAGACTCCATGGAGGAGTTATTGGTGTAACTGCCCAATTTTATTACATTAACCTAAATCTTATACTGTCTCCTTTTGAACAAGAACAGCTCAATTGTTTATAAAACCTTAAATCAGTATTTTTTTTCATGTTTAATTTGTCTTTGACCCTTTTTAAGGGCATGAACAACCAGACTTAAAGGAAAATGAAAATAACTTCTACTTTATAGCAAAATTGCCAGTATAGCTTTATTGCCAAATTGCAGTTGTCATGGACTGTGGTATAGTGCTGCTCTGAATGAGTCAGAGTAATCGGAGGGAAAAAATGGAAGGAGGCACCTGTATTCTTTCTAATAGTGAACTTTCTAAAGCAAAAGGGAAGGTGGCACCGATATAAAGTTGCTTTAACTTGTTCATAATTGTGAAACAGTTGAAGGAATAACTCTGACTTTAATAGCTAAAAGTCTTCTATTTTTGGAAATATACTTCAGCTTTTGTTGCGTGCAGTGATTTTGGTTCATGTCAGTTGATGTGATCAGAAATGATTTTGTCCTGAAACTTTTCCTGCTCAGGCTGCTGAAGACTGGTTCTTTCTTATTGCTCAAGCCGCTTGATCACTGATGCTGAAGATTAGTTACGTAAATCCCATTCTGCTGAGTTTTCTTGTGAGTTATGGACCATTGACATTTATTTTCTGAGGTCTTTGTGTACAGGGAGGTCTTGTGTTGGACAAGTACTTGTTACAATATCATTAAAGTTTAAAAAAGCCATGGAAGCCGACATCCTTACATTTCTTACCATATGTAATATCAAGGAAATTTATTCCTTTATTTGTAGTACAGGTTCTCATATTTTATGCTGCAGGTCCTCTCAGCTTTCTTAGCAAGTCCTGTGCAGACTCTACAGTTATATTTCTGCTTAGTTGTGTGAATAACTTCAAGGAGAGTCAAGAATGAAAGAAAAACATACCTTGCTTTGTTTATTTGTTTGTCTGTTTTGAAAAAATATTTGGCTAGAACTTGAAGCCATCTTTTTTCCTGTGTAGGAAAGCCTCCTGTTAGATCCCCCCTACCCTGTATCTTTTGCTACTGTATGGCTTTTGCTTTGTAAGGAGAGTCTTCAAGTTATGCAACTCCCAAGCAGTTCTTGAGATGTGCACAGGATTATATGTTTTAGGTGATCTTGAATAGTCAGTGTCAGTTGTTGGGAGGCACTACCCGTTCTAACTGTCCTTAGGTGTTGAGGTGCTGTGGAGCATAAATGGGACATTGTTGGTAAGAGGGTGCTTAGGCTGGAGAGCTGGAGCTGTGGTGAAGGGGCAGCACCTTGGAGAGCAGACGCTGGCCCTGTTCCCCTCTGCCTGCCCTGGACATGGGGCCTTGGCTTTTGGACCACCTCTGGGTTTGTTTTCCGTTGAGGACCTTGTGTGGCCTCCAGGAATTATGAGACTTACCTTTTCTTTTAGTTTGTAGAATTCCTTTCTGCTTATTTTTCTTCCATGTTGAGTAGTAAAATCTATTTCTTCAATGTTGATACTGACTTTTCACTTTGTGGCTTTTGATTCCTTGCTACTTTGATTTCCCTGTGTCACTTGAGTTTACTTCTGTCTTCCTGTGCTCAAGTAACATTGAGTAAGAAAAGCAGATCTTGCTTCTTGGAATCGTGTCCTGTGGACAAGTGATAAGCAGTCTGCAATTTGGCGTTTTAGGGATTGGAAGGGTAAAGCAATGTTTGGAGAGATGTTTACTACTTGGTTCCTATTATTTCTTGTATTTTTTTCTTTGAGTAGTTTTGTCTAAATACTTGATTATATTCATGCTTCATCCTGTACCTCATCTTTGCAGCTCTTCTGTTACCTTTCAGAGTTATTTTTCTATTGATTTTTTTTCTGTTTTTCAGTTTCCATTCTATTTACTCCTGTGCTGTTTCTGCTCTTTCCTCTATCCTTTATGTCGCTTAATTCTTCAGCGTTGCTGTATGTATACTTCTGTCTTTGTATTACTATTTCTTTTAACAGGCTTCTGTAATATTCTTTTTTTTCCCATTCCAGTATTCTCTTGATTGACTGTTCAGGTCTGATTCAGAAGAGGTGAGAAGTACCACAGTCAGAAGTTGCCTATGGATGGTGACAGTGCTGCATTCATGTCTTGGTGCTTCTAACAAGCCCTGCTATGTCTCCCACTGTACAGAAGGGAGTTAGTGAGGGAGTGAAAGATTATCATTATCGAATGGCTTTTATGATGTACTTTTTTTTTTTTTTTTAAATACCTCTTTTATTGTTGCTTATCTGTTTTACCAGCTCAGGTGTCTAATAAGTAGTGACTTTTGCAGCCTAAGCTATGCATTTATAGTTCTCACAATGTTGGGATAACCTGAAAAATAATCTTACCATCTTCAGGAGCAAGGGGTTGTGATGATTACTGAATGCTGCTTATACTAACAGCATGCTGCAGTTAAACATGGTTGTGGTTATTCAGTCTCTATTGTTTAGGCATATGTTGTGCTAATTTCTTTTTTCATTTTGTGTAGTAAATGGGTGGTTTCTAGAATCTAATCTGTGAAGAAGCTGTTCTTTTCCCTTTCTTCCTTTCCTTGTATGGGAGTTGATTTGCAATCTGAAAGTTAAGCATGGACATAAAACTCTGAGGATCTCTGTGGTTTCCTTAACACTTGGTTAAAATACCCAGCTTATTTTTAGTTTTACAAAGTTTTACTTTGGGGATTTTCCACATCTGGCTTGTATGGTGAAAGGTGAACTTGAGGCAGTTTGGTCCAAATACATCACAAATATTTTCAGATACTATTAGAAGAGGAAATACTTGCCCTGTTTATCTATATGTACTTGTATGAGTACGTATAGAACTCCTCTGGGAGATTCTGTGCTGGAACAACTGATGGAAGGAGCTGAAACAAGTCAGAAAAAATCTTTGTTGAAAAAACCTTAGAGTGTTGACCTTTATTTAAGTAATTTGTAGAAGATCTGTAAGTAAGACTGCAAAACCGCACCATTTCTAGATCAGCATCCATGCAGTTCATTGGTTCCTGTCTATGAAGTGAGTGGCAAAGCTTTTTTTGCTTCCTTTCACACTAGATTGAGTAAGCCTCCAATTCACTGCACTGTTAAATTAATATGACTTCCACCTGAGTTTTTAATCTATGTAATGGTATACAGAAACAGAGAAAAGTTTAGGAAGAAAACTAAAGCAAAGCAGGGCCCTGTGGTCTTAAATATGTTAGTCAAAAGGCTAACTATGTGCACTGCTCTTAAGTACAGTATAGGTTCCTTAAGAGCTGAGAATGTGTTGCTTCCTGCTGTGCTTGTGAACAGGCAAAGATGACATCTTGTACCTGCTTTTTGGCAGGTTCTTGGAGAACAACCGAAGCACTGGAGCTCCTCCAAGCCTTGAAAATGTTTTGTTGGGGGTTTTTTTTGTGTGTTTTTGTTTTGTTTTGGGTTTTTTTTGTTATTTTTTCACTTCTTCCAGCTATAGCACACCACTTTTAATTTCTCATTTTGTGTAAAACTAGTGCCCTCAAACCAGTAAGTATTTCTCTATATTTACAAGAGCTAAAGTCCTGCTTTTTGAGCTGCAGCTGGGTTTTTCTTGAGAACGGAGTATGGAGTATGTTAGCCTTGTAGGTGTTCGTCTGTAAGAAGTCATGGGTACAAGGAGTGTAGAAGTTGCCTGGTAGTAGCATGTGTGCTTTGTGCTGTGTTGTGCAACTTTCATTGTCATGATCTCTCTGCTGTGCTTCTCTTTACTCATTTCTGGGGAGATCTGATAATTTTTAATGACAGCTTATCAGGAAATGGTCAGTTGTCGCTTTATTATTTGTGGAATGTAACTATTAAATTCTTCGTAGTTTACATTACAACCCTGTCTTTTTTCACTACTAAGAGAATTATTTTTTAAGTCTTATGTGTGAACCAAAAAAACTGGTGTTTTTCAGAGTTGTGTTTTGCCAGTAGTCTCTGCTTTTTGCATTCTAAGCTCTCTGGTCATTAACAAAACTGACAGTGCTTTCGCTGTTCTTTCTGATTGGAGAAGCTATAAACAATGCTGGAAGTGGACAATGTCTTCTTTGCAAGGGGGGACAACTCCAGAAAAGCTGTGGAAGGGCCAGAATATCAAAATCTAGTAGGGAGTCTGGGAAATCGTCTGTCTGTGAAAGGCTTGCATGGCACAACTTCTGCCACCATTTTCAGTCACCTGTTGTGTCGGACAGGAGGTATATGGGGGTGTTAGATTCTAGGCCAGCAGCCAGCAGTTGATACAAGAGTCTAAACAATTTTATTTTTCCTTCTTTTGCTTGGAAGTAGCATAGGGCAGCACTGGAGAGTAAGCTTCAAAAGCCTGATAAAATGAATTCTTTTGCTTCATTTAAGGATGATAAATGCAGTAAATTCTTCACTGCATTGGCCAGTGTCTGACTTATTTCACTGTGAGGAATACACTGTTACTACTGTACTTAGAGTTGAACCTAGTATTTTTGTTCTCTAAGCTACTTTCATGATCTTTGAAATTAAACTTTTTACTACTAAGTTTGATATCATAAGTCTTGTTGCTTCACCAGCTGATGTAATATTTGAGTGGATACGTTCTGATTGAGTTTATCAAATGTGAAATAACTTTTCAGCACTGACACAGAAACTCACAAAGTCTTAACAACAGTGCTAGTACGAGTCTTTCCAAAGTGTTTCCAGAGTTGGCTTTGTAGATTGTTTTTAGCCATAGTAACATATATCCACCTGTACACATTTGCTGATATGTGACTTGCATAATATTTGTGTGTATAAAAAAAAAAAATCTGTGAATATGTTTTCTTATTAGAGGGGATGCTTGTCATGAAACTGAACTGCAATCTTGGATATACTTGCATAGACCATAGGCATTGTTTTCAGCAATCACTCATTTCTTTCTGTCTACTAGCTTTCAAAAAAAAAATCATATGATATGCAGTAGCAAATAGATGACTGAATGTACCACATGTTTCAGTGAATTATTAAAATACTGATTATCTAGTGAAAATGAGTGCAAAATTTGTGCCTGTGTTTGAAATTTATGAGATAATGCAACTTTGTTGCTTTCTTGTCCTTTCTCAATATTCTGTTCTCCTTTTTGAATGAGGGTTGTTTTTTTCTATGTTGATGAAACCAAATAATGCCTTGGAGTTCAAATACTCTCAAGATCTTCTTGGGCTTTCAGTGAACTGCCTGAAGCTCCATTTAGTAGAATGACCCATTGTCCATTTATCTATCTTATTTCCTTCTTTAAGCAGGCTAAAATACATTTTACAAGAAATAAATTAACCATATTTGCCTCTTACAGATTTTGTCTATGAAACCTGTAGCACAGTCATCAGGTGCTCTTGTTATAAATCTGCTGATGATTTGTTGCTTCTTACTGGCTGTGGTAGCTCAGTTGAGGGGCTAGCCTTTTCTTTCTGATTGTGGAGGAAAAGCTGTTGTTTTCTGTAGCTGACATGTAGTGTGCCAAGTAGTACAGCTGAACTAATTCTCAAGGCTCTCTGTGGAAAAGAAAGTGCTTCCTGGAGTAGGTATTTTGATTTTCACATTCTTTGCTACTCTTAATTAAGACTAATAGAAAACCTCTTTAGCTTTTGGAACCTTGTTCTTGCAATTAAATCTTTGTTCTACTTATAAAATAGTTTGATAAACTCTGAGTTCTGCATTTAAAACACTAGTGTTTTAAAAATGTTCAGAGCTGGAAGATTTAAAGAAAAAATAATTCAAACCCAGGGTAATTCAAGTAATGATGTTATTTTTTAA
Source organism: Coccyzus lansbergi (assembly GCA_033558105.1). Classification (NCBI taxonomy): domain Eukaryota; kingdom Metazoa; phylum Chordata; class Aves; order Cuculiformes; family Coccyzidae; genus Coccyzus; species Coccyzus lansbergi. The sequence goes on from JAUMJK010000225.1 coordinate 60,287, forward strand.
GTTCATTACTTTGTCAGAGCAGTATTTTTGGCATTCAAAGTGTCAGCTCTTGCTTCGATATTTACCTTGGAGCAGTTAGTGATAACCTAGGAAATTCTGGTTTTCTGCAGTGCTTGTCCAATCCTGAATTGATTCCTTAAGAAACTTGTAGCAGACATTAAAATGCGATGGTGAGCAACCTGACTCTCCATATCCAGTCTATGTTTTGGTGACGTCAAGCAGATGTGGTTGTATGGAAATAGTACTTCAGTTGAGCTGGACTTTTATTAAAAGGACTAGCATATCTTTATGTTGAAGATGAAAAAGCACTTTTCCTAAAATTATAACTTCTTATCTTGCAGTCAAAGACAATTTATGGTATTGAGTTGAAATAGGACTTCGAAATGAGACTACTACTCCAGCAAGTGGCAGAAATGCTTTGAAATTGCTTTATAGGTTTTTTTTTTCTTCAGTAATATGTAACTTGCCTTTCCCTGGAGAGGGAGGGCTGCAGTATCTTTGCTGCTGAAAATCCCAAGATAACAGAAGCATGAGGAGGTACAGTGCAAAGATACCATAGATCTTTTCACAGACACCTTCCATCTGAGATGACTAGCAGCAAGTCACAGCTGATAAACCCTGGTGGACTCAGGCTCATTCATGCTGTACCTCCAGACTGCTGCTCCACTCACTCAGACTTCATGGAAATGTAATGGCCTGAGCATCACACTGGATTTGAGCAGGCTTTTGTGCATTACTGCTGCATGATGCTAGGGTCAGCGAGCCCTTTCAGAAGCAGAAGGGTTGAAAAGGGCAATTGCTGAGACCCCTTGGGGTCATCTTGGGCCAGCAAAGCCAGAGCAATATGCAGGTTGGCCCCTTTTTTTTAATTCTGTTCACAGACACATCAACTACAAGCTGATCTTCAGATCATTTTGTAGCAGCGTTTAACCAATGCAAGCTCATTCTGCTCCTTAGATGTTTCATCGTAGTCTTGTACTTTGCATCCATGCTACTGCTGGCTGGCTGGTTTTCCCACATGACCCAGCCTGAATTGGGCATTTCACACTCCCATGCAGTTCAGATCAAATTTCTACTGCTAGAGAGCACTGCATGGGTTCAGTTATTTGTGGACTTTGGACTGTGAGAAAATGTGTGGGAACAGTGTGCATTTGCACAGTGTAGTAGCTTAGGCTTTGCTTTCTCTGAGAGTTGCAGTGGTGCTTCTGGACCTGAATGAAGCAGCATCATTGTGTTTCAGTTTGGACATGGTATATCTTAGAGTTTATTTGGACTGGAATTTGTCTGGATAGTTCTAGGTAGAACCAGCTCCAGTGTTTTAGGTGAATTTTCAGCTGACAGTTGAGATTTGGCTGCTTTTAAAATAATTTCATGTGGAACTATTCTCCTTGGAAGTAATTGCTGTGGCATGTCCTGTTTGGGAAGGTGGAAATCATAAGATGCTCTTAATAAGGATGCTTGTTGGCTTAAGTACTTATTTATGGCCATTCTAAAGAGGGCATTTTAACCCAAAGCAATCGTGACCTAGCACGCTGAAAACTTCAGAATGGCAGCGCTTTTGAAATTTCATACAGCTTTTCAGAGTCAGCTTCTGCTGTTTCGCTTCAGGCTGCATTAGCATGTTATAGTAAAAGGAAAACGAGTGCTTGCTGGAGACAATGAGGGAGATTGGGTGGAAGCAGAAGTGTAGAGATTAAAACAGAGGGAACTTGATGATGCTTTCAGGGAGACAGGGACGTATTAAAAGGCAGCAGTTACCTAAGATCAACTGATTTGCCCTGTCCTGGTGAAGTTGTGTCATAAAAGTGCTGAACATACCAAGGTTTGTGGTACTCCTAGTTGTGTCACTGTGGGATGCCAAATTAAACATTGGAATAGCAAATTAAAACTCTTCAGTCCCTTCCAATTGGACAGTGGCTATGGAGAGTTATTCAGGAGCTGAGTAACCAGCAGATGACTGGTTTAGGGGATACTTCAGGGATCAGTTATGACTGCTTTTTCCTTACTCTTTTGAGTAGCTTCTCTATTTCCATTCATAAGACAGACAACAGTATTGTTTAGACTTGCAAACCTTTGTCAGATTTGTTGAAATTGCTTTTATGTTGAGAAGTTTCAAGTGTCTGACAGAGGCCAACAACTTGATAACAGTTTGTTTTTTCTAAGGAAATGAGACTTCAAAAGAGTTACCAGTTCCAGTTATTATGTTGTCTCTCTAATACTTTTTGTGTAATCTCCATATACTTTGTAATCAAAAATTTGCAGGGAAGAAATATATTTATGAAGTTTGAGCATTTATAAATATAAGAAATGTAGAATTCAGCTTAGGTGTAAAACGATTCATGTTGTCTGTGTGGTAGAAGTGGATGTAGTTACCTGTAGTGCTGTCCTGTAGTGGTGTTATGAGGATGGGCGTTGACAACTAGGTATCATAAAAATATTGTAAAGACACTAAGAAGCATCTTAACAATATGATTATAGAATTCTGTTACTGCAGTATGTTGGGCATCAGATCTGATTTTTTTTTTCTTATGTTTGCCTGGCATTTGAACAGTGTTTCCAATACTGAATAATTAACTTGTTTTTTTTTTTTTTTTATTTTATTGACATTCTACGGTAGTGTTTCAGCACTTGTTGGTTATATATATCTAGTCAGTGCTCTGGGGCACTTCTGTTTTATGGAGGCTGAGGAGGAGGAAGGAGTTTTCTTCCTCACTGAAAAGTTGCAGAGAAGCTTGGACAGTTTAACTATCACCGTTTGGCACTGTCCTTTTAGGTGCTTGTCAAAGATGGCTTTGAAAAGGTCTGAAGAAGAACTCTTGTGAATAAATAGAAGGCAACCATGAATTCTTTATAATAAAGGAGTAATTCTTACAGATGAAAGTAGAAAGGGAATGGGTGAAGCTAAGCTCTGGCTATCATCATATTTGCCATTGATCATAAACAAAAAGCCCCTCCTACAAGTAACAGAAAGCATCTAAATGCGTATATGTATAAAAAACTAATGTGCCAGTTTTCTGTGTGAACAATGGTTTTACACAGGTTGATTACATTTATGTCTTTCAAGACTGATTGTCCCTAATACTGTTCAGTTTAGTGTATGGCTCTTGTTTCCTCTATTTAGTCTGTATCAGGGAACAATTTCTGAGAATGTCCAATTTGAAAGCGATCTAGTCTTTCCCATGGGAAGCTGGTATCAGATGAAGCTTGGGGGAGGAGGGGGAGGGAGCGGGATCTGTATGCAACCGTACCTTGTAACAGTTTGGAATGTGTAGAAATTGTAGTTTTATATGTTAAATGATTTTTCTGTTCTTTACTTTTTACTATGTTATGTTTCTGAAAGTAGAAAAAGTATTCTTTGAAAAAAATATTATTTTTACTTGCCATTTGATTTTGCATTTGGTGTGATAAGTGACCTTTGGATATAAGATATTCCTCGTAAGTCTAGCATGATAGCTGTCCTTGAGGTCTAATTACAGTCTGTTCCTCTGACCCTGAAGTTCTCACTAAAAATGCGTTTATGATCTGAGCTTCATTTGTTCACAGTTAAAATTATACTGCCCCCTTCTTCACAGTTGATTTATAATTTTCCTCATCTGTAATTTTCTTGGGTTTGTAGCTTTATTAATAGGATTGTTTTATTTCTCTTACTCTGAGAGACTGTGTTGTTTCTAGTACTATAATACACTTGTAGCAGATCACCCTTTTGTGGAAGCTTAAAGGAAAACTTGGGTCACTTACCTAAAGCTAACCAAGTAAAATGGGAGGCGGAGGAGGAAACTGCAAGGATTTTTTATTTTTTCCAAAATGCTTTAAATTTTTACTTTGACCATCATGTGTTTTGGCTTCTCATCAGCTGCTTGAATAAATAATAGCATTTTAAGTATGACTGATTTATTTTTTAAACAACATCTAAAAAATTATACACTAGAAGATATTAAAAGTCAAGCAGTTAATAGTTATTACTTTGTGTCAGTTAAGCAGCTTGTTGTTTTTATATGGGTTTTCTGTGATCAAAAGATCTCTAAACCATCTTGTTGTAAAGGTTCAGTAAAATGAGACATTTCAAGTATGCAAAAAGAACCTATTTTTTGCATCATAGTTGTAGAATATATTTGCCTGGAATTTACCCACATAAATTCCTACACATATCTGTTGTCTTTCCGCTGGTTAGTTCTTTCGTGGATGGATCTGTTTAAGGCCTTCCACATTCTGTTTTTTCCATACATTAATATTAACCTTCTCTTCAATTTCTTTGCCTATAGATATCTATAGTTCTAGAGTGAAGTTACTTCACATGGACTGGGACAATTTTACATCTGCAGTCCCTACAAAGCTGGTTACTTCTCTTAGCCTCACGCTCCTTGCGCTTTCCTCCCCAGCCTCTCTACTTACATAGCTGCCATGTTGAGTATTCAGTGGTTTACAAAACCAACACAGAAGTGGGTGGTTTTTGGTAGCTGAAATTCACTCAATTCCCAATCTGGCTCTCTGGATTCCTGCAGAAGCACTAATGATTGTTGGGAGTAGTTGAAATGTGCAGTTATGGATGCAGTTAGTAGTGCAGGCTTGAACTGGGTTATGTTAATCTTGAAATTGGATCTAGCACAGGGCAGAGGTGTTTGTATGCATGAAAAATAAGAGAAAAAAGGAAAGTCTGGGGAGTGAGGAGATCTAAGAGACTTTACCTGAGAAGAAAAATTTGCTAGAGCAAATTTAAGAAACAAGAAGAAAATTGAGTCTAGGATGCTCAGGAGTAAATTAGGGAAGACACCTCTGACTGTGCTAGCTTGTGAGTGCCTGGAGAAAGAAACAGCCACTAGAAACAGGGGTAAAGTAGCTAAGCCTCCGATTGGAGTGCCATTGCTGAGAGAGATACTAATAGATCATGGAATGACTGTGTGTAAAGCTCTGGAGCACATATTATCGACTCTTATTGATGAGAGCATACAAGCTGCCACTACGACGTGCTTCAGATGCTCTCAGAGCACACAAGTGTACCCTAGCACACCTGTGAGAGTCACTGCCTTTGGCATGAAACTAGGGGAAAGGCTTATCCATCAAATCAATTTGCAAGAAGGGAATTTGTCACAGTAAAATTTTTGGAAAAGGTTTGACGTGATTGTTACTGCTGGGTTTGAAATACTGGATGCATCAGAGTCTCGGGAGACTGTGGGTTAGGGAGGATCTAAGGCAAGTAGGATGTGTGAATGTGAGAGGGAATAAAAGGACAGGCTTTATTTACAAGTGGATGAGTCTGTTTGACTACTAACCCATTCAAGGTAGAAGAAGACTAGTTTGAAAGGAGAGACAGACATCAATTGGAAGTGAAGTTACATGCAGCAAGGGAGTACTTACAGAACTGACTAAAATCAACAAATGTGCAGGAATGATAACAAATGCAGTTGCTCCTATTGCTTTTCTGTCTGTACTTTTTTTTTCCAATTAAAAAAAATACTAGAGAGGCTTCATAACCAATTATTAATGTTCTTGAAGCTGCATGTGTCCCTAAAGAGAGGTGCTGTGAATCTAGTATCCATGAACTTCAGAATAAGGCAGGAACTTAAAAGCTTAAGATTTAAGTGTTGATTGTGAGGACATAAATTACCTAAGCTGAAAAATCATTATTTCTGCTAAGGAACAAGAGAGAGAGAGCGCTTCAATTAAGATCCAGTAGGAGAAGCCCTGCCAGAAATGTCACTGCCTCTTTTGGTAGTAGTTTAGATAAACTTAAGTGCAGCTTCAATGTGATTGTTCCTCTTTTAAGCTTCCTGCAGATTTTCAGGAGAAATATTATTTTTAGGTGCAGAAAGCAAAAGGAAAATTGTGTTTGTATTCTATATTGATTAACAATTATTAGTAAATAAAACCAGTTGAAGTTGATCTGTGTGTGAGATGTAGAATGCATAAATGGGAAAATAGCAGGTTTCTCCAACTAGTGTATATACCTCTCTGGGTTTTTCGACTTGGGGCATAAGTTTCAGTGTTTTGAGAACTTCTACAGTCCGTACTCTTTATGTGACTGCTCTAGCTTTTAAGGGACCAGCTGACTTAAGAAAAACTGAAGAACTGAAAGTTAGTCCTAGCAATATGGGACTGTTTCAAACTATTGCAGTGAAAAATCAGGAGCTAACTGTCCTACTTGTTAGAGTGTGTTTTTTAAGTAGAGTGATGTGTGAATGAAGGAAGTTTTATAAATGTGTAAATATATGCAAGTTCCTATAAATTAGAATTAACAAGTTTTGTGTCAAGTTCAAAGGAATTTATATTAATGAAACAGCGCCTACAAAGTTCAGAAAATAGAGGTTTTATGAACCTGTTAGGCTGGGCAAGTCTTTTTTTAGAAATTGTCTATAGTTGAGAAGATGTTTTTTGTGGTCACCTTGACCTATATTGTGTGACAGATGGTTTCTTCAGCACTGTGCTTTAGCCTTAAGAGAGTCAAGCGCCGTGGTAATTTGTGGTGTTTAAAATAAAAAGTAGTATCAAGTGTTACCTGTCTTGTAACCTGCTTGTCAGTTTTGTACTTTGTGCAGTTTTGTGTAAGGATCTTTAAAGCCTTCTAGGAGTGAGACAGAAAACTGTTTTTTAAAGTTTGGTAATATCCTATTGAGATATGATATTATTAGCTTTTTGTATATTTTTATATTTGTGTTTGTGCGCATATAGATGAAACTATGTGTATGTGCATATGTAATGTCCTTATTTTAAAGAAGTCCTAAGTATTTTTTTGTGTAATTGTTCTGTGAAGTGGTATGCTGCTTAACTTTTCTTTCTGATCTGTGCTAGCAGACTTTCATTAACTTCAGTTTTTAGAAACTTGTACTGATAGATTACATAGGACCTCAAAAGGCCAAGGTTGGAGAAAAGGTTGAGGCAGGGGTTCTGAAGAGCTTGCTTCTTTTGGAGAACCCTTCCCACAAAGCTTGGTTGTGATGTAGCTTTGTAAGCATGTGATAATCGAAATTTTATGTGATATATGGAAATGAATACTTACTTTTGTTAATGGTCAACTTAAAAGGAACATTGACATTCTCAGTTTGTGTAGCAACTAAGTAATTGTAGAAGTGTATGGCAATTTAGGACAAGGAGGAAGTGAGAATTGTGCATTAATAGGTGAAGAAAGATATGTGGCCACTAGACAGAATCCTTTACCTTAATATATAATGAGTTGATACCTAAATGGAGATGCAGACTACTAACGTTTGGCTTATTAGAACCTATGAGCATTTCTTAAATTGAAGTGGGGCATTTGATAATACTTAATTGAAATATTTGGGTTTTGAATTCAGTACATAACTGTTACAGTTTCCAGCTGTAATAAATGTGGTAAGCATTTATCATTTTGTCAGTTTGTGATTTGTTATGGTTGAATGTCAGTATAGACATATCTGTACTAGAAAGTAATACCAACTTAGCTAGTGTGAAATAACTTTATCCACATACTGCACAATGATAGCTTTGTTGTGGGGTGGTAGGGGGTAGTGTTATTTTCCTGATCAGGAAAAGCAAATGAAGGTCTCGTCATCATCTGAAAATACAGACATTTGAAATCTGAGGAGAGGGAGTCATGTGCTCGGTTAATGAGTAAAATTGTTGAAGGATGCTCACATTTTAAAGTGCACATCAGTCAGTAGTTCCCAGTGAAGCTTATGAAGAAGATTTAATAAGAGGAGGATTAGAAGAAGGGGTTGTTCTTAATCACTGATTTTCACAGCAGTATTCAAGAATACTATGCTGTTTCTGTTTTCAAGTTAGTTGCATCTAAACCTTGCCTCTTTACTGAAGCAAAAACTGTGTAGGTTTGGTTGAGGGCTTCAGTTGTCAATATGAAAATACATTTACAGAATGTTTTTTATTTTTCATCAAAGATAAGCTCTAAGAAAAATACTGCAATTGCACAGGGTTGGGGTTTTTTTCGTACTAATATGTTTATGGGTTTGTTTTCTTTAGTATCAGACATCGAAGGTGCTGATGGGTTGCAGCTCAGAAAGGAACATGCCCTCAAGATATTTGCTTACATCAATTCCTGGACACAAAGGTAATTTTGGATCGAGTTGATGTTGATGGTACTGGATCTCAACAGTAGGCTTCCCTTTTTAAAAAATACAGTAGTGCAAATTAGAATGGGCAAGTTATAGCTAAGTGGTACTTGGAGAGTAAAGGACATTTTACTACTTATAAAATAAAAATAATCATGTTACCAGTACATTTTGGGCAAAGCATATTTTTAATCCTGTTGGCATTCTGGATACTACAATAATTGTGTAGCAATGAATAGCTATATTGCAATGACAAGTAATGTGTGTTCCTGCTTCAATGTGAAATTTTCTGACCTCCTTCTGTGGAGGCAGAGTAGGGTAAGAATTTGATAAAAGATCACTCTGAATGGCACTATCATGTCAAATTTTTCCCAGTGTCCTAATAATCTGAGTCCAGATGCAGCCTATAGGTACTAAACTGATAAAGAAAATCCTTTGCATATGGATGTCTTAAATTCGCTACATTTTAATCTGTTATTTCAAATACTCTTGTTGTGTTTTGGTTTTGTTTTGTTTTTTTAAAAAAAGTAGTTAAATAAGCTGTGCTGCTTACCTTACAGCTACTCTTTTTTTTACAGCACAAGAAAGTGCATGGATATTAGTTTTTTAGAAAGAATCTGCAGTCAGGATGTTTGGTATTCACTGTTCAGCAGGGGTCACAAGACCAAATTGAATCATAAGAGATATTGAGGAAAGTGTAGAGAATAAACTGGAACGTATTATTCTTCTGATTAGAAGACTAAAAGAAAAATGAATGTCACATTTTGGATACTTGTCAAAAAAGCAGAATCCTCCTCTTCCTCGTTCTACCTAATGAAGGCATTTGAAGCAAATTCATTATCTTCTGCAGTATGCTGTTAGACACAGGAGGAATTTTAAATCAAAATAAATATTAGCAACAGAAACTGGGATCCTGTCACTTCTTGACTAGTCCTGGATTCCAAGTTTGTCTGAGAACAATTGCAGCCTAGTCCTTTTCCAGGTCGTCATATGTTTAGGGTTTTGTTGTGTTCAACAGCTAACAGCGTGACAAATCCAACGTGGAGAAAACTAAAAACGTGATAGCATTTAACTGTCTTTACTTCTGGTTGCTTTTTACCTCCTATCTGTATAGTTCCATACTGTAAGGATATAGAAAACAGTCCTTAACTTATTCCAATCAAAGTCTAACAAAGAGGCCACAGGGAGGAGTTTTACCTTACATTTCTGATCCTGTTTCTACTCTGCCAAATGGTCTTTTGACAGTTCTACGTGTTATTTTGTGCTTGAGGCCTTCCTTAACTACTTTTTATTTTGTTACCTGTAGTTTAAATCTCTGCCTTCCTTCAGAATTTCAGTTGGCAACTCAGCCTGAAGAATATCTTTTTCTTCAGTCTGCGTGTAGTGTTTAATTTCAGTTTTCTTATGGAAATTATGTTCAAAGAGTCATATTTGTAACATACTCATTTTTGCATGTATCTTTAATTTTTGGTGGAGCTTTTCTTCCTGTGAACACATTCAGTCAGATACACGAAGACTTGGAAGCTTTGCACAAACCTCTGTCTTGCAGGGGGAGATGGGGGAAGGTGCCTTAGTCCAGCAATAGAGAATTCTCCCATATTGGTTGGAGAATACATGAGAAGTATTCATCTGACTTTGTTTTCATTGTTATTAAGAATAATGTGTTACAGCCAAGTTGTGCAGTAGTTTGTAGGCCTAAGTGATGGACCTTTTGTACATAGTTTTCCCCCTGGATAAATGCTTGAGGATACACTTGGTTTTGCCTGTAATTCTTTGTTTTCATTTGTTAATATGAAAATACATCTACAAGTAACTCACAAGAATCTTTTTCAAATGGATAAAGCCATGCTCCACCTAAACAATATGAAAGGGATTTTTCTTGCTGCATAGGTGGAACAGAGTCACAGAACAACCAGGTTGGAAGGGACCCATTGGATCATCAAGTCCAACCATTCCTATCTAACACTAAACCATGCCCCTCAAGACCTCATCCACCCATGCCTTAAACACCTCCAGGGAAGGTGACTCAACCACCTCCCTGGGCAGCCTATTCCAATGCCCAATGACCCTCTGTGTGAAAAACCTCTTCCTAATCTCCAGCCTAAATCTCCCCTGGCGGAGCTTGAGGCCATTCCCTCTTGTCCTGTCCCCTGTCACTTGGGAGAAGAGGCCAGCTTCCTCCTCTCCACAACCTCCTTTCAGGAACTTGTAGAGAGTAATGAGGTCTCCTCTCAGCCTCCTCTTCTCCAGGCTAAACAACCCCAGCTCTCTCAGCCGCTCCTCATAGGGTCTGTTCTCCAGCCCCTTCACCAGCCTCGTTGCTCTTCTCTGGACTTGCTCCAGAGCCTCAACATCCTTCTTGTGGTGAGGGGCCCAGAACTGAACACAGTATTCGAGGAGCGGCCTCACCAGTGCTGAGTACAGAGGGAGAATCACCTCCCTGGACCTGCTGGTCACACCATTTCTGATACAAGCCAGGATGCCATTGGCCTTCTTGGCCACCTGGGCACACTGCTGGCTCATGTTCAGTCGGCTGTCGACCAACACCCCCAGGTCCCTCTCCTCCTGGCAGTTTTCCAGCCAGGCTTCTCCCAGTCTGTAGCTCTGCACAGGGTTGTTGTGCCCCAAGTGCAGGACCCGGCATTTGGCCGTGTTAAACCTCATGCCGTTGGACACTGCCCAGCAGTCCAGCCTGTTTAGGTCCCTTTGCAGAGCCTCCCTACCCTCCAGCAGATCGACACTTGCACACAGCTTTGTGTCATCTGCAAACTTGCTAAGGGTGCCCTCAGTGCCCTCATCCAGGTCATTGATGAAGACATTGAACAGGACTGGACCTAGCACTGAGCCCTGGGGAACCCCACTTGTCACTGGCCTCCAGCTGGACTTAACACCATTTACCACCACTCTCTGGGCCCGGCCATCCAGACAGTTTTCTACCCAGGAGAGTGTGCGTCTGTCCAGGCCAGAGGAACAGGAGGTTTTAGATGCTTGCATCATTCTATCTGTGCTAGAATAAGGGAATACTGAATGTTATCTTTCTGTCTGACCCATTGAAAAAAGATGCCTGTATTCAGAACATATATGCTTTAAGAGTTGTAGCTCAAGGGCGCGGTTGTATTCCATCAAGAGAGGCAGCACCCTTTACCTGTCATTTTTCTCTTTTTTCCCTTATAAATTATCATTTATTAAGCCCAGTTTCTAGATTAAATGCTTAAATGCAGAAGAATTACTTCTTACTCATGACTTCTTGCCCTATCTTTTGCTTGCTAGTTTCTTTCAGAAATTGTGTGTTTTATATTATTTTTTTATCTAAGAACTTTTGTCATGGGCTGGAGTCGATTATTCTCCATGTAACAGGAGAAGGGTCTCTGTTGTGAGGCAGCTGACAGTTTGTATAGCAATTACGTCGTTCACTTGAGTCTTGCTGAGGAAGAGCGGATGATTGTAACAATGATTGTGTTACAAGTGTTTAGCTTTTAATTTTAGTCTTCATTGAATCACCTTGGCTTACCGATTGCTTTCTTCTTTGTTTTCCAGGATTTAGATACTTTTAGGGGAATATCCTCCACCGTTTGTTCATAATGAGGAGGTTGCTTCTTTGTATGGAAGAAGCAAATGTTCCTAGACAATTGGTTCTAAGGTTTCTGTCTTGAAGGGGTTTATGCACCCAGAATCTCTTTGATATAGTTATCTTTGCCCACAGTTAGGGCTCTATTACAAACTTTTCTAACTTGGATGATATGATACATTTTTCTCATTATATTGATAAGGGGATGGTGTGTAGTCTTCCCCTTTGTTCTTTTCAGCTTACAATTTGTCAATAGATATTCAGAGTAATAGTCTCTGAGCCTACGAAGTCGAAGTAATGAAGAAATTTGATACTCCTTTTTCCCATGTGGATAAAGGATACTAGTGTGCATTTGATTTCTATCCAAATGCAGATAATGAAAGTGGGTTTAAATACTCAATTAAAATTATAATTATTTTACAGCCCTGTTGATTTAAAAATTACAGTAATTAGCCCTTACACAGCTGCAAACATGTCAGGTGGTTTATTGCAGTAAATACCAGTAGAGAAACCCAGATGAGGAGATGGATTCAAGGACATAATGAAGAACGGTACTGCTTTAGTAGATAATGACCTTGACCCTAAGATTTCTTCTCACAGCTGCTAAACAATAACGTGGACTTCATAGTTTTGGTAAGCCTTTGGAAGTAATGGGATGTTCACAAGGTTTAAGGAAGGCTTGGTGACTCCCACTTGCTTCTGGGTAGTCTGTTTCATTTGGATTTCCTTCCTTTTATGGGTCTGACAAATATTTTATTGTTTAAAATGTTTTAATATGAAGAGTTCTTTTGGTCAAGTTACCTGTTTTGATTTTAGCTGCTTCAGAGATTTTTATTGATTTATTCATTTTTCTGTTTTCTTACAGGCAATGTCTGTGCTGTTTCAAGGAGTATAAACATCTGGAGATTTTTAACCAAGTAGTATGTGCGCTTATTAATTTAGTGATTGCCCAAGTTCAAGCTCTGCGGGACCAGCTCTGTAAACATTGCACTATTAATATAGATTCAGCATGGCAAGATCAGAGTAATCATGCTGATGAGCCCCTGAATGTAGAAAGAGAGTCTCATGAAGAAGAAAATGGAGAACGGCAAAAGTCTATAGAGAAAAAATTGGATCCTGCAAGAACTTGTATTCTGACAGAGGAGGAGCCTGCGAAGAACACTGATGCTTTTAGCTTATGGAGCACTGATGAGAAGGAAAAGTTATTGCTGTGTGTGGCAAAAATCTTTCAGATTCAGTTTCCACTGTACACTGCTTATAAGCATAATACTCATCCCACAATAGAGGTATATTTTATCTTTATTTGTATATTTATTTACTGAAAGGTTATTTGCTCTCATTAATGAGTAGACTGTGTGCATTTGATAGTTGCTTTCACACAGAATGGGTAAATTCAGCTCTTCTGTTGACTTTGGTAGAACTTTTCAGAGAGAAGTTTTAAAAGACACACACTTTTACACTTTCATTAGAATATGCTTAATTGTTATAGGTAATGTATTGATAAATGTTGGATGGAACTGTACACTGAGTTATCGTACTGCTTAAATAACAGGAAGGCAAAAAGGGGACTATAGTGAAGCCTTTCTTCCAGAATGTAACCCAGTAGTAGCTTACTAATTTCTTTTCATTGCAATCTGTTGTTTTAGAAGCAAAGCTTCATAAACAAAATTTTGTGCAAGACCAAACTTACTTGTTTGTACAGTTGTGTAATTGACAGGAGTAACTGAGCTCTACACAGCAGCCTTGTTCCATGGTGTTGATTTTTCTCTGTAATATTTCTGATGGCTGCTGTTACCATCTCCCATATTTTCTGCTGAAGCAACACCAGGCAAAAAGTTTCAAAACTACATACTACAATGTGTAATTCACAGTTTCTGGAATAAATATGATGTCATTAGCGTTCTTAGTTGAGACAGTACTGTTCTTGGAAAGGTTGGATTTTGATCCAACTTGTAGCAGACTAATAAAAAAACCCAGTTCTTTTACAATATTTATATGTGATGAAGATCAATATTAAGCTGTATAAGAAAAGCTTCTAGCCAACAATCCTTTGGGAAAGTCAAAGAGGAGAATTAAACTACAGCTAAGCCAGTATTTTTTATTTAGCGAGTTCTGAGAGTTCTGCTGGAGCTCTGGTTGCTTAAGTTTGCTTTTTAAATTTAAGTCCAAAATGAGAAGATACTAAGTCATATATAATTTTTGATTATGTATACTAAAGCAATCAGAGGATATAATCAATTCTTGTTGAATAAATGCTGCCATATCTGACAATAGATCTAGTTAAAACCCACAACATAGCAGGTTTTTGGGTGGGCTGGATTTTGATTTCTGGTCCTATTCCAAAACATATGGGCTTAACTTAACAGACGTTTCACGAGTATATGTGTATCAAAAAATGAGGCAAAGTTAGTATTTGTGGATTTCAGATTTCCCATCATTCATTCTGACCTGCCTTTTAATCTTTCACCACACGTAAATAAATCTAGTTCAGCCTCTGCAAGTAGGAACTGTAGATGGTAGATCTGTCTTGTCAGTTAAAAAAATAAATCAATGATACTTGAGTGATTTATCTTCTGTATTCCCATGGCACGCCTACTGAAACTAGCTTCATAGGAATATGTAGCAAACGGTTCTGGAACAGCTTTTCTTTGCATAAGTACACTTGCTTCCTTTAAATGACAATTTCATGTATTTTTTCTTATCTTTCTATTTCACTTCCAAATGATAAAAAGAAAATCTCAAAGTGCCTGGTGGGATTTCTTTCACTTGATGTGCAACCATAAAGTGCTTTGGATACAGATACGCTCTAGGTGACTGTGCTGCAACTGGCCATCCCTCTAGATGAACTTCTATGTGTGGTTTGATCATTTGAATCATTGAATACCTTCGTTAGCTATCCTAAAAACATAACTTTAAGGGAAGCTGAGAATGAACAATGCTTTCCTGCTGTACACGCAAGGGAGGAAAATTTTTTTTTCCTTACTTTTCTGCTAGACTTTGTGTTTCAATATATGGATTATGGAGGAGTACTAGCCTGCCATATTTGTTGTTAAACTTTTTTTCTTGTGAGAGAATTTCTTTGTTTGCATTTGAAAGATCCCAGTATCAATCTTTTTTTCTCTCAAACCAAAATTTTCTATATTTAGGAAGCACTAGGGTTCTCTTGTTCTAAAATAGTAATGTTAGCTATTTTAATGTCAAAACTTTCTGCCACCATAAGTATCTCATTTATTGAAGCTTAGAATTTAGCTTTGGATTTCAGTCTAGGTCACATTTTTGTTGAATTGAAACAAGTTATTAGTCCCAGTAATGGGACTACTTTTTGGTTTAGATCAGGCTTGGACTCTGTCCTCGGGAAATCATAAAATAAAAAGCCCAATTGTAAGTGTACATCTATGCTTGTAAGCTAAACAGAGTCCTGAACAGACCAAACCAGCCAAGAATTTTTTGGGATAAGCTAGTGTAGCATTCTCTCTAAGCATTTCTTTTGCCCTGGAATAAGGGAAATTTTCTGATGCAAACCAGACTCCGATCTCCTTTCTCCTTGACTTCAGAAATTCATTGTTCCAGATTGTTGAGATGAATTCACACAACTTCTTTGAGTCATCACATCTAGTTAGGTTTCACTTTGCCTAGACCAATTAGGCTGTCATTTAAAAATTTCCAATGTAAGGCATTCACAGGGTATTATTACCTTCTGGTAACGATTATCAGTCAATAGTACTGTTAGCCTTTGCTCTGTATACACTTCCAGGATCTTTGTTCTTAATGACTGCAGACAGAAGACAAGTCTTGAGCTCTAATCCTCTTACCAGGTGCTTGCCAAAGCCATTTTACACTTCAGCATCTAGTGGAGAAGAAAAACAGTCATGTCAAGTAGGAGGTTTTTCCTAATTTAAGAATTCACAAAGTTGGATGAAAATGAACAGCAAAGCAATATTTGCTGGTAGTCAAAAGGGTGTCTGACAAAATATGATCCTATAGATTCTCTCCTTAAGTGGTACAGGCGAAGAATCCCTACATTTCTAAAGTGAGAGAGCGAAGACTGCAGAACCCTGATTGGTAGCCAGAAGGGCTCTGTGCTCTTGACAGCAGAAGCTGCCTTGAACAAATGGTCTTACAGAGGGCGGATATGTTACAGAAATATGCTGTATGCAAGGACAGTGAAACTACATCATGTGGAACTTATTTAAGCATGTTGACATGTATATAGTTTTGACTTATATAGAATGAATGAGTCTCTAGGCAGAATGTTTGTTTTGACTTTTCTTAAACTGATGTGAAGTTGAATGAAACAGGTCGTCTACCGAGTTGGGATTTCCAAAGCAGAGCACTTTGGTTGCAGTTAGAGATCAACCTACTTCGGGAAGTAAATATTGAAAACAATCTGTAAAGGTAACATCTGGAAACACACCATTTGTGTCTGGTGCCTAGAGAGGTCTTTATATACCTACTTGAAATCCTAAACGAAATTAACTCAAAATGTATAGGTATAGTTGGTTGGTTTTTTTGAGAGGTGTCCATATTTGAAATTAGTTAATTTATTTTTTTATTGGATATATGAGCTGTCTTTTAAGAGACCTTGCATATAGGGTAATTTAGGACTCTATGCCCTATTTTACTTTTCAGTCTTACAGTATGCTGCAAATGTAGTGCCTGGAATGGAGACTTCAGAGGGAAAAAAGAAATCTAGAAAGTGGAGGATCTTAAATGCAAGAAGCAACAATGTAAAGTGCATGCCTGAATTTTGCACTGTCCCAGAAAGGAAAATTTTTGAAGAGAGTTATCCAACTAATTAACAGTTCTTGACAAAAGATGAAATGAAAGGAGGGTGGGGAAGAGTTGCTGTTTAGGTGCCCATAGCTGATTCTGTGGAGTCTTGTTATCTATTTCTCTTACTCAAGTAAATATTTTAATGGGAGATATCCCTTATTAAATGCCCTCTGCCAAAGTTGTATCTTGTGTCAGACCTTATCTAGTACGTTTTATCTGAAGTGATGGTGGTTTTTAATGCCATATTCTATTCCTGTGAGGAATTTTCTTTTAGCCTTATAAACTTGATCTTGAGGAATTCTCAGTCTCTGTTCTGTTTCACGTCAACATGAAATGGAGTCACATTTCCAGATTCAATCTCTCAACTGTGACAGTTTAAGCTTTGCAGGACTCGCACAGCAGACATCCATGAGCTTTTGATTTCTGTATTCTGAGAACTGTAGTTCACTTGTCAACGAATCTTTATATTATTTAAGAAAAATTAATGAATTTCTCCCACTATTTCTGCAGTTTTCCTGAGCAGAGTGCTGAACACCTTTTCTTGATACTTGATAACGTACCACCTACTGGCTTCAAAGCAATTTTAAAAATAACTTAGAGTATCACGAGTTCAGGCATGACTTAGAGTTCAGGAGAAGAGAAAAGAAAATAAACGCTTAGATAGACTATAAGCATATTGAGTTATTCAAAATGTTTGTATCATACTTCATCCATCCAAAATTGCTTGCCTCCAGCATCCTCTGGTACAGTTTTAAGCTTACTCCTACACAGCTATTTAAAATATATTCAGGAAACTTCATTCAAAAACTTAACTTTATGTTAAACTTATATTTGATTTGTGGCCATGAGGACTCAGTGCTTGGTGTGGAAGGATGGGAAGGAGAAGACCGTGTGTTGTAACTACCTGCAGCTATCCATAGCACTGCTGTGCTTTTATAGGCACGTTTTAGATCTTCAGTGCCCTTTTGCCCCCAGCCATCTGCAAGATACAATATGTGTTACAACCATTGTAAAGAAAATTCCTGCTTTATACTGCAAAAGAAGTAGATGTTGTGAACATTAAAAAGAAAAGTTGTTTTCCAAACTTCTTTTCAGTTTAGTAGTTCTAGAAAATAGATTTCTTGTTGCAGTGAATAGCAAACAGATTGATAGTGGTACATTTCCTTCCTCCTCTTCGGTTAGCTCATTCCTGTAAAGAATATTAGACACTTATTTTATGTGATATATTTTGTTATATTTAAAAGAATGTCAGAGTTGAAGTTAAAGAATTTTAATATTCTGATGGGAATGAATAATTTGATAGTTTAGCCCCTTAAGCCATAAAATGTAGGATTAGAGGACATCCTACATTTCATCTAAGTTCAGATGTTTGGATATATGGCTCATCTTTATGCAAAAATGGCATCCTAAAGTACCTAGATTGGTTCTGTTCTCTTTGCAGTGTGAAAGTGGAGCAAGTATTGAGCTTTTGTCTTCCTTTAAATTAGGGGTTTGTTTTTTCTCTTAGTTGCCTATACTACCTGTTTATGGTCAGTTGTTTTTTGTTCTGTAAGTGTGCTTCAGTTAATTTTCATTTTTTTCTTTTTAAACAGGATATTTCTGCTCAAGAAAGCAATATATTAGGGGCGTTCTGTGATATGAATGTAAGTTTTTTATTTTTAAATAGGTGCACATTTCCTAGAAACTTAAAACAGTCATGTTTGCTCCTGTGTATAGATTCGTGTTATACTAATGTAGCTTTTGAATTGCTTCTATGTCTGAATGGATCTTGTATTCATTGTTGAAATTCTTCTTTTTCTTTTATAACTATTTCTAGGATGTAGAAGTACCATTGCACTTGCTTCGTTATGTTTGTCTGTTTTGTGGAAAAAATGGCCTTTCCCTCATGAAGGATTGTTTTGAGTATGGAACCCCTGAGACGCTACCATTTCTTATAGCACATGCATTTATCACAGTGGTATCTAATGTAAGTATTTTCTTTAAATTGTTGAATGTTAAACACAAAATATAAAAAGAATGAATTCTAGAAGAATTCTGTGTAGGTCCAGGGAGGGAGACAAACACTGTAAGAGTCTCCTTGCTTGGGATGTGAGGTTTACTGGTCTACTGAACATTTCGTCATCCAAGCTCTATATGTCTCCAGTAAGCACAGAAGTAATTTTGCAAGTTTGTGCCTAGATACCAAGATTATAACAGTCCCAGAAAATACTTACAAGAACTTTCTGTCCCTGAAATTGTGTCATGGAAATGCTTTAGGTTTCTTCAGGCTATATTAATTTTTTACCTGTGTCTTATGAGGCAGAAAGGAGAAGTCTTTGGATTTTTTTTCTTAATTTCCCGTGGTCTTTATAGCATTATACATGTTTGCAGCATAAATGTAACTGTATTTTAGTTTCACTTAGTTTTAGAACATGTATCTATCATCATGTCTCCATTTTGAAACAATATCGATTTTTGACTAGCAGAATTGGGAGTTGATTTTAGTGGAGGCTGGTGATAGAAATAAAAATCAGTCTTTGAAGAAGGACATGGGGATATAGTGTAATGTAAGAATGTGGAGTTGTGACCTGTCTTGTGGACATTACCTTGAGACAAAAAGGAAAACAATAGTTTGTTGTGCCTTGGATGTAGGTAGTTTAAAATAATTTTGACATCGATTGCAATTTTAAATACTAAAAATCAAATCCTTCCCTCCACACATCTTTCCCTCTTTCTTTGTTGCTGTTACTGACCTGCCAGGATGATGTTCTATGTAAGTATTGGAGTAGGTTTGCTTAGAGGGAATCAGTGACTAAAATGAATCTAACATTGGTGATCTGTATCACTGACTCCTGATCCTTTTAGTGTAATTATCCTTAACTTGCAGGTCAGAGAACAAATGAGTGAGGGTGTGATATGCTCTGTTCTTGTAAGTCTGCACAGGAGGTCTGCTGACGGACCTCAGTATGTTCTCTTCTAGCCCTTTCCGTATGGTCTGATGACCTTTCAGGTGATAATCTGAGTTCTTCATCTCTAACTGTGTCAACACAGCTTGCAGTCTCATCAAACTATCTGCTGAAAACACTGGGTCTTGTAAATTATTCTGGTTTAGAATTAAATTTTGGTCATAGGACTCAACATTCTTACATGTCTGATTTTTGGCTTTGTTTTTTGTGAGAATGGGCAGAACTGTTCTGAACAAGGAGTGGCAGCTTGCTATCACACCAACATTTGTTTTTCAACCAGCGTTCTGACTGCACTTACCATTTTCTAGATATTCCAGACCAGTGCAACTTTATGAACAGCACCTACCTTTCTTCTTTGTGCTCTACTTTTGAAGCCTTTATTTTTCTCCATATAAATTCTTTATTTTCTTAGTGACATGTTCTAACACAAAATTGTTGTCAGCAAAGTTTCTACTTTCAGATAATAACTTAGTAACTTTGCATTTATCTTTTGTTGTAGTATGTAATACATTTAGCCGTCTCCCATGGCTATTTTAGATGAATGTTGTGGTGAAACCTGCCAGATAAAATGCAGCCCAAACCGAAACAAGCAGAAATACTGCTTCTTCAGCCTCTTCCAGTATTGTATCTTTTACCATTCAACCAAAGTATTTTTTTTTAACTCTATGCTGGAAAATCTGCATGAGTTATAGGAAAACTGTTGTAGAAAATTTATCTTCAGATTTTATCTGTTTTATCTGTCATAGGAAGTATAAGAAAACGTTTTGCGTCTAATGTACTTTTCTTCATTCACTTCCTGCATTTTGGTATCACTTTGTACTGACTCTGGCTTTCAGATGTAATACTTTTCTTAGTTCCAAATGAGGCGGCTTATTTTTTGACAAAATGCATTTTACCTTGCCGATATTGAAAAAAAATTATTTTCTTTACAATCATGCATAATGTTGCATTCCAGTTTTCATCTAATGCTTCTCTTTCCTTGTTTCTTTTATGCCTTCTCACTGCATAATTAATAAAACTTAAGTAAATGTAACCAATTTAATAAATATTTCTGATTTTGTGGAATAATAACTGAATTCCAGTAAAACAAAAAGGAGCGTTCACAAAACTGTATTTTTTGTGAACAAAATATTGGTGATCTCGGTAAGAATGCTGTGAATTTGACTTGGTTTTACCCTAACACATTTGGATTGATGGGATTTATAGTGCGAGATTTATGAATGACATTGTTGATAGCAGGTCAGCGGACAGCTCTGCAGTGTCAGCTGTCAACCTGTTCACAACGTATAAAACCAGAACCATAGTGTGTTATGGCTCTTAAGAGTTGGTGTGACTGAAAGTGTGCTTGTGAATGGCAAATAAAGTATTCATTATTGTAAAGCATGGAAATACCTGTGTTGGAATTTATTTTAAAGTCTGTGAGAAGAGTGAGTTGTTAAACTGCTACCTTAAACGATTCAAAAATAATTTCAGAAAGATTGAAATGTGAATGAACCAATCAATTTCTCCCTAAAAAGTCAGGTGTAGTAGTAGGGCTCAGGAACAGAATAGTTGAAGTTGGAAGCAGTAAACTGAAGTCAGAGAAATCATTTGCCAGCAACCAGTAACATTCAGTTTTTAGTAGACAAGGCTACACAGTCATGGGGAAGGCATTTGCTCTGTTTCTTCCACAAAGGAAAGGCAAGTATCTCATTAAATACAGTCTACATGTGAGAGAAGGCCATTACCACAAACTAGTGAAGCCTGTGGGGAACTGAGCCACTTCTTTGTGATGACTGGTGTCTCCTTTATATAGGGGGTACAAAAAATATTGAAAAGATGTTTCCTTGATATTTTTTTCTCATTTGAATAAATATCTTTGTCAGACAAGCTTATGTTTGTATCAGTAAGGCCAGCAAATGCACTGTAATGCAATTTACTTTAGGCAGAGTTGGCACTCCTGTTTTTTCTCTAGATCATGGCTCTGTTAGATGCTTTTTAGTGACCTGTGTCGTGGGACTGATTTCCTTCACAAGATATTTCTCTCTTGTCTTTTTTGGTTAGATATATGCTTCATCCTTTCTCCCTACATTTGATATTCTGTGGTATTTTCTCAGGTTAACTACCTGGTGTTGTGTTGGTCTTAAAAAGATAACAGACTGAGAGAGTCCATGATGTGCGGCTTGTTTTGTGGAGGGTTTAAACCTCATGAAAATCTTGTAATTACTTCATTTTGTATCATTTCAGTTTTGTGAACATTATGGAGGATTAACCACCCTCTGAAATAATGCTGATGATTTCTAAAATGTTGTCTTGATCTTACTGTGTGAAACTCCAAAACTTAAGCCAGAAGTAAAAAATGTTAAGAGACTCACTACATAAATAATAAAAGACCCAGAAACCTCTGAATCTTGAGAGTAGAACAGATGCAGAAAATACTTTGTCTTAAAAGCAAGTGGCAACAAAACAAAGTCTGATGAAAGTTGTGTATGTTTGATGCAATTTTGTGTATTTATGTCATTTTATAGATGTTATATTATAAAATTTTAATTTAAACTATTTAATATATTTATATTCAAGTTTGTGATGAGAGTTCACATTTTCATTTATAACATGTGAAATTGTCCATTAATTCAGTTCTGAGGAAGAAGGTTATATGTCATGCAAGAATAAAGATGAATAAAATTGCTTTAGAAGTTTGTTTTTGTAGAGAGTGAAAATTATTATGAACAATGAAAGCTATAAGAACAAAATTATAAAGGATTTCCTACTTTAATTTCACAAAAAAATATATTTTGCTTCTGTGTTTGATACTTGTGTATGAGAGTACATTGTGTTAAGAGTCACATTTTCTAAATGCAGTAATATCTTTGCCATCCTTACAATTGCGTGTCAAAATGTTATTTAATTCCTGTTTCTAGAACAAGGATTTTTAGCTACACTTTGTCTTTTTGCTGTTTGCAGTTTTTTCTTCTTGAGACTGACAGTAGGATCAGAAGTTTGTTCCAAATGTGGTCTTTTTGCAATCTGAATATTTGGCTGGTTTGTCTTGCTTAGTAGGTTAGTGTTGTTACTGTGGAGTGTTGGTTGCATTGTAAAAAGTAAGTCTGAAAACATTTTTTTCAGGAGTGACTCCAAAAGTTGTTTGGCTAATTCCAGAAATGTTTACTATAAATGCTGGCGATACAGTTTTACTACAGCCTAATATTTTTCTCTCCTGGCAAGGAGAATTTAAATTCTCTGCATACAGAATATTCCAAAATCCTGGTCAGAATTCAACCCTTAGTCAGGATTTATTGCATCAGTTTCAAAGTTTAAACATTCGTTTAAGAACAAACGTGGAGATGCAAATTGACGTGACAGCTTTGAGTGACTGACTGTGTTAGCTCTTTGCAAGATTTGTGCGCACATGATTACAATTATGTGAGTAGTACTAACAGCTGCTAGCGTTTCACCTATACCAGATCCCTTACCTGGCACATAGTTGTCTTTCTGCAACAGGTTTAACAGGCTTAGCGTTCCTTTTTGAAATGCAGATGGAACTTCTAACTGCCTGTGTAAGTAGTTTGGTTGGCCCTTTTTTCCTCACAGTGGTGTTAAATAGCTGTTTGGGGTTTTTTCTTTCTGCATACATTTTTCTTCCTGCATACAGTTTTGCAAATGTGGTAAAGGCAGAATGGAAAATATGGGAATGCAAATATGGTAGTAAAAAGTGTGCTTCACTGATTATAGAACATATAACCCCTAAGAAGCAAAATATCAAGACAAGTCAAGCAATTTTACTTGGTTTAGGTGAGTTTTGCAGCAAAGAGAATGGAATCATGTTCATGTAGACTATTAAAGAAAAAAGGAAAAAGAAACTCCACAAGGGTTAAGTAGCAGTTTTTCCTATTCAATAAATGAAGAAAATTCAGAAGTGAGACTTCAGTACAATAATGTTTATACAAAGTTCTTATTTTCAAATTGACTAGAAGAAAAGATGCAACTCCTGTGTATGTCACAGAAACATTCCTCAGTTAACAGCTTTGAAAGTTATAAAATTGAGAGGTTGAAAGAATCTAAGTTGGGTGAAAAAGTTGTTGCATATGAAGGGGTTGCATGCACAAATGTACCACCAATATTTCACTTTTTACCATTCTTGTTAAATGTCATTAATATAATTTTTCTCTATGTTTTTGCATTCTAGATCAGAATATGGCTACACATCCCTGCTGTCATGCAGCATATTATACCCTTTAGGACTTATGTTATCAGGTAAATTTTTAATTTAAGAATTTTTCTTGGGGGACTTTGACAGCATCTTTTTATAATTTCAGCTGAAACACTTCTAATTGTTCAAGTTGTTGCTCTGACTGTATCATTTCAATAAGGAGAGTGAAGGTAATGTTTAGAGTTAATTTGGGTATTTCCTTATACCTACCTGATTTCAGTATCAGTCAGATTGATCTTGTTAATAGCTTTTTTCCCTGTGACATTCAGCTCCATTCTGATGTGTCTGATCATGTTCAGTTATAATACACTTTCACTTACTGTCGTATCTTCATAAAACTGCATACAATTTTCAATGAAGTGGTGTAAGCAGAAGAGCAGTATGTAGTTGTTGGCTTTTCATGTACTGAGTTTCACTGAATTTTAACACTACTTCGCATTTCGATGTTCTGTGCTTCCAGCTGGCAGGAACTGAAGTGTGATCAAAAGTCTACTTGCACTTTTATGTATCTAAATATATCCAGTCCCAAAGAGTTTCTTTGTATCAAGCTGCCTATCATGAAAATGACTTTAAATTTCAAGTACTTATAAAGATATTCAATTATATAAGGACTTAATTTTTATTTGCTTTCTTGGGACAACAGAAAAAAATCCGATGAGCTGCTGATGAAATTATCTTGTGTATGTGTATTTGCCTGTAGGTGGAGGGGCGTGGTCACAGTTGATTCTCCTTCCATTGGCCCAACGTTAAACTTCACTTGTACAGACAGCCTAAAAGGTCACTGCTCTTGCATAAGACTACAGGCTCTGGATTTCCTATAACTGTCATATCAGAAATGTTCTTATACTGGTCATTGCTTACTTCCCTGATAGCAATAATTGTGCCTTTACAGATTATATTGTCTTAATTATATCAGTATTAAATCACACTCTTAACAAAAACACTCTCCTGTTACATTGGCAACAGATATGCGTACAGAACAATGAGGCTTAGAAGTATGTTTCATATTTTAAAATTTTCTGGATTTAATTGAAAAAGATTTTTGACTATAAACATTTAAGTACTATCTTGGCTGTTGATCTATCTTGCTATATCATGGTCTCTACCAAAATTATATCAACAGAGGGAAGAATATTCTGATCTTCTATGAAAATTTTATATCAGTTCAGTTGCAGTCCAGCCATATGTACTCCTTTAATGCTGTCACCTTTGAAGGTTTATAAAGGCGATTATTAATCATGAAACAGCCTTAGAAGAACAGACAGAGAATCGTGAAGTTCTTGTTACTGTAAATATTCCATAATGGTTGCTCGTGTACCTGGGAGTTTGGTTGATGAATTTCACATATCTTCTTACAGTGTACGGAAATTAAGAAGAGCATTGAAGGATCAACAGTTAGAGATGGGCTAATAAGGAACTTAAGCAGAATAGCACATCCTGCAAATTTTGCTGTTAATCCTCACTTGCTTGTCATCCTATAACTCTTACAGCATTTTCTGGTTTATAACTGTGGGTGTAACTAGGGTCACTGGAATGAATAGAAGATTTTTTTTCCTGTGTCCTCCTCATCTTTTCCTCTTTACTTTACCCATAGAATATTTGCATCTGATTAAAAATGCGTTTTGTCAGCAGCTTCTTGCTATAAGTAATGCTCTTGATGTCTTGTCTTACTATTTACAATACATTCTTGTCAATCAGAACATTAATATTGGTACAAGATAGACCTATGGAAAACATCAGCGGTTCAGAGAAGGAAGGGGATGCTTTTCCAGTTTCCATTTTTCACAACTGAATCCTGATGGGAGATGTGGGTTTTCTCAACATTACGAAATCCAAAGCTTTGCTTGTAAAGGTACCCTTAGGGAGTGGGCTGTGAAATTTGAAGGCCATATAACAGAAGTAGTCTTTAGTGCTATACCTTTAGATGACAGAGAAGTTAGTACAAACGCCTTTAATAAAAGATGTCTGTCTTGATATATGCAGCTCACCCCACGTGGTTGTCAAACTTACAGATCTTGTCTTTGCATCTTGAGTCTCTGTGTCTCCATCTGTTTTTTACTTCAGTTAAAGAAAAAAAGGCAAACATAATCTTGGACACAGCAGCACAGCACCTCTGAAACAAATCCTGCAGTAACTTCTACTGCTAAGCAAAATAAGAAAGAGGACTTGGAGAGGTTTTCAGTCTAAAAAGAGCTCTTGAGGCTTTAATTGCCTGTTAGTCCAACTTGATGCTCATGTAGATTCCTTACAAGAACAGCGTTTTGGAATGCTGATCAGCATAAGCAGAAAGAGAAATCTCCTGACTGGCATCTTAGCAGCGTCTTTTACCAGATCAGGCTACCTTTATGTTCCTGCCCTATGACTATTTCCATGAAGAGTGGATTAAATGAATAGCAAGTGTGTATCTGTGTAGAGGAGACCACTGCAGGAATTTGCAAAGTTCACGGACACATTATTGCTGCTACTAAAAAAGGCTGCCTGAGGATGGAGCACTGGCAATCATATCTTGTGTCTGAGGGGCATATGTTTTTAAGCAGTTTAAGAAAGAAGTAAAGGACATGCTTTCAGTAAGGAAGCAAAGTGGTTTTTACATCCTCAGAAGGAATCTTTTCTTGACCCTAATACCTTAGAACTCTGTATTTCAAACTGCAAAATTCTCATGAAAAAAAGAGGCTACTTAATGACAAAGTAACTCAAGGAAATAAGTTATGTCTTATTGAAATTGTAAATAGGGGCAAGTTGTTGATGATGATGTTTCTTTATAAAAAGCAAAGATTCCAGCTGACTTCCACCTGAAGCTGGAATCAGATATGAGGGCTGTTGTACATGGTTCCAGATATTGAATGCCTCAAGAGAGCAATAGCTCATGAACTGTGGTGTTTTGAGGTAAATGGGTTTTTTTCCTGTGGCAAGATTGTCGATTGAAACTGTCATGGATAGTTCTGTCCTTTAGAAAATAGGTGACTAGCAGTGAAGTCCAATTTTGTGAGAATGCAGGTGAAGTTGTATGTCATATATTGTAAATGCCTGTATAAACCGCCAAAAAGTGCTGGATAGGATGAAGGGAAAGACCTAAAATTCTTCTTTCTTTGACATCACGATTGGTATCAGCTACTTAATATTCCACTGATAAAATCCAAGAGATACTGTAGTGTTAGTGCTGACCCATATCATGTTTAGTTTTAACCCTTTTTCCTCCTCACCATTTTTCTTCTCTCCCACTTCAATATGGATGTTTAGAGACTTCTTACAAAGGAGTCACGATGCTACCCCAGTTAGGGAGAAACAGAACATTCTGTGCCCAAGCGCACTGAGAGGAAATTGTAAGTGGCAGTTGCTGCTTTGTTAGCTGTGTGGCCTCGGCACAGGGCACAAGCGCAGCACTGGTATATGCAGAGGAAATGGAAGCTCCAGAAAGAATTGTTGATCCATGATGCTTCCTGTGGAAGACAGCGAGAGACAGTGCAGCTGAACGAATTAAAATTATTCTTCTGCTTACAAATATTTTTCTTAAGAATTAGGGTTTTATTGGAGGCTCTTGTGTCCACCCCTTGCTACTAAATGCCATGAAATACTCTTGTAATAAGCCTTGAAGTTTTCACTTGCAAAAAATGCTTCACTCCTCCAAAAATCTGAAAATTTATATTGTAGGTACAAAGGATAGGCAGTGAAGAGACAAAAGCCAGCGTTCATATGAGTTCTTCAAATTGCTGGTGGGCCCTTACTCATTCTGCTTGATATTCCTTTTGCAGATGTGGTCCAAAAGATTTGTATTAAGGGGAAAAAAGATTATTTCACAGCTGAGTAGCTGAAGTTATGAAGCATAAGATGTAATTGTAAGTGTTACATTAACATGGAACGACATGCTTAAGACTGAACATTCTCTATCCCCAAATACAGCAAATATAAATAGTTTCTGTAGATTGAAACTTTTTTTAAAAAAAATACTGCGTATGTGTTGCTTAAACTCAGATAAAATATATTTACTGATTATTTTAAGAATGTCAGGCTGGCAGAACAGGTCCTATACTTCTGTGGATGATGCTTTATGTGTATGGTTTTTCAAAACGTCTCTTTTCAGCAAAAATGTCTGATTTGATCACACAGAACCTGAAGCATTGCATATGTATCCCTCTAAGACTAATCATCAGAATCAAAATAACAAAACGTTAGGAATTTAAAAGAATAATGGACAGAATGGAAGCCATTATTAAGCCACAATATGAATCTGTCATATATTAACATTTATATAGATTCGTAGAATGGTTTGAGTTGGAAGGGATCTTGAAGATCATCCAGTTCCACCCCTTGCTGCCTTGGGCAGAAGCACCTTCCACCAAACCAGGCTGCTCAAGGTCCCACCCAACCAAGCCTTGAACACCTCTGGGGATGGGGCAGCCGTGAGTTCTGTGGACAACCTGTGCCAGCGTCTCACCACCCTCACAGAAAAAAAATTCTTCCTAATACCACATTGAAATAATTTTAATGTGTCTTTCAATTTAAAGCAACTCCCCCTTGTCCTATTACTACATGCCCTTGTAAAACGTCCCTCCCAGTTTTCTTGTAGGCCTCCTTTAAGTGCTGGAAGGCTGCTCTAACGTCTCCCCAGAACCTTCTCTTCTCCAGGCTGACCAATCCCAACACTCTAAGCCTGTCGTCATAGCAAAGATATTCCAGCCCTCTGGTCATTTTTGTGGCCTCTGAATCTGCTCCAACAGATCCATGTCCTTCCTGTGTTGAGTGCTCCACAGCTGGACACAGTTCTCCAGGTGGGGTCTCACCACAATGGAGTAGAAGAGCAAAATCACCTCCTGCTGGTCATGCTTCTTTTGGTGTGGCCCAGGATACAATTGGTCCTCTGGGCAGTGTGCACACATTGTCAGCTCTTGTCCAACTTAACTCCCTTCCAGGGCTTCATCCCATGTAGCACCTCTTGTTGTTGGCACCTCTGTGACTGGGAAAAGGAGGTTATCAGCACGTTCGAGAAACCTTCTAGATTGCTTGTGCCCTGGTGTGTTGTCCTTCCACCACATATCGGAATGGTGGACCAGGACTTGTGAACGTGAGGCTACTCCTATCGTGTCTATAGAATGCCTCATCCGCTAGCTCTTCCTCGTCTGGTTGCCTGTAGCAGACCCCTATTATAATGTTATCTGACCTTACCCTCCCTTTAATCCTGACCCATAGGTTCTTGGTCAGCTCCTCATCCATCCTCAAGTGGAGTTCCATGCACTCCAGCTGCTCATTGACATAAAGTGTGATATCCCCTCCTTGTCTCCACTGCCTGTCCTTCCTAAAGAGCCATCACATCTCTGCAATGCACATGTCTCTTAACTCGTCTGGTTTATTCCCCATGCTATATGTGTGCCATGTGCACTGAGTACAGATCATTCCACCTCACACAGATCATAACAGAACTACCTAGCTGATACAAAGGATGACAAAGGCAGGAGATGATAAATGACATTGAAGGAAGAGAGGCATAGTCTAGGCTTATGTTTGACAGGGAGATGGCTGTTACATGGGTGGTATCAAGATAATAAATAGAGAATGATAATTTGCAGTTTTTCAAAACTAGAAATGGAGAGCATACAGTACAGTTTTTCACAGAAATAAAAAGAGATTGGGTTTCCCGTGAACTTAATTGTGAAACTAACTAGCATGAGTTGATGAGAAAGCCGAACATAGATAGAAAGAGGTGAATGGAGTCGCAGTAATAGATAGGTTCATATTTTTTTTATATGGGTTATATAAAAAAGAGGGCTTATCTGCTTTTAGAGTGACTGTTTTGGGTTAAATGGACCTTCTGCCTTGCTCCTATATCCCTGTTCTTATGTCACGCAGTGCACCAAAATTACAGTTAGTCAGTATAAAGAAAGATGTGTGTTAATTGCCAGTGCCATCCAAAGATTTATTTTTTGTAATTAATAATATTGTACTGATAAAAGCATAAAATGGATATTGTTTACTAATACAGACAGGCCTGGGCTGCTGTAGCTTTCCACAATAGAAAATGAGGCTTGGCCTTCTCTGCAAGTTTTTGTAGTTTTAATTCTGGTAGTAAAGATATGATTGATTCATGACCGGTGCGGTAATGCCAATAAATTTTCTAGTGTAGGTGCAGTTATAGTCCTAAAGACAAGTACACTGTATTCTACATTTATCCTGTACCTGGTTGGAAAAACCCAATCGCATTGAAAAAACCTTGGATGCATGTTAACAAGTAGAAAGTGCTCCTTTGTTTGTAGCTTTCTTCAGGGTCTTGGCTAAAAAGAGGTTTTACTGTTGAATTACTTCTTTAGCTGTGAAAATACATCTACATTGTAGTTTCAGTTATTATAAAGTAGGATTTTTTAAAAACACTCTCTCAATGGTACCATCCTACAGGTAACATGACACAAGTCTGATTCAGGCTTGGACTAAATGTGTAAACATGCTGGAAGAACCTTAAAAATCTTGTAGTATGAATTTTGTGAATGAAAGTAGATTTATACTGATGCATTACAATTAAAAACATTATATAAACTAGGTTAGTAGAGTTCCTTCACTAAACTTTCTAGTGTGAGGAAGATTTCAGTTGAAAGTCCTGTTAAACATATGTAGTAAAGCTGCAAGAACAGCCTTCTTTCTGTATGTGTAGATCTGTGTCCATTCCCACCTGTCTGTTGCATACAAACACTCTTTGTCTATCACATGCAGAGTGAGAAGTTTGGATAATTGTAATGTCTGCAATCTTTACAAATCTTTCAGAAAACAGTTGATTATCTTGAAGTGCATTATCAATGTTGAAGAGCTTTGGGAATTAGTAAACTATACTTTTTCATCATAGTCAACTCCTTTGACCTGTCTGTAGATTAAAGATAGGTACATCTAGTCTGCTGCTGAACTTTTTTCCAATTAGTATTCCCTTCTTGTTACTGTTTTACTTTTGTTTAGAAATTATGGCACAGAAGCATTGCTTTCTTGCTGTGATCTGATTTCCAGTGTTCCACATGAGAAGACAGATTTTGCAATTAATAGCAGTAAAGGATCTGGTTGCCCTGGCCCAGAATGGTCCCTTTGTCCTATTGCTAGTTATCTGTGATTTTATCATAGATCTACAGTCTGTGTGATTATTTGCACTGAAGTCGCTTTTCTCTGTTTGACAATGCTAAGTAATATTTAAGTGTGTTTATTTTAAGACAAGAGCTGTGAAAAAGAGCACCAGTATTTAGAAGAATAAGGGCTTGTATTTTCCACTTTAAAAAAAAAAATTGCTGTTTATATGATGTAAATGCAAAGGAATAATGCGTACATCTAGTTAAATGTAGTTTAATATCTGTATTTTAAATGATTCCTGCCTCCGGTTGGCCTGTCTCCAAGGATAGATCCAGACTTAGTCTTCCAAGGAAGTGGTTTTTAAGCACGTCTCTGTGTGGTTAATTCTGGTTTGGATGTAGCTGAAATTTCAAAACACTGAAGTACAACAGAAAAAAATCTTTATGCCAACTTCACATGTATGTACCCTTTACTGTACAGTCTTTACCTGCTTCAAAATAAATTCATGGAAGCTTGTTTCTAACCTTTTTTCTCAGTTTAGAGGAAATTCTCAACTGTGTTGGTGATCTTCACAGACATTTCAAGATAGATTTTCTTGATATATCTTAATCTTGTAGTTGCTTAGGTAAGACTGAGATTGCAGTAGCTTTGCTAAATTGGTTCTTACAAAGATTATTTCTTCTGACTCTGTTTGCAGACAGTATTTGTTGTGATTCATTGTACACGGTTATATGACCACTGATCTGTCTGCAACAGGAAGAACATAGCTGTTTAAAATTCTTAAGCATTTTTTCCATGTAAGATTCCTAGGTTCTTTGGTGATGCTTCTCATGTATCCTTAAAGATCATATTACTGTCAATAGAAGAAACATCTTGGGCCTGCGTTCTGTGCTAACCTGTTGTGAAAGCAGCACTGTGGCGCACGGAGTACTTATGTGCCAGCACAGATGGCATATGGTTATAGCACAAAAAATGTGTGTGTATCGCATTTGCTCTAATTGTATCAGAACGTGATTGCACAATATAATTTTCTTCTGTTCTGTGATTGAGGCCACACACAGGGATACATTTTTCTTCACAGGATTCTCACTGTCAGAGCATGCTCTTTGTGATCTATTGACACTGTTTCGAGAAATTCTTATTAATAGTGTTAAGCAAGTTGTGACACTTCAGTTTTAAATGATGTAAACATGATGCAGATATCCAGAGAAGGCACCTTCCCACAAAGCAGATAGAGTTCAAGCTTCCAACCTACTTTTCCTGTCATTTTGTGGAATGAAATAAATATGAAGAGGTTTAGAATAAGAAATTTGTTTATAATTTTATGCATAATTCTATTTTTCCTCTGTTCTATTTTCTGTAGCCAACTTTTGACAGTGATATGTTAAAGCTTAGTGCTCTTACAGCTACTGCTATTGGAAATATGTATTTACTATAATCAAGATGGTGTTACAGGAACGTTCTAGTTTGAATCATACCCTTATTTTTTTTTTCTTCTATTTTTTATTTATTCTAGGTATTTATGTAAATTGTCAGACCAGGAGTTGCGACAGAGTGCAGCCCGAAACATGGCAGATTTAATGTGGAGCACGGTTAAAGAACCATTGGATACAGCATTGTGTTTTGATAAAGAAAGTCTTGATCTTGCATTTAAATACTTTATGTCTCCAACTTTAACAATGAGATTGGCTGGGCTGAGTCAAATAACAGTAAGAACTTTTTAAAAATATAAATAATACTTAGAAAAATGTTTATTTTTGTCTTCTATTATTTACGTACTTGTTTTGGAGGCTTATACAATTTGTGAAAATAGCAGAATCCTCTTACTTGCAGGATTAGAAAATTATAGTCATGATTGTGAATATAGCATTCACTGAGGAACCCAAATGATGATCATGTACTGCAGCATATGGCACCGTATCACATTTCCTGAACAATTTGCCATGCTAAACAAAACTCTTATAACCATGGTTTGTGGCAGCTAAGTTGAAAAGTCACTTGATGTAGCTATATTTGTTGTTTACAAAGGCTTTCAATCTGTTTTCACTTTTACCTTTTCAGTGTTTTGACTCTTCCATAATTAGCTGCTTCTTTGTATTGTACATGCCTCTTTTTCCTGTTTGTTTAGTTTAGTCTGTTTCTCAAGAGAGCATTTTTGCATTCATTAGCAGAAGACTGAATTTAAGAGGTAGATACAGATACTATCAAACAGAAAAAGCAAAAAGAAACCCCACCCTTTTCTTTCCCATGGAAATGCTTTATGTTGCACCAGTAAGGATATGTGGTGCATCCCTGTGTTATTACTTCCTATATGTGTCTTATAGCCATATGGACAGTTGTACAGAAGATCAAAAGTGAACTTTTGTATTCATCTGGGCCTTCTCGGTTTTGTGTTTCTTCTAATGCTCCTGCATTTAAGATTTATAGCTCATATTGTCATGTTTTTCTCAATGCACAAAATGATGCATAGGAACAAACCATACTAGAATGAACAGATGTGTGAATTTTGTAGTATTTTCTGAATGCATTTGGCCTTTTCAGTTCAAATGGATTACATAGCATCGCTCAGTGACTCTCTTCAGCATTGACTGTCAGTAAATACAATTTAAGTTTACTTAAATTTGATTTTACTTATTACTATATTTATATATAGAAATATTTACAATTATTTGAATAAATTGCAATTTAAAGTAACCTGTAAGTATTTCCAGTCAAATTATTGGTGGGTTTTAATCCCAGTACGTATTTAATTTACATTAGGTATGTGACTTACTAAGACAAAAATAGTTCTGTGAACTATATCCACTCAGTTTTAATCAGATCCTATCATAAATGTATCTGCATTTATTGGACTTGAGTGAATCATCCATTCAGTTTTGCATTTATATGAATGGAAATGTAGTGCACTTCATCCAGCAGAGATATGGAGAAAGTTAACTTTTGGAAGAAATAGTGACATTGTCGTAAATATAATTTATATACACAAGTAATGTATGGGACTTCTCTATATGAATGCTACATGTAATATTCTCTCTCCCTGAATTCTAATCCATCATAATTAATAAGTGTAAAGTCCAGGGCTCTTTTTGTGTAATAAGAAAACTTCAAAAAGTTGATGAACTATTTATTGAAAACGACATGTATTCTGTTTCAAATTTTCATTGCCACATGCTTTATCATTTAAATAATTACAGATATCTCATAATATCTGGCAGATATATTTTAGAATATGTCATTAGCTGAGCATAAAAGTAGCTTCCTTTTTTTTTTCTTTCTGCGTGGTTTTGGGAAATGTCATTTTTGGTATTATTTATTTTTAAAGTAAATTTCCAATATTTGCGTAGTTCAAATTATATTAGATTTTTATTCCTATAAGCACTTTCCTTTGCTTTGGTACCACTATCCTTGTTCAGCTACTAATGTATGTCCTCTTGTGTATCCTTACCAAAAGAAAGTCTGAAAATAACGCATCAGATAGTTTCTTTTTTTAGGGATGTAGTTCATGTAAGAGAGTGTGACATTTTGTGATTTTAAGTTGTTATATGTTTTGACCTGTTATAATTGATAAATATGACTGTAAAAGTGGTATTTTTAGTAACAGACATGTTACCAGAAACAAAATTTTACAGTATTTTCAGACTAAAGTGAATAGGTTTCAGTTTGGGGAAAAAAAAAAAGTCTGCTCTGGAACCCTGAGAATGTATTCTTTCTCATTGAAATCATAGGAATTTTTCTCTTCTTTGGTTCTCTTTTTAAAGAAACCTCTTTGGATTTTTCTTGTTTGACTTTTTAATTTGAGAAGCATTTTGTTTCATTTGGTTTTACCAGGTCTGTGCAACTTTGAGTGTGAAAGCTGAACTAAAATTTACAATAATTTTGACTGCCTCTCTGCTGGAGTTTTCTGTACTCTCTGCAAACATAGATGCATTTACAAAGATGTAGACTAGTTGAGCTTTCTTAGTATTTTCACACACCTTCTTTATTACAGATGAACCTTCATGACTACTTTTTTGAAGTTTCATATTTCTGTTCTTGTCTTTGATGCTAGAACTTGTCAAAGTAGCTTCATCGAAATGTTATTCCCAGCCAACACAATTTCAACTTCCTGTTTTGTATCCAAGACTTTAGGTCTATGATACCTACAACTGCAACATGTTTTTCTTTCCTGGACTTTCACATAATCCCAGAATGTTTGGGGTTGGAAGGGATCTCTGCATATCGTCCCCTCGAACCACGATGCTAAAGCAGGTTGATGTACAGCAGGTTGCACAATGGTGTGTCCAGGCAGGTTTTTAGTATCTCCAGGGGAGGAGACTGCAATCTCTCTGGGCAGCCTGTTCCGGTGCTCTGTCACCCTAAAGTAAAGAAGTTTTTTCTCATGTTTAGATGGAATGTCCTAAAGTTTCTGGTACCACTAAAGAGAGTTTGGCTCCATCCTCCTAACACCCACCCTTTAGATATTTATAATCATTGATAAGATACTCTCTCATTCATCTCCAGGCTAAAGAGACCCAAATCTTAGAGTATTTTCTTATACGAGAGATGCTCCAGTCCCCTAGAATCATAGAATCACCAGGTTGGAAGAGACCCATAGGATCATCGAGTCCAACCATTCCTATCAAACATTAAACCATGTCCCTCAGGACCTCATCTACCCATGCCTTAAACACCTCCAGGGAAGGTGAATCAACCACCTCCCTGGGCAGCCTGTTCCAATGCCCATTGACCCTTTCTGTGAACATTTTTTTCCTAATGTCCAGCCTAAACCTCCCCTGGTGGAGCTTGAGGCCATTCCCTCTTCTCCTGTCCCCTGGCACTTGGGAGAAGAGGCCAGCTTCCTCCTCTCCACAACCTCCTTTCAGGTAGTTGTAGAGAGCAATGAGGTCTCCTCTCAGCCTCCTCTTCTCCAGGCTAAACAACCCCAGCTCTCTCAGCTGTTCCTCATAGGGCCTGTTCTTCAGCCCCTTCACCAGCTTTGTTGCTCTTCTCTGGGCTCACTCCAGAGCCTCAACATCCTTCTTGTGGTGAGGGGCTCAGAACTGCACACAGTATTCAAGGACCAGTCTCATCAGTGCCGAGTGCAGAGGGAGAATAACATCCCTGGACCTGCTGGTCATTCCATTTCTGATACAAGCCAGGATGCCATTGGCCTTCTTGGCCACCTGGGCACACTGCTGCCTCATGTTCAGTCGGCTGTCAGCCAACACCCCCAGGTCCCTCTCTTCCTGGCAGCTTTCTAGACAGACTTCTCCTAGTCTGTAGCTTTGCATAGGGTTGTTGTGCCCCAAGTGCAGGACCCGGCATTTGGCCTTGTTAAACCTCATGCCGTTGGACTCAACCCAGTGGTCCAGCCTGTTCAGATCCCTTTTACAGACCCTCCCTACCCTCCAGCAGATCGACACTTCCACCCAGCTTAGTGCCATCTGCAAACTTGCTGAGAGTGCACTCGATGCCTTCATCCAGGTCATTGATGAAGACATTGAACAGGGCTGGACCCAGCACTGAGCCCTGGGGAACCCCACTTGTCACTGGCCTCCAGCTGGATTTGACACCATTTACTACCACTCTCTGGGCCCGGCCATCCAACCAGTTTTCTACCCAGGAGAGTGTGCGCCTGTCCAGGTCAGAGGCTGACAGTTTCCGTAGCAGAATGCTGTGAGAAACTGTGTCAAAGGCTTTGCTGAAGTCCAGGAAGACCACATCCACAGCCTTTCCCTCGTCCAGCAGTCGAGTCACTTTGTCATAGAAGGCGATCAGGTTAGTTTGGCAAGACCTGCCTTTTGTAAACCCATGTTGGCTGGGCCTGATCACCCAGTTCTCTTGCATGTGCTTCATGATAGCACTCAAGATCCCCTGTTCCATGACTTTCCCTGGCACTGAGGTCTGACTGACAGGTCTGTAGTTCCCTGGATCCTCCCTGCAACCCTTCTTGTAGAAGGGGACAACATCAGCCAGCCTCCAGTCCAGTGGAACTTCCCCAGTCTTCCAGGACTGCTGGAAGATGATGGAAAGGGGTTTGGCCAATACATCCGCCAGCTCCCTCAATACCCTAGGGTGAATCCTAAACTTTCTTTACAATTAAAGACTGAGGCAAAGAAGGCATTAAGTACCTCAGCCTTCTCCTCATCCCCTGTCACTGTTGTTCCTTCTATATCCAATAGGGACTGTATGGTCTCCCTAGTTCTCCTTTTGTTATTTATATATTTATAGAAAGTTTTTTTATCTTTCACGGACTTTGCTAACCTGATTTCTAGTTGAGCCTTAGTCCCTCTGATTTTTTCCCAACGTAACCTCACTTCCCTCCTGTAGTCCACCCAAGAGGCCTGTCCCCTCTTCCAGAGCCTATAAACATTTCTCTTCTTCTTAATGTCACTTAAGATCTCTCTGCAAAACCAAACTGTTTTTTTCCCCTGCTGGCTTTTTTTCCGAAACAGGGGGATGGCTTTCCCCTGAGCTGCTAGGATCTCCTTTTTGAAGAGCTCCCAGCCCTCATGGGCTCCCTTGCCCTCAAGTATTGTCTCCCATGAGACTTTGCCAACCAGCCTTCTAAAGAGTTTAAAGTCTGCCCTCTGGAAATTTAATGCTATTGTCCTTCTACCCACCTTCTTCACTTTGCCTAGAACAGAAAACCCTATCATCTTGTGATCGCTTAGTCCTAAGCGTCCTCTTACTACCACATTCCCCACAAGGCCTTCTTTGTTCACAAACAGCTGGTCCAGGAGGGCACCTTCCCTTGTTGGTTCATTAACCAGCTGTGCAAGGAAGTTGTCTTCCACACACTCCAGGAACCTCCTAGACTGCTTCCTTTCTGCTGTATTGTACTTCGAGCAGATATCAGGGAGATTGAAGTCTCCCACAAGAACAAGTGGCATTGATTTGGAGATTAACCCGTTTATAGAAGAGCTCATCAGCTGCTTCTCCTTGGCTGGGTGGCTTGTAACAGACTCCCATCACAAAATCTACCTTCTTATGGGCTCCTCTGATTTGAACCCACAGGCTCTCAATCTCCTCATCACCACAATCCATCTCAACAGTGTCCAATTCCTCCCTTACAAATAGGGCTACCCTGCCTCCTCTCCTACCCTTCCTATCCCACCTGAAGAGTTTGTACCCCACCATACCTGTACTCCAGTTATATGAGTCATCCCACCACGTTTCCGTGATGGCAACAACATCATAGGCTCCTTGCCCTACAACAGCTTCCAGCTCTTCTAACTTATTCCCCATGCTGCATGCATTGGTGTAAATGCACTTCAACTGAGCTGCTGAGCCTTCAGCCCTCTTAGAGGGAACAGTGTTTGTTCCCAATTGCCTGGTAACTGGAGTGGCTTGCACCAAAGTGCCTACATCTCCTTTACTGCTCCGAGGTGCACTCTCTCCCACTTCCTGTGTGGTGATGTGCTGGCAGGCTCGCTCTTGCCTAGCCTGGACTCAATCCCTTCCCCCTTCACATCTAGTTTAAAGCTCGATTTATTAGCTTAGCTAAGTTTTTAGCAAGGGCCTTAGCCCCGCTAGGAGACCCACGTGCCCCAACCTTAGCAACCGTGTCAGGGGGTGCATGAACCACCCCATGATCAAAGAATCCAAAGCCCCTTACCTCGCATCAGGCTTGGAGCCAGGCATTAATCAAGTTCTTTTTTGTAACTTGCAGGTCCACTCCGTTTAGCCTAGGGATGGAGCAGAATACAACCTGTGCCCCTGTGCCTCCAGAGCCCTGATTATTTAGTCACTGGAACAGGCTGCCCAGGGAGGTGGTTGACTCGCCTTCCCTGGAGGTGTTTAAGGTGCAGGTGGATGAGGTACTGAGTGGCATGGTTTAGGGATTGGTGGGAATGGTTGGACTCAATGATCCGATGGGTCTCTTCCAACCTGGTGATTCTATGATTCTATGATCTTTATGACCCTCTGCTGAGCTCTCTCAGTAGTTCCTTGAGCTGGGAAGCCCTGAACAGGACACAGTACTCCAGATAAGGCCTCACTAGGGCAGAGTAGAGGGAGAGGAAAACCTGCCTTGACCTGCTGGCCACACCCAGGCAGTGGCACAGGTTGCCCAGGGAAGCTGTGTCTGCCCCATCCCTGGAAGTGTTCAAGGCCGGGTTGGATGGAGCCATGGGCAGCCTGGTCTAGTGGGAAGTGTCCCTGCCCATGGCAGCGGGGGTGGAAGTAGATGATCTTTGAAGTCCCTTCCAGCCCAAACCATTCTGAGATGCCGTTACTTTTGTCCACGAGGACACATTGCTGTCTCATTGTCAGCTTGTCCACCAAGACTCCCACATATTTTTCTGCAAGGCAGCCTTCCAGCCAGTCAACCACCAACCCATACTGGTACAGGGGGAATGCACCTCCCAACGTGCAGGACTCTGTGCTTGCCTTTGTTGAAGTTTATTAGGTTCCTCTCCGCCCAACTCTCCTAACTATTCAGGTCTCGCTGAATGGCAGCACAGCTACCATTTCATTTGCCAGAAGCTGAGCATTTAGCCTTGAAGCAGTTCTTCATTTAATTCTGCAAATAAATGTGAATATTTAAAGAAGTCTTAATAAAATTATGTGCAAAATAGTTTGAGATGTGAACTTTCCAGTACATACTTCCTTTCAAAGAGAAATTTCTTCTGAAATTTCACATGGAAATATGATGCAGATTCTAGTTTCAATTCACAAGATCAAGACTAAAATAGATTTGGTCAAATGATTTCTGTGGCTTGCCTGGTTGATCCTTTTGCCAAATAAATGTACTTTTGCTGTCATCATGGAGACAGAAATCTTTGACCAAAAATATCAGTGAATCTAAACGGATGAATGTCTTCTACCAGGGAGGTGTTGATTTGTGTCTGCCAAGTTGGTTTTTTTTTTTTTCCCCCCTGTCTGACGGCTAACATGACCAGTCCTAAAATTAAACCTTCCAGTTTCATGGAACCTCTTGAGGTTCACAGAAGACATGCTGTATGGCATACAGGGATTATATTTGCTTGTCACCAGTTATAGACATGCCTCCCTCGAAGAGTAGCATATGCATAATGTGTCATGTCATCTGACTGAAGTACCTATTTACAAAACAAGGTTGAAGGATGGCACATGTCAGTTAATTTTAGCAAAGTGAAAGCTTAGTGGTTGAATATGAAGTTGGAAATAGCTACAGAAAAGAACAAAATGTTAACCAAGGTATACCTGAAGCTTTATTTTTGTTACCTTGTTTCTCTTTGATGTCATCTCCCAGTCATGCATCAGGGTCCTTCAGCTCCGTAATACCCTCTTCTCTCTCAACTGTTTCCTCACAAATAGTCCTTCCAGTTACAAATGAACTTACATTTGTGAAAATGAATGCTCATAACTGATCTGGCCTCTTTTTTCAGTTTTCCAGCTCATTTTATTTGGTTCTTTGCAGTAGTGAAAATGCAAATGCAATGTTGTTAGGTTTTTCCTGAACAAATACAGTGCAAAACTTGAATGGTGCATATTTATTCTCCTTGCATTTGTTTTCTATGTCGAAAATTTAATTACCTTTGATGCCTGGGTCTTGATACGAGACAAACTAGGGAGGTGCCTTTTTGTTCTCCTTTGTACTTCAGACCTAAGACATTTGTGTTACGTTAACTGAGTGTCTGCACACAGGCCTCTTGAGTTTCTTACAAAGTTTCACATATAGCAGAAAATTGTAGAAGTATCTTCTCTTTGGCATTTCATGGTAATGACACATGAAGTGAAAGGAATGCTAGGAGGTGAGTGAGAATAAGGCAGTGCAACACCATCCCATGTGCACTTTGGGTTGTGCTGTTGTGTCAGAATTTTAAGACTTGAAGTCATTGTGAAAATTCTTTGAAAACGCCAATATGAAAAAGAACACCTTTTGTTATAGTTCCTTTGGATAAGGATTTTCTATGGGAAGTTTGGATTAACGCGTGACCAAGGATTTATAATTGATGACAGTAACAGTTCAGGACTCCTTCAGTCTTTGATCTTTCCAAAACGTTTTTTGTTGGGGTATGAGTCTTCAGAAAAGCCAGTGAACTTTCACTTCTGTATTTGATCCAAATCTAAATGGCCCTAACGATTTCTTACTGAAGTTCTGGTCACATGTTTTTCCACTCCCTAAATATATTTCATTTGAAAGGATCTGTTAATAACCTAACTGTTAATAATTGTGTAATCAGGCTCTCATGTCTCATTTGTTTCTTCAAAAACATTTTTTCCTTTGAAAATTGTTAAGATTAGACACAAATAAATCTTTGTGTAAAGCCTGGAGGAGATTAGCTGTCACCTGAATTACAAAGTGCACGTGCCAGACTTGTTTCAAGAAAGAAAGAAGTAAACGTTTTGTCAAAGTTATGCAGCAAGTGTAATTGGAATTTCAAAAATTTACATTACCGTGTCTTTAGGTTTTTTTTAAAAAAAACCCACAATGACACATAAGTTATATCACATAATTTGAACTATTTTACCAAAAATATTATGTACATGTAAGAATTGGATACAGAGCCATCTTTCTATCTGCAAAGTTGATGCAGAGGAAAAGGGTGGAAAAGAGATATAAACCTTTAACAAGCTTTTTTCTTCTCTCAGATGTCTTAAATTTGTCAGTTTGGATACCTTTCAAAGCTTCATTTTATATAAATATGCTTGATTTTGACTCTGATTCTGTAGGTCATCAACACTTATAATGTGACGGAAGAAATCTTTGCTGTTGTGGTAAATGTTACAGTAATGGAGAAACATCAGTTTCTAGAGAATGTGCTTAATTTCTCATGAAAACCCGTGTACAGAGTGAATGCTACGCACCTTGTTTTATTTTCTGGAGCGAATATTATTTTGTAAACAACATTTAATAGCTTTAGTGAAAGAAAGATTGATTAAAAAAGAAAATTGATCCCTTATGCCTACTAGAATGCCTGTTGAAATTTTTGTCAAAGTGGTTTATTTGAAAACATTGAAAATACTAGAAACATTTGTTGACTGTCACTAATACTTGTTTTAAAAATAAGAAAAACAACCTCACCTCACAAAATACTTAGATAAAATTTTAATTTTTTTCTTCCTTTTTCCAACCATAGAACCAACTTCATACCTTCAATGATGTGTGTAATAATGAGTCATTAGTTTCAGACACAGAAACGTAAGTAGGAATGTTATTATGAATACTTTTAAGTTCACTGTATCTTGCAGTTCTTCTGTATTCTGTTATGGATTATACGTAGTGGGGAGTAGTGATGATCCAAGACCTTTATAAGAAATATTCTAATTGGGGAGGGGTTAATAAATGGTTTCAAGTGCTAACTTTAGAAATATTTTTAAATGGTTTTTAAAATATTTCTGAATTTTTTTACTGTCCTAAAAGATAGAGTTAAGGTAGCCTTTAGAAAAATGTAGGTAATGAAATAATACATACTCTTAAAAGGCTGTTATGTCCATTGTGATGTATAAATAAGAACTGGTTTGTTCATAACCAAGTAGTATTTTTTCCATCTTCTCATTTCTCCTGATTATTTAGTTAATTAAGACCTGTCTTGCTATCCCTGGCTCCCACCCTTATATTAGCTTTCCACTGAGTCTCTGAAGCTATGCTTTTTGAGTTATTTATTGTCTTTCTTCAGAGTATTTATTTATATAATCCAGGTGTGTTTTTAAATTTGAAAGAGGCTCCTATGTTTTCCTTGATGAAAATTAATGGGTGGGATTTTATTCCAGTGAGGAAATGTGTTGAATTTTGTAGTAACAGAACTGCCTGGAATTTAGACAAATGTGCGTCTTCAGGTAGTTGAAATAACTGTGTTTTTTTTTTTTTAAATACTAGGCAAAGCATGTAAAAGCTAGGATTTTACTTGTGCTGTATTCTTTCCATGTATCCTGGGATGTGACATATTCTTTGTTTATCTGGGGGGTTGGATCCATGTACATATTTGTCTCATTACAGACACACACTTTCCATCACCTTTTGCTCATTATTGACAAGTCTGTTACAGTCGTAGCTTGCATTTTTTTTAATCTGGATAGTTTTATTATAAGATGGTTTTATTTTAACACCTGCTTATTGAAATCTGGAATCATTTAAGATGACGTTGCTGTGGATTTAATATAAATTACTTGAATATTTGAAGTGATATTTAAAGTAATAGATTAATATAAAAAATTAAGAATCAGACTCTAGGGCAGTTTTGCTTCATATAGATGTGGAAAGACTGTGACAATACAAACCTGTGATCAACTTTCTTATCCTTAGCTCACTAAATCAATAGGTGAACATGAATCCATGCCATCCATTTATTTCAAAGTAAATTTTGATACATAGCGTTAGAAAAAAAATTAAAGGATTCTCTTTAAGTATGACACAGATATCCCACTGTGATCTGATGAAATCTGAATGCAATGCCATTAAGCTCATTTAACTTTAAAAAAAAATTACATTAATGTAATAAATGTAAGCTCACATTCATTGCTTATATTTAATATAATGCACACATAAATGTAATTATTATTTACATCGTTCGTGCCCTGGAAACTGTAAGGTTTTTTTTCCCAAAGCCTCTAGTTCTATAGCAGTAGAAGGAAATACTACAGGAGCGTAACATGTGAAGTGTGTGAGGTGGCTTGGTTGGCTGGGGTATTTTCACTATTGTGCTGCCAGTTAATGGTGCGTTTTTACCCTGGGACTGCCAAACCTTCATGTTATCCATTTCTTCTTCTTCCTTCACACTGAAAGTCAGAAACTGAGATGTTCCTTGGTTAGTTTATCTTC
The DNA here is from genome assembly GCA_033558105.1 of Coccyzus lansbergi. Taxonomy (NCBI): domain Eukaryota; kingdom Metazoa; phylum Chordata; class Aves; order Cuculiformes; family Coccyzidae; genus Coccyzus; species Coccyzus lansbergi. The sequence goes on from JAUMJK010000225.1 coordinate 103,566, forward strand.
TGAAAAACATTGTGAATGAAACAGTTTTTAACTAATAGTTACTAATTAAGGAACATTAACAAGCAGTTACTCCACCAGTTAAGGTTAATAAAAAGCTGTTTGGTTTTCTGTGTCAAATGTAAAAAAGGAAAATTATTGAAAAGGGGAAAAGAGAAGAGTACTTAGATTTCCCTGCCGAAGAGCAGATGTACTATGCAAGAACATCAGTTATTTTAAAGCTGAAGGAAATTGTCAAATTCTCATTTGTAATATTACTTCCTCGGCAAGGGCTTTTGTAAACAGCCTGTCATTTGAAAGGAATGCAGCATGAACAGAAGACCTTCTTTTCCACTTTTTTTAGTGTGTGATAGTTTTAATCCAAATGGTGATTTATCTGAGAAGTTGGGTAGCATTGTTGCATGTCTTCAGATATCATTTGGAATCACTGATTTCTTCCAGCCAAATTATCACAAAAGGCTGGTGCAGAAGGATGGGGAGAACGTCTTACTTCAGTTTGTTCAGTACAAAGCTTCCTTCGCATTAGAGAGATTGTTCATGAGAAGTTTTCGGATAAGGCATGTATGGAGTTGGCAGTGATTGAATGAGTAGTAGAAGGAAAGCTTTTCTTTCCTATTTTCTTTCCTGGTGAAGAAAGGAGGTCTAAGATTTATTTTGTACCTTTGTAGCCTCTGCAGATTTATCAAAGGAAGATGTTTCGCCTTATGTCTGGTCATCCCCGTTATGTGTTTTGACTTTTCCAGATGTGTTTGGAACTGTCAACCTTTGGGATTTCTCCTTCTGTATCTTGATAAGGTGGGTTTGCGGGAGGTATCTTTTCTTTTAAAAGGAGCTGTCAGTTAGTCCTGGCTCTTCCCTTTTATTTGGAGGTATCACGAGGATTTCTAAGCAAATATTTCACAACAGTAGCTTTCCACCTCTGTCTGCATTGTTACAAATTTTTCCATCGTATGACAAGCTAAAGCATCTTCTGTCTAGGAAGATGCTGGATTTCACAATTTGCACTCAAAGGCAGCAAAAAGACATGGCAGAGAAATCTGTTTTCTAGCTGTAGGTTTTGTATGGCTTTTTACATTTAGTTTACTTGACTGTCTTCTCTAAGCTTTGAGCGTTTGTGGTGACTGAGGAACTGTATTGCCCAGATATGTGCAAGTCTTGGTGACTCAAATTTGTAATATACCTCAGAGATGTACTTCTGATTTGGCTCTTCCTGGCTCTTAAGATGGAATCAAGTTCTTTGCAATTTAAGGTACTGAAGAATATGAAATCTGTTCAAGCAAAAAAGAATGAGGCTGAACAGAAGAGTCTTCCAAGTCTTTGAACAGTGATTCCTAGAGCTTTTTTGCTGATGTTACTTGGTGAAAAATGATTAAGGCTTTCAGGGCAGGAAAGACTTTTTTTTCTGTGTCCTATTTGGACTACAAGAAGAAAGAATGTTGTTTTTTCCATAATGAAAACATGTCAGCTTGTGGAGATAACATGTGTAAAGAGAAATTTTGTTTTGCTCTTCACTTGGCTTGCAGCCAAGAATTTGAGTTTCAAGGTTCAGGTTGATGCTGAGACAACCTCCTGCCTAATTTTAGAAACTCCATTACCCACGTTTAAGAAGTTACCTACAGAGTAACTTCAGGTGTCCAAATTCCCTTTCACCTGTGAACAGAAAGATCTGGACGACTTCTTCTCCTTTCTTTTCCATCCTTTTGCTTATTTAGTGAAATATCAAACTGCACTGCTCTCTTAGCTCATGTTAACTCTTGCTTTCTCAGTTTTTGCCTTAAGTTCACCAACTGAATTTATGGTGGTATCATTTAAATGCCTCTTCCCCTCTCTCTGTTTCACATTCAAGGGATCTTTTCAGATTTTCTCTGAGAAAATATAGTAGTGAAGATTTTACTCAGCTCACTCTGTGTTTGCTTCTGATGGCATATGCCTTCCTAGTGACATACACCGTAGTTCCGTAAATATTCAAAATTATGTCAGGGTGATGGTTTTGGAGCCTGCAGAGCATCAAATGGCAAAATGTGTACTCATAAACAAAAACATGTGCTTGAATGTGTTTTTGGAAGGTGCCTGCTATGTTCTCTTTCCATTTCTTATCCTAAAGAAATTGTTGATACTCTCTTATAGAGAGGCAATCTTTGACCTCCCATGAAAATGCGTAAACTGTAGTTCCCTTCTGGACAGTTTTGTTTACAAAAATGAATAGAATTCAAGCTCTGGGTCTTGCCTTTCATAAGTACAGTTCACAATGATCAGGTTACATCACAAACTGCGTAGCTTCCACTCTCTTCCCTGCGGTCTTGTGGAATACCTGGGGAAACTCACTATAAAAATGCTCGAATTTCATTTCATGGAAGTAAAACAGTTATTTTTACAGACATGAATTGTCAGTGATTTTAAGTTAAAAGTCTAGGGAAAAGTTGATTAGTTCTAGAGATCATCAAACCCAAGATGATGTGTAGATTTCCACTCTTAGAAAGACTGAGAGACAATTATACTAGAGTAGTTGCTACCTTTACTTTTTTTGTTCTCTTATCCTCCTCCCTCACCCACACCAGACTCATAAAAAGTATCAAGTTCTTTAAATTACTTTTCCTATTGCTATTTCAATTACTAAATCTGTGAGAAATAGCTAATATGTGTTATTGCCAAAGTGAATGTTCTTACTGCTAAGGTCTGTATCACTTGGGTATCTAATTTGTAAATCCATTCTTTGTACTGCGGCTTTCGTGTCAGAGGGAAAATCATATCTGTACTTTGATTATAATTCCTGTATTTCACTCACTGTTTCCTTCCGTATGAAGGAGGGACCTTTTAAAGAACTTACCTTAAGAGATAATTTGAGCATATCCTTACTGAAAATTGAGTTCTTGCTAAGTTGCCAGAATTGTCATGGTATCATATAGTAATAGTCGTGATGATTTGCAAATTGCTCTATGAAAAAATACTTTTGAATTATGAAAAATACCGACTATAGGAAATAAATTTTAACATAAGTAGAAATTGAAATGAAACTGCATTGAAAATGTAAAAAATTAGATGTTAAATCTTTTAATAAAAAGTTATTCTGGATTGCTGGGCTTATTTGGGGCAAAAGAGAATTCAGTGAATTTTTGTGAACTTGAGTGTAGCTGAATCAAGGCTGCAAGGTGTTTGATAATTATTAAAGTAAAAATGGGATAAGTGACAATGTACAATCTTTCATCATAAGTTGATTTATCCACAGGCTGATAGTTTATTTTCATTTACGTGAAGTTCTGGAATTGCTTGTGAATTAAGGTGTTCACTCTGTTTTAAACTGAGGAACCTCATCAAGGAACTGGAAAACACTGGACCAACAAAACCTTTCCTGAAGTGGAAGCATTCAGGGAATAAGTCAGACATTTAGACTGAAATGAGCTTTTTTGGGTGAATTGTTGAATCGTCTATCATAAATAGATTTCTGAGTATATCAGAGAATAACGTGTTTAGTGCTAGTAATAATTCCATAATTTTAAAAGGCATTTATTCAGTGATCAGTGTACTCTCAGCAAAGATTTCTGGAGGGAACCATTCTGTCTGGGAAACACAAAGGCTGCATTCTGCCATTCACAAGGATCCCCTTGTTTTTGATCATCCTCAACAAATCCATATCAAATGAGTGTTTGCATTCAGAAATCTGAGATGTCATTTTATCACAGTTGAACTCATGAGTGGAATAGAGAGTATTTTACTGCTGAGAATACATCTATTAAAAAAGGTATTCCTTCAAAAGAATAACCCATTATTTCTCAGAAGAAAAGAATTGCAGGCTAGAGATACTGCCATACTCATTTAATAAAATGTGAAGGAACTTCTTCTGTAAGAGTTTTTGTTCTTTGGAGTAGGTAAAGTGCAACATATGACTCTGGATACTGTGTCTTATGGACATTGTGCCACTGGCCAAAGCACTGGGTTTAAAGACAGGCACTGAGCGGTATCTGTTATTGTATTAACATCACCTAGTGAATCCAGAGGTGTTTGTCTAGGATCCATTCAGAAATCTGCATGTTTAAAAATTACGATCCAAGGAGAAATTAGATGGTCCTGGAACGAAATTGCTGTTGACATGATTTTTGTGTTAAGGCTTTTGCCTCTTTTGGAGAACTGCATGCAGTGGGGTTTTGTTTTTTCTATGTTTCATAATCAGAAGGACATCTGTTCAGATCTGCGTCTGGTGGATGTGTGTTCACTTATGTGACCAGATCTGCTTCTTACACATGCTAAATGCAGACGATAAGGCATTCTGGTTACAGCAGGAACACTTCTGCACACAGCAAATGGAAGCAGTGTAAAGCCATAAGGAGCTGAAGGTGAATAGGCTGTAAGTTCAAGAAACTTTTTTGCTGGCTGCATTCAGTTTTCAATAATAATAATAAGCTCCTTCAGCAGTAAAATTTGCAAACCCACAGCTGTCCTGTGAAAAGGTCTTCTGGTTTTGTTAGACAGAAATCCAAGCCCTGAAGAGTCTGTAATGTGCGTGCTCCGTTTGGTTTGGGGTAGACATCTTTGGTGTGTTGGGGATGTGGTTGTGTTTTGGTTTTGTTTGGAAATGAGGCTGTAGGGAATTAAGTAGATCTTGATTTCATGGAACAGGTTGGGCTTATCTAATTTGTATCCCTTTTTGTGCAGATGCTTTGTCAAGCTAACTTTACAGTACGGGAACTGATTTGCTAATAAGTCATGAATGATATTGTTGGTAAATTATTGTACCTTGCAAACAAGTTATTACTTAAGCGTCAGAAAACATTAGCTTTTTTGAACAGTATAAGAATATTTGATTCTTCATGTCCTGGAATTAGAATACAAGAAGGTGGTATAGGGGGATGGTATTGAGCAGTAGGAGCTTTTCTCTCTGAGTTCATCTATAGGAACCAGGCAATTCAAAACAATTGAAAAACTGGTAACATGCCCTGGAAAAGTAAATCCTGTTTTCAAAACGTAGCAATCTCTTTTTACCTAAGGAATCCGATAGTCTTACTGCAGATGATAAAGATTGGCAATTCTGAAATTTTAGTAGTGACCATAAATGTGACACAGATAACACAGATAAAAATAATTCTTGTAGTTCTCCAAGATACCTCCTCCCTCTCATCCTCTTCTCGATGTGAAGCAGAACATTTTTATTCCAGGGCCATTTAAACCACAGGCTGTGCTTTAAGTACTGTGATATCCTCTAATCACTTCTGTTGCCAAAATCTGGGAAAATAAATACTTGAGAGGAAGAAGTAAAAAGGAGCTTATGCACTGCTTCCCAGACAGAGCAGTCCTTTCTGGAAGTTCAGTTTTTGTTTTGGAAAATTCAATTTCCTTGTCCTGTTCTGTTTGAACATTTGCTTATGGATTGGCATTGGGTAAAGTTCCCTAACATTATGGATGAAACAAAGTGAGAATTTTGAAGTATCTGTGTAAGTATGACCATGTAAAACAGCTTTCTGAAGTTGCATGAGTTGCTATTTATGCAAAAGCATCTAAAAATTTATCAGTAATTTTCTTTAAAAAATAATTTCTTTTGCTCTGATCCTTAGTTATGATTGTGAACTCAATAGTTCTGGAATTCCATTATAAAGTTGGATTGAATAGCAGTGTTTATCAAAATCTTACCTGTGAGGTCTTTGAAAGTGGTCTGCAGATGGTCTGTTGGGCTCTATTAACCAGTAACATTGGTAAAATTGGTTATGTGTTTGCTAATGATCCAAAGGGATAAGTAGAACATGTTGATATTGGGCATTAGTCTTCCAGCTGAAGAAAAAAATTAGGGAAATAATTTGCTTCCTACCATAGTGAATGTTGAGTATGTTTTGTATTCAAAAATGTTTTCATATGCTTACTACAGTTACAGTTATTAATTTGACAGACATGCTAGGGAAGAAGACTATCTATATTATAGGCAGATAATTTTACATATATTTCCACTGTTCTTTAATGTCTAGGTCAATTGCAAAAGAGCTTGCAGATTGGCTTATCAGCAACAATGTGGTTGAGCACATTTTTGGACCAAATTTACATATTGAGGTTTGTATAAAATTATTGTTATTTTTAGTATAAATATGGAGGAGTAGCTTCTTTTTCCATTTAATCTTTCCTCAATGTCTTCTTACTTTGCAGATCATCAAACAGTGCCAAGTGATTCTGAATTTTCTTGCAGCTGAAGGAAGACTTAGTACTCAACATATAGACTGTATCTGGGCTGCAGCACAGGTATATATCAATTTTTATAGTTTCAGGGGTGATAAAAAAATAAAACAGAAAACAGCAAGTTGATTTTGTTTTGTATTTATAAAACTGAGTTTCTTACTTTTGTTGTCTGAGTGTTTTGCTGACCGAAATTTTAAGTGAAGTAACTGCCACAATTACTTTGATTAAATTCAAGAGTTCACCTAGCTACTTTCATACAAGAAAAAGAAATTGTGTAGCAAAGACGTAGTGTTTTCATTGAAAATGGGGATGAGGCTTGTAGGGTCGATGTAATATTTTTACTGTTGTGTTAAACTACCTTGCTCCTTTGTACTGTAGCTTCCATTTCTGTTACTCCTGATGGGAACAATCAGGTGAAAATTGTGGTAGTGAAGTCCACAGCTGTGCTGCATTGCTGGTGTTAAAATCTATAAAAGGCACTAAGACTTTATTTTTTGTTTGGTACACCTGGAAACTCTGATAGGCTTTTTTTCCTTCAGAAAGATTTATTCGTTTGCCACTTGCAATGGATTGCTGTGCTTTTTTGGCTTAAGTTGTGAGTTTTTTATTTAGGGGATTTGAATGCTGTAGGCGTTTGATTTCCTGTTGTGAAAACTGTTTTTCCATGGTTTCAATCTCCCTTTGTTATTAAAAAAAAAAAACAAATCCAAACCTTAAGCATCCTCCCCCAAACACAACCACAAACACCACCCTCCAAAAAAATAAAAGCCATCAAACCCCAAACCAAAAAACCCAGAAAACTCCTCAAGGTTTCAGTGCCAATTTTTCTGAAAAATACACTCAAAATGAAGATCAGAAAAAAAAAATGTATCTTTTTTAACAGGTATAAGGAAAATACTTCTACACATGTTAGAACTTGAAGGGTTTTTTAAAATGTGTTCAATATTGGTGTGTAATTTGTTTCAATCAAATACTATGGTATACACATTCTGAAACCTCTGTAGTCCTTTATCATTTTAACATGGAACTGGTAGGTTAATAAAGGCTCATTATAACAGCATTCACTGTAAGAGACTACAACAATTTTCCATGTCTCATCAATTAATAATTACTTATTTCACTTACATTTTTAAAGTGATGCTTGCAATTTTTGGTGTTTTCACACATACCGTAGCTCGCACTAGAGTTAGACCTCAATCTTTCATAAGATTTACCCAAATGAGATATTTCACGTGTTCATTTTGACATATTGACATTTTCAAACTATGTATTTTTGATATCAGAATTAAGTGTGTCCTGATTAGTTCCTGTAAAGGTTTAATTTTGTTTAAAAGGTTGACACCCTTTGACTAAAAGAATAGAAGGTGCTGGAGGATGTACTTTGGACTTTTTGAACTAACTTTTTGACAAAAATTATTTTCCCTGAGTTAAAGCAAGTATCTCAAGGTGTTTAAATGCATTGTTGTATAGAACCCACGTAATTTTATTCTGGTTTGAGTCCTGTGAAGGATGGCCTGTACACCATAAACAACTGGCATGGATATTTTATATACCAGCAAGACAAGATAAAATAAATAAAAAATAAAAAATCCTGTTTTTAAGGTGCATATCTAGCGGCCAACTTTGATTATGGTTTTTCTAAAAGCTTTTAATAACCACTATTTCATTTTTTTATTATTAACATCCCCACAAATGTAATGAAACCCTTTGACTGACTGTGGAAAGCAGTATTTCACCTAAGGAATCACGCAGGAGAGCTGTCACTTTAAGGTGTAAATAGAGTAGTTTAACTGAACACATTGGTTTTTTTTTTTGACATCCACTACTGGAAAGACAAAAGAATTATAAGTAGTCCCCACACAGTTCATACAATCCATATTCTCAGTCTCATATTAGGCTGTACTGTCTGTATTTGTCATTAGCACTGCCTATAAGATAATCATTGCAAATTTTATTTCCCTCAGAAATTAGCATAAACACTAATATTCTAGAAGATATATTTAAGTTAAAATACAAAATAAGTTCCCATTCTTCTTTTCACCGGCTCTCTAAGAAATGGAACTAAGGAAGATACTATTACATTTGATTTCACTAAACTTTACATGCTTTACCATATAAAAATTAAGTAAAAATTGCACGTCTGACATAGTTTGGAATTATTGGACAAGTGCTTCCTGAGAATTTGTGCAAAGATGTTATTTAATTGCTGCAATTTGATCTTTGAATTTTTTTTAAGTTTATTTTGCTGTTCCTGTTATCTTCTCCATTTGTACTTTGTAGCTAAAGCATTGCAGTCGTTACATACATGATTTGTTTCCTTCTTTGATCAAAAACTTGGACCCTGTCCCACTTAGGCATCTTCTCAACCTTGTCTCAACTCTTCATCCAAGTGCTCACACTGAACAGGTAAAGACAAGGCGAACAAAATTGTTGTAATGAGAAAAGAAATTCTGTTAGTATACTAACCAGATAATTTTGGATTTGTCTTTGTCTTTCTAAAGGAATGCTTGTAAAAGTAATACTCACTAATGCATAAGAGAGGAAACTGTATGAGTTAAGTTGTCACGTTTCTTCAAGTAGGCCTCTCCTAGCTTTTGAATTGTAATATTTTTGGAGAATTTTTTTTAAGACTGCATAACCACTGATAGAAGATTTTAACTTCATGTCTGAAGTTAAAAATGTTTTTAGCATTAACAGCATTTTGAGCATTTCTTTATTTTGATGAATTTGTTTTGGTGAACTGTAGTATTGGCATGTAGAAAAATTAATAGTGGATCTTTACATACAAAGCCACCTGCTTAATTGAACTGTTGTCTGGTTTTGTTTATAGACCTTGTATTTGGCATCAATGCTTATAAAAGCACTGTGGAATAATGCACTAGCAGCTAAGGCTCAACTGTCAAAACAAAGCTCTTTTGCATCTTTACTGAGTACCAATCTGCCCATGGGAAACAAAAAAGGTATGTGGTTTTCTAATAGAACTGAACTTTTTGGACAAAAAGGATTTATGGAACTTTTTACTTGAAGAGTTTTTTGAAAGGGTCATGCTGGCATATTTTTCAAACAGAAGTTGAGGATAAACATGGAGGCATTAAAACTTTGTGAGCACTTTTTGAAAGCTTTCTGATTCGGAACAATTCTCTTTGTGTATCTAAAATAGTGTGTATTTTTCTATTTCCTTTTTTTTTAATCCAGAGGATGGCCCATTACTCCTCAGTTAACTGTTCTCATTCTGCTGAACATCTGTAACTTACGTAGCTACATAAAATCTTAAAAACACGTATCTGATTTTTTTTACCTAGTTTTTGATATTACATGCTGTTTCTGGGGTTTTTTTTGGTTGGTTGGTTTTTTTTTTTTTTTTTTACTTGACTGTGTCTTACTCCACAGTCATTACTAAATCTGCTGCCCAAGCAATTTTACTGTAGTTTCCCTTTCTTTTCTCACTGCTGATTTTTATGAATCATGGACAACTATATGCTGACAAAAAAAGATTTTTAGTCACTTATTTTTCCATCCTGCTTTTTTCCTTCAGAAGAAGAGGAGCTCAGAAGAGCAGTCCCTTCACCTTGTAAGTATAGTTTTAGAAGTACACTGCAATCTGATACATTTGATACCACCGTGTTTTTCTGCAACCAACAAATTTGAAAGGAGAAACCATTAAAAGTTTGAAATCATGTTTTTGCGAGAAGTAAAATGAAAATTGTATTTAGTGCAGAATCTAGGTAGTTCATGTAGCTGTGCTATATCCTGGCAAGAGGATACATCAGAATACAGATTATACAATGCAATCTTCAGTGTTCTGAAAAGAATTTTTAGTGCTTAGGTAGTTGGGTTGTTTGAGTTATGTCGTTTGTTCAGCTCTTTGCAGGAAGGATGCTGTTGAGCTCAACGTATGAGGCAGATTTATATAATGCTGTTACATTCCAATAAATATAGATCACAAAGTAATTGGGAAATGTGGTTTTGAACTAGGGTCGCCAGCAGCAAGCCCTCAGAGCAGTGACAACAGTGACACCCATCAGAGTGGAGGCAGTGATATTGAAATGGAAGAACAGCTTATTAACAGAACAAAACATGTGCAGCAGCGACTTTCAGATACAGAGGTAAGAGTATAAATTGTTGTCTCTGAATTTTGTTACTGACTTACCTATGGAAATAATTGTTTTCTGTAACTGTTTCAAAACCTGAACAGGTATGTAGCATGTGTGCGTACCTGCAGCAGGATAGTGGGGTACTAGAGTCGTTACTTATTTTCTGTGTAGATTACAGAGAGTATATTGCACCTTGCCCATGAACAAGTGCACTACAAAAAAAGACACCTCAAACAATTGAATTCCTACATTTAAATTGTATTTCAGTGAGATTAATCTCTGAGTAAGGGTCTGCATGACATATTGTTTATGTGTCACACTGCGTATGTTCCAAGCCTGCACTTAAAACCTGTTACAAATAATGTACTGCCAAAACTAAATTATTAAATCTGAATCTGGTTCTGAGCATTTTGTCATCGGCAACTAAATTGAGAAGGAATGAATGAAGACTTCTGGACTTGACACATTTCCTCTTAAATGAAGAATTTTGTTTGAATGATGATGATGTTGATTATGTATTTTCAGTGGTGTTTCCACTAGTCTTAAAAAAATTATAATTCCAGGAATCCATGCAAGGAAGCTCTGATGAAACAGCCAACAGTGGTGAGGATGGCAGTAGTGGTCCTGGTAGTAGCAGTGGCCACAGTGATGGATCTAGTAATGAGGCCAACTCCAGTCACGCCAGCCAGTCCGCTGGAAGCCCTGGCAGTGAGGTTCAGTCTGAAGACATTGCAGATATAGAAGCTCTCAAAGAGGAGGATGATGAAGAGGAAGAAGACAGGAGTCATAATCCCCAGAAAAGCAGTAGGAGCACAGATCTACGAAGCAGGAAACTGGAATCACAAACAGGCATTTGTCTTGGAGATTCACAAGGGGCATCAGAGAGGAATAACGCAAATAATGGGGCAGGAAAGGACCATGTTTTTAACACTGACTCTGTGACACCAGTGGATAATCGAATTAGAATTTTAGATGCATGTTCTCATGCTGAGGACGCAGAGCATGATATAATGGGGGAAATGAGCACTGCTCACATTTCACAAGGGTCGCAAGATTCTTGTATAACTCACACAGGGGACTTTCTTGGGGAAACAATTGGAAATGAATTATTTAACTGTCGACAGTTCATAGGGCCACAGCATCACCACCACCACCACCATCACCACCATCACCATGACAGGTAGGTAGCTTGACATTTCTTCTGATTCCTTCTAAAACAGACATAAAAGTGGTAACAAAATATTAATTTTGGGAAGAAATGTATTAGGACGTTTTGCTGTACTTCAGGATAATTTTGTCTAACAAATGATAGTTATTGCAGATAGTTACAGAGTCATCTGTTAACATCTTGTGAAGTTTTTGTATTAAATAAATAGGACAGTATTTAACAAAATGTTGGAACTGGTTTGCAAAATTAAATTGAAGAAAACACAGTCATCATGATAATGAGACCTTCAATTTATCTGGAATAGTTTTTCATATTCTTACAAAGGTCTGCTGTTCAGACAGATGGTTCATCCTAACTTTAGCTTTAAGGAGGTATCTACTCACTCGTAGTCTGCTGTAAACAACTTTCTCTTTTATATTGTCCATTCTAATACCCTTCTCTTACAGGCATATGGTTGACGATATGCTAAGTGCAGATGATGTCAGCTGCAGTAGTTCCCAAGTCAGTGCAAAATCAGAGAAAAACATGGCTGATTTTGATGGCGAGGAGTCTGGCTGTGAGGAAGAGCTGGTACAGATTAATTCACATGCTGAGCTAACATCTCATCTTCAGCAGCACCTTCCTAATCTTGCTTCTATCTATCATGAACATCTAAGTCAAGGTAAGAGTGATAAAAAGAAAACAGTAAAACATTTTACTTCTAACTTGCTTTTCCATATTTTTTAATTAGTCTCCAGTAATTGAAGTAATTCACATTGTTTTAACCATGCATGTACATTTACTCAGTGAAACCACAGTGACTACTGAGATTTTGCTCTTTCTCTAAAAGATTTGGTTTTGTATCACATGAGGTATGACTGTGTCTGTCATTTTTTTTTTTTCTTCTTTTCATTTCTACCAGAGATTTTAATGCAAGTTAAAACAAATAAAGGCACTAAAGAGCCTAGGGAATGTTTTTTTCCTAATCAGATATTAAAGTAAAAAGAAAGGCAGTCCCGAAATGTGAATTATTTTCTTCTTTATCTCTGAAATCTTATGCAGTTTTTCTTCTGGTGGGCGGATCTTATTGTGATTCCATACACTTGTCATCTTAAATGAATTAACCATAATGGGCTGTGCAGAGGATAATTTTAGAAAAACGATTTATGATATAACTTGATGTTATAGTGATCTTGCCTTAAAGGGCATTTTATGCTATTTCATCTTAGACTGCCGAATCTTCTGGTTTACTTCAGGGTACAATTTAAGATGCTACTAAAACACTTCTCCAGAATTATATCATCTTTCCATATGCTATTGTGGCAGCTTTATTTTCTGTTTTATTCTCCTTTTAAATATAATGGAGGATATGGTTAGTGAAGGTGTAACATTTTTCTTCAGTAGTCTGACAGTTCGCTATCTCCCAGCAGACAGTGAAACCAGTACTATTTATATCTTTTTCTGAAATATACTTGAGTAAGAAGTCTCTTTTCTCTTTAGGCTTAGCACTTCTTGTTATATGGAACTGAATTATAATTTCAGCCTGACATTGAAAATAGGGAAGGATTTTTTTTCCTGTGCTATGGAGTTCAATAAACTTCTAACACTTCATAGTTAAAACATGATGTAAATGGGCATATTTTTCCAGTGTTTTCCATAGATATAACACATCTTACTGAAGGTCCAAATTATTGTTTGAGCAAAAAAAGCCTTCAGTACAGATTGTTTTGACACCTCTAGTTTTGCTTGTACACATATTTGCAGTGTCTTGCATGCAGTCTAAATTTTCTACTTGGCTTTGCTATTACATGAAAATAATATCAAATAGTAGATAAATGAATGATGCCAGCTGTGGCCACACAGAAGGAAAATGCCTATCAGTGTTTATGAAGACATGATGAGTTTTTAAAATAAAAAATAAAAAATAAAATTTTTTTTGCTTTTCCACCATGGTAGTTATAAAGATACCTCCTTTTGGACCACAGAAAGATTTAAGATATATTTTAATTATACCATGAATTAAGTTTAGTTAACTTAAGCAGTTGCACCTGCATCTGCGGTTCTTAAGTACTGGTTTTATTGCGTCTTGCCGTTAGCCAAGAACAGTGTAAACATTGGTTTAACTGTCTTGTTGACTTCTTGTGTGGTCATGTTACTTCTGTCTTCTTTTAAGAATGCCTAAGTGGAAAAAGCTGCAATTACAGTGTTGTTGCATGCACTTTACAATAGCCAAGTTTTCAAATAAAGCATGTTGTTGCTCATGTGCTCAAGGAATAATGTTCAGATTAGACAGTTCCTTCTGTTTATTCAATAACGGTCTTTGTATTTTGTTCAGGACCAGCAGTTCATAAACATCAGTATAATAGCAATGCAGTGACGGATATTAATTTGGATAATGTTTGTAAGAAAGGAAATACCCTTTTGTGGGATCTGGTCCAGGATGAAGATGCAGTAAGTTGAATACCAGAAAATAATATTTTTTAAAGAAAATAAATATATACTATTCAGTGACCTTTCTTTCTACTTGCTGTAGATTCATCTCTCTGAAGGGTTAATAAATGAAGCAGAGAAGCTGCTCTGTTCTTTAGTATGCTGGTTCACTGACAGACAGATTCGAATGAGATTTATTGAAGGCTGCTTAGAAAATTTAGCAAACAACAGGTAACTTAAATCATGAATTATCTGTTTTTATGTTTATCTGGTTTTGCTACATATAGGAAATGCAAGTTGACTGTAACATCTATTTAACTTTACAGGAAGACAAGTTAACCCAGACAAAAAGAAAAGTATAAAAATAGTTTCAAAGCGTTATCTGATGTTACACATTTGTATTCTATCAGTGTCCTGAATTTCTCATCTTGTTGCATTTGTCCGTTCTCCCTTCTGCTAGAGGTTACTGCCCTCCTACCAGCTGGTAAAATTGGGTCCACATCTTAGCCAGTTGAGTGCAAGGTTAGATGCCTTAGCATATGCATTTTGATTTGAATATTTAGAATTTACTTGCAGGTGACTGAGGAACAGACATGTTCTTTTCCACCAAGTTTATTGTGGGGTTTAATTTCTGTGAAGAAGCAGCTGGAGGTAGAAGTAATGCCATGGCCTGAGATAACTTGTTTTAATATCAGGCAAAGCTGTGAGATTGTAATGTTTGAAGACTGGTAAAAAAGCAATTTATTTTGTTGGTGCAACTAATTAACTGCTGGACATCACCTGCAGTGTTATGTTGTTAACTTTTTGCTAAGTACTGTATTTATGAGATGAGTATTCTGGGATATTAATTAATAAGAGAGATCTGAAGACATATTGCTGATACATGAGTTCTGTCACATGCAGCTTATGCATTTCTTGAGTTTTCCTTGATAATTGTCTACATTTCTGTTTGTGTCTCTAATTGGTTTGAGGCAGATTTTTCTGCTATGTCATCAGTTTGTAGAAAATCCATACTAATTTTGCTGAAATTTCAGAAGATACGTATTATGAAACTTAAAAATAAGATTTTTGTTTATGTAAGTGATTTTTAGTAAGGAAAAATGTCTACTGTTTTATTTTTATACTTGTCCATCAGCTGTGTGTCTAGGGTACTGTATTACACACATGAAGTACGTATAGGTCAGATTCAGAAAACTAAAATTGGCTGATACGATGGTAAACTTCACATCAATATTTCCAGTGCTTTCCATTAGCCTGTTTGCTCACTGAACCTGAGCTTCTCAAAGTAATTTTAAAGTTGACTCTTTTAATTTTGTAACTATCATACATTGTCATCATTTCTCTCTTTCTTCTTTAGATCAGTAGTAGTTTCACTTCGGCTTCTTCCAAAGTTGTTTGGTACATTTCAACAATTTGGGAGCAGTTACGATACCCATTGGATAACAATGTAAGTAGCCTTCTGTCTCCAACAGACTAAGTCAGCAGAAGCTATGACATTTAGAGGACTACGGCAAGGCTTGCTCCTTGAGTGTGGTCCAAATTAATAATGACCTGAGGTTCTCATCTGTCTGTTACCTGGCCTAGTCATAGGAGCTTGCCAAATTGCTCAGGCCTGTATTTCTCCATAAAACACACTACTGTCATAACTGAGGTGAAGACTAATTTATATAGTTTTTTAATCTCCACCCTTTAAATCCCAAATGGCTTGCAGACATCTGGATGTCCAATAATAGCATATTGTAAAAGGCTGGAATGACTTGATGTTACATCATTCTGTTTTGATTGTATCTTGAATACTTCTTGATAAAAGATTTTGTTTATACCAAACCTTTAAAATATGAAGGTAAATAATATAGTATTCCTTACGAGGGCAAACTGTATCTCTGGCTCATCTGCGTGCAGAGAACAAACTGCAGAAACTTCTGTGGAAGATTACAGTGATTACCAGCATTTTTTCTTGGGTTTTTTTTTTTTTTTTTGACTTGATATTTAAATACATGCCCAGTTCTGAGTTTTGGCTTAGACTTTTCCTGAATTAGTGCCTTTAGTTTTCACGGTCTCAGAAGGGCGGGTTCTCTGTCAGTCCTATGCCTGAATAACAATGATGAAGAGGAAGAAGAGAGTACTGTACTGGAAAATACTCCTGAATTCATAGCAGATGGAAAATGGCGTGTTTACTTTGGGTGTACATGAATGCAATTTTCCTGTAATAGCTATCTAATTCCTGTAGCTTTTCTTTTTAAGCAAATTGTAATAATTTCTGCCCTTTAAATTGACACAGGTGGGCAGAAAAGGAACTCAATATGATGAAACTTTTCTTTGATAATTTGGTACACTACATTCAGGCAGTCAGGGAAGGACGGCATAAACATGCATTGTAAGTACACAACTGATGGGGGGGGTTCGGTTTTTTGGTTTTGAACATTTCTGCTTTGCTTCTGATAAATCTGATGTTTTCTTATGAGTACTTTCTGTAGAAACATTACATGCTTAGGGAGACTAAGGTCTGTGAAAATAAAAACATTTTAAATAATTTCCTTTCCTGTAATTTTTTTAAACATTATGTTGAATATTTGTTATAGAAATAAAACACAAACATTTTATAAATTCAAATCAATTTAAAGTGATTTCATATCATAAAACTACTCAAATATTTCAGTTTAGAAATCCGTGACCATTAATCTTTGCAGGTTTGGGTTTTTTTGTTTAACACATTCATCTGCACTGTCATGCCTGTATGATTAAAATTAGGTATATATGCACAACCGATTAGAAGTTTTATCTTCCCAGACCCAGAGGAATAGACTATTCATATGTCAAAGTCAGTATGTAAATATGAGCATCCAGAAATGAAAAATGTTGCTATTTATGGGACGAATTTTCGCTTCATTATACACCATTATACTAGGCATTTGTTCTAGTGAGAAATAACTTCAAAAGCTTTTTGGAAGTGTAATGAATTTTTTTAAATTCAGGCAAACCAATTCATTGTTCTGCTCTTTTGACCATTAGGCCTCTACCTTATCAATATAAATAAAGTTAATATTTTTATGATTTATAAAAATATTTTTATGAAGAGTGTGTATCAGCTGGGATAGGGAATTCAGTTAGAGAAAAAATGAAGGTCAGATCTTGAAAGCTGCTGATGACATAATGATGCACTCTAATTGGACTGTGTATTGAAAAACCCCACTTGGAATCCCCTCAATAACAAAAAAGGTACCTTGTCTAGTAACAACTAGGATATCATTTTACTTGTTTGGTATCATTCTGCAATGTGTACAGCTGAAGTCTGTAGACCATGTGCTAAACTGGAAGTTCAGAAAGAAATTTATAAGAAAAGTTATTTATGGTTTTAAGAGGCACATCTGTGTATGTGTTAAAAAATTATGACAATAAGCAATTAAATAAACTTATACTTTTATACAAATTTAAATTCTAGATACAGCCACAGTGCAGAAGTTCAGGTTCGTCTTCAGTTCCTGACATGTGTGTTTTCAACTCTAGGATCACCAGATCATTTCAGTAAGTATTTGATGTGACCTTATCAGAGGAGCATCTCATAGTAAGGCTTAGATAGTTCTTAAAAATCAGTGTTAGTTTAAATAAGTATAATGTTCTAAACAGATACAGTTTTAAATAACCTCTGATACTGCTTCAAAAGAACAATGAAAGCATAGAACCCCCACTGTAGTCTGGATTCTATTGCAGTTCTGTGTGAACAAATTTTTCTGTCCCCTGTGCTTTGTTTTTAATAAGTGTTAGGATTGTGGTCAATACTGAAATGAAGACAATATAGTCTGTATTTGTGGGTTTTGGTTCATGTCCATAATGTTCCCAGTGATCTTCTACTGGAGTGCACTGTAATTAAGTTGTGATACCATAAAGCATGAATTCTTTATATTTTAATACTGTCAGATATCGGTTTACATTGTAAGGTCTACTGCAAAAGTTTTCTGTTTGACAGTTGGTCTGTACAGGTGCTGAAATCTTTTCACTCTACATGATAAAGCATAGAATTCTTTTGAATTCTGATACAATTCATAGTTGAACTTTTTTTTTTTGTGGTTTTAATAGCTGTTAGTGGCTCTCCCTTCCATAAATTGGTTTGAGTGCTCTCTTCTTAAGCCCTTGTGAATGAATACAGTGTTGTCTCAGCATCAGCTCTGTACAGCCTTTCAGTTGATTGTATGTTGAGGTCATTTATTAAAACAACTGAAGGGAGGAGTCAGTTGGGTAGTTCTGTTAGAAGTAGTCACAGCTGGCATGCAATGCCTAGCTTGACCTTCTGGATACTAGAGTAGAATATAGAAAGCAATAAGAATACCCATAGCCAAGAGAATAAAGACCCCTTCAACACTGTGTTTGCTGTTGTTGACAGGATAGCCCCAATTCTTCTTATAGAAATTTTTGGGATCACAAATTTTTATATGCCAACTAAGAAAATAAACCTCCATTTCTCTAGAAAGGAGTAAAAATGAAATAGCTAGGGATACCATTTTCAGCCACAGTCTCAGTACTCAAGTACTCTCAGTACTTAAAGCTGGAGTCTAGGTTGTGCCCAGTAATTATTTGTGAATTGAGAACCAACCTGATGTTTGGTAGGAGATCTCAGGTCAGCCCACTCTGCTTACTGGTTTAGTAGCAGCTGACAGCACTAATGACCAAAAAAATGTAGCTGATTGCCCACTCTAAAAGAGGAAGAGTGTATGATTCTGAAATTGGTAGCTGGTGTGTTTTTCTTTTCTTCTTTCAAAAACCTGCTTGTCCTGACAAAAACTATTCATATCCTTCTGCATGCATTCTTGGTTCTTGTACAATATCACTGTGCATTTGGTGTTTTAAAGGAGTAGTTAAATGTACTTCCCTGATTTTAGGGTTGAGTTTAGAACAAGTGGACATACTGTGGCATTGCTTAGTAGAAGATTCTGAATGTTTTGATGATGCACTACACTGGTTTTTAAATCAAGTACGAAGTAAAGATCAGCATGCTATGGGTATGGAGACTTACAAGCATCTTTTTTTGGAAAAGGTATGTAGAAGGTATATTGCAACCTTACTAATTCTAATAAAAGCACTTCTTTACATATCAACACTATTGAACGTATTTAAAATTGTTTCTGTGGAAAATATGTCTTCAGTAGTCTGGGAGGGCCCTGGTTGTCATACAGTGATTTTTTTTTTTTTCTCTGCTTAGTGGGAAGAGGGGAACAAGTTGGTGTTAGTTCTTTTCACACTACTATTTACTTGAATGTTTCTTTGTGAGCTAAAGCTATATAGTACTTCATTTCCATTTTGGGGAAAAAAAGCCACCCAAAACTATACATTCCTTTCTGGAATATAGCTACCAGACTTAACAAATTACTTTTTGAGAGAGTTCTTTTGAGAGTTCTTTTTGAGAGAAGTGTATAAATCTCATTTTTGCATCCACTGAAAATACAAAGATGGAGCAGTAGAGCTTTCAGCAAGGGGTCTCATCCATTTCAATAGATGACATTACAAGATGGATATATTGTGCAGGAATTAGTGTAGTCTAGTTTTTTTCCAATGTTACACGGTTTTTGCCTAGTTTTTAATTATGTGAGTATGCAGCATGTAGGTGAAAAAATTGTCCTGCTGTTGACAAGTTAAGCAGTAATAATTTTTGTTCCTTCTGCACTGTTACAATTCAAATCAGTGCTACATTTCTTTAAGCTAATTATAGTTGATTTTTTTGTATTATATGTAAAATTTAGCGTGGGTGATCTTTTGCAAGAGCAAACTTTAATTAATCTACTACATTCAAATATGCTTTGTAGTAACAATGACATTTTTCTGTGCTAATGCTAGTGAAATAAGTTCCATGTAATAAGTATCTGTTGCATCAATGCATGTGTTTTTTCCACACTGAAGTACATTCATTTTATTTAGATGCCACAACTAAAACCTGAAACTATAAGTATGACTGGCCTAAACCTCTTCCAGCATTTGTGTAATTTGGCTCGATTGGCTACTAGTGCATATGATGGTGGCTCAAACTCAGAGGTAAGCCTAGATTCCATGCTCATGTGTTTCTGAGAGAGCGGGAAAGTTAAATTACTTGTCTGCAGCAGCGTATCTCTTGAGAACTTAATTGCCTTGAATGTTGCTTACTGGTTTGAGATAATAATATCGCAGCCTGTAGTGGTGGGAGATTTCTGCCTTGAGAAAACGCTTGGGAGATAAGGACTCAAAACTTCCAAATGCAGGACAGTGAAATGGGAAGAAAAGAAGCCAATGATCCTGACACTCCCTCATGACTTTGAGCATATGTGGCTTTTGTCTCTAGAGGCAGAGATAGGAAACCACAAAGAAAGTGATAACTGTTTCCTGCATGCCTTTGTGCACTTTATCATATTCTTAGCTTAACTGCACTGTAATGTCTATTGTATTTAAAGAATGGGTATGTAATATTCACTTTTATAAATAAGAAGGTTCAGATGACATTCTTGTTAGGCATATTTGGTTCTGAAAAGAAAACTACATGAAAATGTGTCACAGTTTACATTATGATGTGCTTTAGAAGATTGTCTTCTGTAGCTTTTTTACAGATACTTCCTTAGAAATAAAATTATATATGGGATATTTTTCTGGGAACTTATTGAGGCAATTTTTATTAAAACTTCTATTCTTGCAATGAATATCAATAATAGTTGTGGTATTAAGGCTTCATTGAAACGTATTCTTGTTCGTCAAAAATTAAAATGCACTCTTGAATACTAATCAGTTCTCCTCATATTCCAAAGTATAAAAATATGTCTGTGAAAGTTAGACTTTCATAGTGATTGATGCTTGCAGTCAGGAGCACCTGAGCACAGGAAAAATGGACATGTTTTTAGTAATTTCTTCAAGAGGCAAATAACATGTTTCCAGTCAGAAAAACATCTCTCCCAGTAAAATAATAAGGCAATGTTTTGTTTCTGTGTTTGTTTTCCTTTTGTCAAAACAGTTGTGTGGCATGGACCAGTTCTGGGGTATTGCTTTAAGAGCACATTCTGGTGATGTCAGTCGGGCAGCCATCCAGTACATCAACTCTTATTATATTAATGGTATGGATTTTTAGATTTGTTTTATCTTTAGAATGTTATGAAGAATACCTAGCATAATCTTTTTTTCATTCTTAGTCTTAAAATGCATAGTCCCAAAGTTGTGCATACGTAATTTGCTTTAACTCATATTACAGGTAAAACTGGTCTGGAAAAAGAACAGGAATTTATTAGCAAGTGTATGGAGAGTCTGATGATAGCTTCTAGTAACCTTGAGAGAGACTCTCATTCTAGTCTGACCATTATTGAAAGAGGACTCTTGATGCTGAAGACACACCTGGAGGCTTTTAGGAGAAGGTAAATTACTCCCTTGATATATTTTGATGCAGAATTGATTTACATTCCTCTGGTCATAATGATAAATGAGTTATTATTAATTTAAGTTTTAGTTTTTGTGGTTTTCTTTGTGTAAAGTAAAGATAGTAGTGGATAATTTTGGAAGGTAATATATTAAAGTTTAAACAGTTACTAGAGTTGACCCTTGTCCTTTATAAAGATATATGAACATGGTTCGTGTTTCCCTGTCCCTCACCAAAGAAACTTCTTTGAAGTTATTTTAGTCTTAATAGAAAAATAGTGAGAATATCAATAACTTCCTCTTCTTTTGAAAAAGCAGTGAATGCAGGTGCAATTTTTGTTTTTTCTCTCATTGTTTATCAAACGTTTGTGTTAAATAGGTTTTGACAAAAATACTTTTTCAATGTTTATTCCTGTTCTTAAGGTTTGCGTATCATCTAAGACAGTGGCAGATTGAAGGCACTGGTATCGGAAGTCACTTGAAAGCCCTGAGTGACAAACAGTCACTACCACTAAGAATTGTATGTCAGCCAGCTGGACTTCCTGACAAGGTAGTTAAAAGCTCTTTTATAAGTACATTCTACATTTTAAATTCCACTAAGTCCATTGTGCACTTTGGAAAGTGAAATACGTGTTTTATTCCAGATGACTATAGAAATGTATCCCAGTGACCAGGTGGCTGATCTACGGGCAGAAGTCACCCATTGGTATGAAAATTTGCAGAAGGAGCAGATAAATCAACAGGCGCAGCTTCAGGAGTTTGGCCAAAGCAGCCGCAAAGGGGATTTCCCTGGTAAGCTGTAGAACTTGTAACAATTTTTTGCCCTCATGAGTCCATTTATTGCTTAGAAAATTATGGGTTTTATTTCCTCAGACATCCTAGATAAACAAGCATTATTATTTTTTTTTCTTCTAGCTGTAGTTATAGCTAGCATCAACCTCACTTTTTATTAATAACATTTCTTTAGCACTGCCCCTTACTTGATATAGCAATGAAAATGTAGATCTGCCAAAGGTCCTTAGATCTGGCCATGCTCTTGAGTCCCAGTATTCTTCACAGTTCTTCCCACATTGTTTTTCCTGTTGTTGTTTTAATTAATTATGTTGTTTTCTGTAACTTGGAGATTGTGTTACATAGAACTTTATTCTACATTTTGTGAAATTTATACATTTCTGGCTCTGCTATTGGTTCAGAATTTGAAATCGTGGTTCAAATTTATAAGCTACATGTGTGTATTCCAGTCAGGTGTAATGTTTTCCTTACTCTTGCAACTGCTTTTTAATTTCTAATTATCCTTTAGTAATAATGATTACTTATCCTCTTTTGTTGCTCTTCATTTGGAGTGTCACGTTGGTCCTGATGGTCATTGCTTACTTACAATGTAATGAATATGAATCACAGAATCATAGAAATAACCAGGTTGGAGGAGACCCACCGGATCATCTAGCCCAACCATTCCTATCAAACAATAAACCATGTCCCTTAGCACCTCGTCCACCCGTGCCTTAAACACCACTAGGGAAGGTGAATCAACCACCTCCCTGGGCAGCCTGTGCCAGTGCCCAGTGCCCCTTGCTGTGAAAATTTTTTTCCTGATGTCCAGCCTAAACCTCCCCTGGTGGAGCTTGAGGCCATTTCCTCTTGTCCTGTTCCCTGTCACTTGAGAAAAGAGGCCAGCACCCTACTCTCTATAACCTCCTTTCAGGTAGCTGTAGAGAGCAGTGAGGTCTCCCTTCAGCCTCCTCTTCTCCAGGCTAAACAACCCCAGCTCTTTCAGCCATTCCTCATAAGGTCTGTTGCTTCCTATTGTTTTTCCCTTTCTCTTTGTGTTTTGAGTGGATGAAAGTTTCTCCTTTATCCTTTAGGAGTAGGAGAACATTTTCTAAGTCCTACTGATACTGTCTGTTATATCATTTTTATTGGTTACCACTGTACAAACTGTTACTGTTTTCTGAATTTTCTTCTCTGCAGTGTTTTCCTGTTTTCTTTCTCATTAAGAGCAACAGTTAAAACATAATACATCTTCTCGGAACAAATTCTGTTCATTAACTTCTTTTGCCAACACCTCTGACCATTGGTGTATACATAACCATGAATCTGACTTTCTTTTCATAGTTTAACAACTTCTAGAAAAAATGTTTTAATGAGATACACTGTCAGTAAACCAAACTGAATTTTAAGCATCTCAGTTACCTTCTTTGTGAAATCCTTTTCTAGACAGAAGCTGGTTTAGTGAAGAAATTATCTTGTTTTCCACCAAGTACAGCCACGTAGCAGGAATTTTTGGTTTTATTTTAGCTGGGATTTTGGAAACACATGACTCAGAAAATTCAGAATTGCAATCCTGCAACAGCTACAGTTCAGTCATAAATTTGTACAATATCATTTGTAGAATGCCTGTGCTGATATGCCTGTGTGAAAGTGGATGTTCTGCTTTTTCTGTTTTTATTACAGTAATTATTAGCATAATCTGACTATGGAAAACTGGAGAACCATAAAACTTTTATCTGTGTATTAATAAACACAGAGCCTTTCACTAGGTTTAAAACCTGTATTAATGCCTCCAAGTGCTTCATCTTGTAATTGATATCTGTGTTGGCTGATAGAAGCATAAAATCCTATAACAGGCTAAATCTCTTTATTAATCTAAGAAGTGGTTTTGCATTGTTCTGAGTGTGCCACTGTGTACTTGGAATAGTCTGGTCAGGTGACTTTTACTTTACAACTGCTGAATTCTAGAAGATAGGTCTGAAACTGAGACTTGCACTTGACACATGTATTTTTACTCATCTGTACACTATTTTTGGGGACTGGTTTTTAAGACTAAAAACAAAAGAAAGGGGCTTTTTAATAATGAAGATCTGTGTGAATTATGATTCATTATATTGACTGTTTACACTTAAAAACCTGGGTCATTCTGAATCACAGGAGAGGTGAGGTACGTAGTGCACATTTCTGTCTCGGTGACCTTTTACTATATGCATTTTAATATACGTACGTTAGCTAACCTACAACAAAAAACAAATCCTGATTAAGAGCTGGAGATGGCAATTATTTCATCAACTGAGGTAGACATCTGAGCAGCATTTATCAATTTCTACTTAAAATTAAAGGCTCGTGATATCAGAGTACAAGTTTTTCTTGACTTTTCTTTAGAGAACTGAATCTCATTATCCTTAATTGATTTTTAGTTGTTATCTCAGATGGAATTCCAGTTTCGCAAAACAGAGATAACGGGATATTTTCATTAACTTTTGGATCTTGAACAAAATCAAAGTGCAAGTCTAAGATTTCATCTGTTGTGAACTGTGACCAACACTTCCTCATGCTGTTGGCCTCCTTCAACAGTCCTGTTAGCCTGCCTTTTCAGTGCTGAGGGGATGGCTGCCTTGTTTCCAGCAGCTTTGCCAAAAGTGTTGTTTTAATTTTCCTGCTCTTGAGATTCATGAACAAATAGAATGTCTGAAGTGTTGCTAGTCACGTCTAACACCTGTTATCTTAAGAAGAAATTTAGTTTGAGAAGATGAGGACACTGAAAATTAGTGTTAAAGAGAAGTTACAGAAGTGAGGTAGCTATTATTGTGGGAAGTGAAGCTGCAGCTTCTGAGATGGACTAAAATAACCTTGAAGCATTTATTAGTTATAGGTACATTTCTGAAGGCTGGGCCATTATGTTTCTGTCAAGGGAATATCTAAGAATGCCCACTAGCCAAAACTTTGGGAATGTATCTGTAAGTAGTAGATGCATTCGCATTTGTTAAATGTCCCTTTTAACTCTCTTTCAGTATAATAAACTTGCTTCCCCTTCCCCTATTTCCCAGACAATTACCACATAATTCTTTTGAGATCTCAGGATGTACTGTAACATCTCTTGCTTATGTGAAATCTTCGTTGCTGAGAGAAATGTGAGATTGCATTTGCTTCCAACTCAGGGTGTTTATCGTATACTTTCTTCTGAAATCTGTTACTAGTTTGCTGAAGTGCAGAGGATGGTAGATTTCTGTATTATTTTTGTGGATGATGTGTTTGCCTGCCTTTATCTGTTTGAAATTATTTTACCTGGCTGCATTGTAGTCTCAAAGGAGCCAGCTGAAAAGGATGGGAATAGTAGTGAATGTGTGAGATTATTCTCTACTCTGCATGAAACCTTCCAGATTTTATTGTTAACTGACAGCTGTCTTTGGAGTGCTGCTGTCTATCCAGTTCTTCCCAAGAACATCCTAGAATTTTTGTTTGGGCAGGTCTTGAGGATCATACGTATTTGCCCGGTATCTCTGTTACCTGGCAATCCAGTGAAAGTTACTGTCTGTACATCTCACTGGATTGCTCTGATTTGGAAATGTCAGCACTTCTGCATGTATCTCAGCTGATTTTGGGAAGCATCACTTTGATTTATTCTGTGGATACACCAGCAGAGATTGTGTGGCTACAGACTACAAGTGACAGGCTTTCAGTAATTACCAGGAGCAGAAGGGTGACCACAGATGTATTACAGCATGCATGTCTGTGACAGTGAAAGAAGGAAGTTCAAGTTTGCTGTGTACACATAGAGGTTTTTATTTTCCTTCTTAACCCATCTATTTGAATATGTTACTATAGACAGTTATAGACTGTCTGGAAGCATTTTCAGGTCACGGAACTCTTGAGTACATCTCAAGATTACTGCAGAGGTTCAAAGGAATGGACTTTTCTGAAGAAGACTTATTGAAATCCCAGTGTTGAAGTACAGTGGCAGTGTAAGGCTGCTCCTCATTGGTGTGGAGTTCCAGGGCATAATGCTGGGAAAAGTGTATATGTAAGAGTAATGGTTGAACACCACAGCAAATTTCAATCCTTGACGAATATCTTTGTGCACCAGAATTAGTGGTTGGGACTATAGGAGTACTATGAGAGACAAAGTCATTGTGCATTTTGATTACTGCTTGATTGTTTGTGCCAAAGGAAATAAATTCTTAATCTTTTAATAGTTAAGATTTCTTGTTCAGTGCTGAGAACTCTTTGGAGAGTGTTCTCAGGTTTTCCTCTCTGAAGTGCACGACATGTTCAATTCCAACTTATATTTAAGGAAGATAATTATTGCTTCTTTGCCTTTGCCAACTTTATAACAAGTGTGTGTGATGCAAAGGGATTTTATTGATTATCACAATAATTCTCCATTATCCTTCTCTGGTATAGCATAATTTACTACAAAATATGGAAGGTATGTTTTAATCTGTATTGTGAACACTTTTCACTACAAAATTGAGTGAACTGTATTGAAAAGATATTTTTAAATACATGCAAGGAAATGTATCTTATTGTAATGACCAGTTTTCATAAGGAAATGGCATTGAAGTTTTGCCTCATTTTAAATGATGCTGAAGGGTGTGCTGTTAAAAATAAGTCTTATCACTTTCATTAGAAATCAAATTGATTCTGGAAATTTATTAAAATAATTTTTTTGTCCTAGGTGGTCTCATGGGGCCTGTGAGAATGATTTCATCTGGGCATGAACTGACAACTGATTATGATGAAAAGACACTTCATGAATTGGGTTTTAAGGATATGCAGGTATTACCAGCAAATAGATAGCAGTCACTGAAAAATATCGCTTGTTGTATTGCTTTTGTCTTGTGCAGCTGATATATGAAGTGGTGGTGGAAGACATATTTTTCTTTGGGATCATTCTACAGTTTTCTGAAACTCCATGCTTCAAGCTGCCTAGCACGTGCCTCCTGTGAGCTCTAATTAACAGCCAGTCGTTGCTGCTGTTGTCAGTCTTAAAAATAAATAGTAATTTTAAAAACCTAATTTTAGCTGTATTAGCAGATGTAAAACTCAAGGAATGAAAGAAAAATTTCAGAGTTGTTCATTGATCAAGGAAAACCAGAGACCAATGAAGACAAAATCAAGTATCCATGTTTTGTCTGAATGGTTGAACTCATATTATTTCCACATTAGTAGTGACTAGCTCTCTCCTTTCATGGGTTAAATCTGAAGCATTTTTTTAATGCCTATTGTAGGTTTTAATTTTGATTCAGAGTTCCTTGTAGTGGTCTACTCATAAGTTTGCTGATGTCTACAGCATGGAAAAGCCTAATTTGATTTGTATAAGGAAAAATTACATCATGACTGTTTTAGGGAGACAAGACTGAAACAATTTACCAGCAGCTCATCACATACATTCTTTTTATCTCAAGAAAACAAAAACTTAACCCTGCTCACATGCTTGTAGAAAGTTTTTTGCAAGCTAATGTGCTTACATGTGCCATTGCTGGCTCTTAGCAATTGTAGCAGTTGGTCTGTCTTGGCTCTTGCAGTTCAAGTTGGATGATCTGTTGGATTACGTCTTCAGTTGTTTGTTGGTTCATTTTGCTGAATGACTTGAGTTAATTCAAAAGCAAAAACAGATTTTAAAACATTTCTTCATGTGGGTCATTTTACAAAATTGAACTATAGTGCAATCAGATCTTACCTTATGCTTGCAGAACTTGGAGGTGTAACGTTCGGTTTGAATAACTGGGGGTGATCTATATATGGAGGTGATAACTGGTCAGCAGGAACAGTTCACCTGTGAATGGCTTTCGGAAAGGTGGTTATGCCAGTATAAGAAATATCTGCTTTTCCAACCACACTGCTATTTTGCTACGGCCTAACACTCATTCTTCTGGTCCTTAGAGCAAACTTATCTCGGTTTTGTGCCATTTCCTTAATGTATTGAGAAGTAAGACCAGTACTAGAGTCTCCCTAGCCTGAATGGCAAAATGAAGGATGAGGGACAAGGAAGCAGGACTGTCTGCTCTGGCAACAAGTGTAAGCAACTGCACTATGAACACCTTAAATGAAAGCAAAACCAGGCTTAAATTGTGACAGTTGCTCAAAATGCTGCTCAGTAAAGATTTTACGGCAAAGATAATTATGTATCTTTAAGTTCTTAATTCTGATCCCACTGAAAACATTCCATGGTTTTAGCGTACACACTTTTAAAAGTGTCTCCTTGTTTCACTCTTTTTCTAGATGGTGTTTGTATCCCTGGGCGCACCAAGGAGAGAACGTAAAGGTGAAGGTGTTCAGCTTCCAGCATCTTGTCTACCTCCTCCTCAGAAGGACAACATTCCAATGCTTTTACTCCTGCAAGAACCTCATCTTACCACCCTTTTTGATTTGTTAGAGATGCTTGCCTCTTTTAAACCTCCTTCTGGAGAAGTGGCAATGGAAGATAGTGAGGTAATTTAGAGTAATTTTATTAATTACATTTAAGTCTTATTTAATTGTATCCATTTTTCCTATCTATCCCATTTCTGGTGTGTTCATTCCAATTGCTGGATATGTTTATTGTCTGTTTATTCACATTTAAAGTATGGTATAATCATTATAATGATTTTCCTGATTTTCTTAATAACATTCTGATCCACTTCAAAAGTTCTGAATATTGTAGAAACTATGAGAAAGTAATCCTTAATAAAGAATACTGATTATTTAAATAGATTACTAATAGTGGGAATTGGCTTGAAGAAATATTTGTAAAGGTTTTATTGTAAAATCACAAGTTTTGTGTCTTATATGTTATCGTTAGCTTGTGGGAAATTAAATAACCACTAGCATATTCAGACTAGGAGTTTATTTTTAAGTTTTAGTTACACTCAAATATTTCAAAATATGTGATTAACTGTAAAGATAATGGAACTTAGTTTCTTGTGGGGTTCAGTGAGACTTCAACTGTCATGTTCCATTTGTGAATGTACATTAGATAGGAAGTGGCTTCTGAATTAAGAATAAACACAGTTTTGGACTTTGAAATCTTATTTTCACACCAAAATTCATGATGGGAATGGTTGTTCTATGGTTTGTCAGAGTGCAAGGTGTGAAGAACTCCATCTCCATGCAGAAAACTTATCCAGACGTGTCTGGGAACTGTTGATGCTTCTACCAACGTGCCCTAATATGTTGCAGGCATTCCAAAATATTTCAGATGAACAGGTAAACAAAGAATGCTTGGTTTACATTTTTATCTTTATTGTACATGATTGTTTTAGTGTCTAGTGTTCTAGTTGAATTTTCCTCAGATAGGAACTTTAATGTTAAATATGTTGAATTATGCTGAGACACAAGTAAATAAATAAATGTAATAATTTCTATGAAATTATGCTGAACTGTGATATTAGCTTAGTTCCTGCAGGGTTTTTTTATGATTTTTTTTTGAAAACGTTATTTAATAAATGAAAAGAATGGTCAATATTAATTGTCACAGTCTTCTGGCTTGAATTGAAACAGCAGTGTCTTCATCTGCAACCTTGCTTTAACATTATGACTAGTGTGATAGTAATCCCTTTGTACTCTCATTTCTATAAAATCAAAACCTGTGTAGTTACCTATTTCTTTTCTTGCCTTGTAGATGAAAATTTTCATAGAATCATTAGGTTGGAGTCTAAACTTTCCCTGACACAGTTTAAGGCTATTCCCTCTCTTGTCCTTTCATCTATCACCCACCTCTATGCAGCCACCTTTTAGATATTTGTAGAGAGCAATAAGGTCTCCCCGCAGGCTCCTTGTCTCCGGGCTAAACAACCCCAGTTCCCTCAGCCACTCCTTGTAAAACTTGTTCTCCAGACCCTTGAACGCTAAATCATGTCCCCCAGCGCCTCATCCACCTGTACCTTAAACACCTCCAGGGAAGGTGAATCAACCACCTCCCTGGGCAGCCTATTCCAGTGACCAATGACCCTTTCTGTGAAAATTTTTTTCCTGAAGTCCAGCCTAAATCTCCCCTGGCGGAGCTTGAGGCCATTCCTTCTTGTCCTGTCCCTTGTCACTTGGGAGAAGAGGCCATCACCCTCCTCTCTAAAACCTCCTTTCAGGTAGTTGTAGAGAGTAATGAGGTCTGCTCTCAGCCTCCTCTTCTCCAGGCTAAACACCCCCAGCTCTCTCAGCCGCTCCTCATGAGGCCTGTTCTTCAGCCCCTTCACCAACTTTGTTGCTCTTCTCTGGACTTGCTCCAGAGCCTCAACATCCTTCTCGAGGTGAGGGACCCAGAACTGAACACAGCATTCAAAGAGCTTTCTTTGTTTTTTCTAGATATATCATCATTATGTAGATATGTTAATTGTTTTCTGTCTTTTTTATCCTTTAAGGGTAATGATGGCTTTAGCTGGAAGGATCTTCTGCGAATAAAAAGTGCCCATAAACTTTTGTATGCCCTGGAAATTATTGAAGCTTTGGGAAAGCCTAACAGGAGAATAAGACGTGAATCTACGGTAATAGAGCTGCTTACACAGAGTATATTTTTTTCTCTCTGAACCAAAGTATATATTGATGAGGTTTTTTATATTGTTTTAATTCTTGAACTCTTTTTACAATTTATTGTTGTTCTTTATCTCTAGGGAAGTTATAGCGATCTTTACCCAGACTCAGATGATTCAAGTGAAGATCAAATAGAGAACAGTAAAAACACGTGGAGCTGCAAGGTTTGTTTTTTTTTCCTGCAGTAAAAATCCGTGATACCTAATACAGTTTTTCAAAGAAGGTGTAGAATGAAAACCCATTTAAAACATTCTCTGTCTTAGGGTTTTTGATCTTGCATCTAGGTATAACATCTTAAAGTTTTTCAGTGTTATCAGACATGGAGATTTGTCATAGTCTTGTACAACTATTCCTTTTGTTTATCATAAAGTATCCTACTGAATAGTTGATTGAATTATTTATTATTTATTTATGAAGCTTAGCTTGGTATCTAATTGAACTTAGTGATACTTCTGTATTTGCATTTTTTCACATTGATTCCATAATATGCTTGCAGTTTGTGGCTGCTGGAGGGCTTCAACAGTTACTAGAAATTTTCAATTCTGGAATCTTAGAGCCTAAAGAACAAGAATCGTGGACCGTGGTAGGTGTTCATTCACCTTTTTTCTACAGAATAACATAGCTGTCGTTTGTCACTTTCAGCCTTTGTTATAGTTACTTTTTTGTAGTAAGTGAAATAACCGTAATAGAAACCACCAGAGTCTATGCAGTAGCATCTTTTTCTTGAATATTTCACTTTCCTGGAAGAATATATTTTCTTAAAGAAAAAACATCTCTATACTTCTGCTTTTTTATGTCTTAAGCTCACAGCTTGTATTTTCCCATGTATTTTGGTTTAAATTTTTCCAGCCTCAGAAAGTTGTAGAGTGCATTACAAAAAAAAAAACTTACAAATATGTTTGTAGAACATAAAATTGTAACATCTTGGAAGAACATCTTAAGGAAAAGAAAATGGGTTCCATCCTTAGCAATAATTGCAATTGCATTGATAGTACTAATGCACATCATACCTGTCTAAAAAAAGTAAAAATTTGGCTATCAGGAAGGGTACTTTTTTTGCCTTCTTTCTGCTTCTTTCAGGGAAGGGCATTATTTGGAAACGTTTATTATAGTCTGTTTTAAACGCAGTACTCTTAATTATCTTTCGCTCTGAAGAGACCAAGAAATACCCTAGTTGGCATTGATGGCATTGTGGCTGTGGTAGAGACACTTTTCAATAATGAATATTATTATTAGTCATCTTTATAGAATGCCTTTTTAATTTTTATTCTGTTATTAGTAGAGGCAATGTTTCTCTTTTATTTTCAGTTCTGTGGCATTTTACTAAAAAAATGAAATACACAGTCATATCTACATAAAAATGTAAATGTACAAGCATACACATGCATGTATAAAACTGATGACAGTTATTGAAATACTAAAAAGAAGGCAGGTGTACATTTTATTGAAAATGTGGTAGTTTTTAACTGATTTTTATATATGTGTTCTAGAATTATTTCGGTATTAAATACAGGGCATGACCAGCAGGTCCAGGGAGGTTATTCTCCCTCTGTACTCAGTACTGGTGAGGCCGCTCCTTGAATATTGTGTTCAGCTCTGGGCTCCTCACCACAAGAAGGATGTTGAGGCTCTGGAGCGAGTCCAGAGAAGAGCCACGAAGCTGGTGAAGGGGCTGGAGAATAGGCCCTATGAGGAGTGGCTGAGAGAGCTGGGGTTGTTTACCCTAGAGAAGAGGAGGCTGAGGGGAGACCTCATTGCTCTCTACAACTACCTGAAAGGAGGTTGTGGAGAGGTGGGAGCTGGCCTCTTCTCCCAAGTGCCAGGGGACAGGACAAGAGGGAATAGCCTCAAGCTCTGCCAGTGGAGATTTAGGCTAGAGATTAGGAGGAAGTTTTCCACACAGAGGGTCATTGGGCATTGGAATAGGCTGCCCAGGGAGGTGGTTGATTCACCTTCCCTGGAGGTGTTTAAGGTACGGGTGGATGAGGTCCTGAGGGACATGCTTTAGTGTTTGATAGGAATTGTTGGACTCGATGATCCGATGGGTCTCTTCCAACTTGGTTGTTCTATGATTCTCCATTCAGTAGATAAACAAAACTTGATAGCATTGCCTCTTTTTGTCTGCCCAGCAGGCATGCACAACACTGTAAAAATAGTAACAGATATAGTAAATTTAGTGACTAAGAAAATAGTAACTAAGTACCTTAGTACAGAGTGCTGATTTGTACCTGCTTCCATATGCTGCTGTGACATGCTACTCTGTTTTGGTTAATTTTATTGTCATAATACACCTTCTTCTGGTGAAGCAGAGCAGGTGCTGTGTTTGGTCATAGCCACACAGCTGGAAATCCATGAGAACTGATCTCAAGAGTTATCAAATGAATCACTGGGTCTTCATCCAACAAGGGACAAGACAATAGAAAAATGTTGGTTTTAAACTAGTATGTATTATCTGTGCATGGTTCACAATGTTCAGGTTGAAAGCATTTCTGGGTACCATTTATGCCCCGTACTATACCGATATACAATGCCAAAAAGGCATTTGAGCTCAACTTCTGTTTCCTCGGTGTTATCTCATGCACTGATTAGTGGAATGTTAATAGTGCACCTGTTAATAGGACTAGATCATATAAATGTTTTCATAACGAGAAGTTGATAATTATTTTTTAATACCCTTTCTCTTTAGTATCTGGTCAGGTGAGGTTTTTCTCAGTTACTTATAGCTGTTTATTCTGTATACCTTACTTAAGCTTTTCATTTCAAATTGCTTAGTAGATGTATACTTATTTGTAAATAAATCCCTGAAAAAAAACCATTTAATTTTCCTCTTATTCACAGTGGCAGCTTGACTGTCTGGCTTGCTTGCTGAAGCTGATATGCCAGTTTGCGGTTGATCCTTCAGATCTGGATTTAGCTTACCATGATGTCTTTGCCTGGTCTGGTGTAGCCGAGAGTCACAGAAAAAGAACGTGGCCAGGCAAATCAAGGAAGACTGCAAGTGACCATGTGAAGGGCCTTCATATACCTCGTCTGACAGAGGTAAGAGATAAACAGTGTACTCACTTTGTGAGCTGTAGAAGAGTGACTCATTTGTTGCGTGAAGTGTTTATTTAGGTAATAGAATAATGGAGTGAAAAATTTACTAGTATTAATCTGTATCCTACATGTATTTCTCCTCTAAAAAGTATTTCAGTTGCTTTAAACCTAACAGTTTTAAATTTTTTTTTTTGTGATTTGTGAGCACCTGAATTTTGGAATTCAGAATTATCCCCAGTTTTTGGAATTTGTTTTCAAAGTTAATTACTCCAGCAACCTGTTATATGGGCTGTCCCCATCCTCACTAAATCCTTCAGTAAACATTAAAATAACTTAATCTGTGAAGGATATGTGAATGAGTGCATGGTCAGCTTACCAAAACCTGTAAACCTTCCTACCCCATTCCTGCACGCTAATTTCCTAATGTAGGCCAAGGAAGTGCAGTACTTTGGCAGCAGAGGTACCTTCACTGTAAATTGATTACTCTTGGGCACAGGACCAGCCATGATTGCCAGAAAGTGTTGATCTGAGCTCTGTGAGCTGAACGTCCCATCTGTCATCAGTATACATGGAAATACCTTAACTATTCTAGATGTATTACATACTTTTGACAAAAGAAGTCCCTAAAATGCCGTAGCTACTGTGATACAGGGAACTTATCAAATGTATTAAATTTATTAACATTGGCTGTGTGTAAATGCTGCTACTAGTTTCTATAACTGATTTTAAATTTTTAATTGTCAGTTAATGAATGTTTTTTATTGAAGTGGATTTGCTATCTGTATATTTTAAAATACTTTCTTCAGGTGTTGATTTAAAAATATTGTGTACCCTTTCAGGTTCCCTAAAAACAAATAATTAAATTGAATGCAAAATCAATAAAATGTGTTGATAACAGAGACAGGCAAAATTTCCATATCCAACCTCACCCTCAACCCTCCCTCCTCATGCATATGGTTTTTAAAAGGGAATGATTACTCTGTACTTTTTTAAAAAATGCTACTCACAAAAAGATTGAATAAATGGTTGATTTTTCTATTCTGTTAAAGTGTCTTTCTTAGAGAAATAGAATGAAATTTTATCATCTAGACTTAGCGAAACACAGGATTTTAGAACTGCTTTAATAAAAAAATATAAGTTTTAACTATGGAGATGTTATGATTTATCTTCTGCTCTTCCTTCTTCTGTACAGGTAGGTTTGTTTTAGATTCACACAGTGTATATAATTTAAAAACAGATCAAAAAACTTGTTGTTATATTAACTGTTTTTTTCTTTTGACTTCAATTTTTAAAGGTGTTTCTTGTACTTGTCCAGGGAACCAGTTTGATTCAGCGACTTATGTCAGTTGCTTATACATATGACAACTTGGCACCTAGGTACAATCTTTTTATTTTTGTCATAAAGATAACCAAGTATGCACTTTTCATTGCTGCTTTAAATAAAGTAAATACCTCATTCAGTTGTAGTCCCTGTTAACACCAATATCAGAAATTTAAGTCTATAGGTATTAGACTTGCTTTTCTTAGTCACCTTTCTGGTAGTTGTCCTACCCTTATTGGAGGAGTGAGAGAAGAGAGTGGTGAGAACTCTCAGTGGTCAGTGTACAAGATACAGAGCAGCAAATTGTGTATGGTATGCTCTCATAATTTCCCATCCAAAACTATTTCTTTATTCTCTCTGTAGCAATTAGTATTCACAATTTCAAGGCAATGTAAAGAAAAAAATTAAAATAAATTCCCTTTTAAGTTGCTTCATTGTCTGCCAGTTTTGACGTATTTTTCCTCTGCTAATAATATTAACTTATTACTGCTGAAATTACCCTTACTGTATTAATGAGTGTGCTTGTACTGAAGGCAGAATTTTACCTTTGGAAATAGGCTGTTAGGGATTGTTCTACTTTTTGCCTTTTGTCCTGAGAAAAGCAATTCTGTGTAAGACTGCGTCATGACAGTCACACTGATGGTGGATAGGTCAGGTTTTTTGATACATTTGGTGGTGTAGAATTACTTGATTGTAAGTAATGGATAATGTGTTTCACCATATTTTTAACAGATTGTTAAGGACATTTAGACAATTTCCAGTCAAGTTTACTCATGTGCCTAACTTTAACCACTAGTTCAGTTACAGGAATAATTTCAAATTTGTACAGTATAGGTTTTATTGCCTAACATTTCCTTGCTATTTATAAAAATGTAAGTAAATAAACACAAACATTTAAAATTTGTCTAAAGTTTGCAAATGTTTGTTCAAAGTGCAGTTCTTTATGAAGAATATCAGGTTTCTTCTTTATGCGTCAGTTCTTCATTCCATTTTACATTTTCTTTTTTTTTGATAAAATAAAGAAGCTGGGGGGGGTTCTTGACTTTTTTGTCTTGTAGTTAATAGATCTTTAAGGGACTGATTTGAAGGTTTTCGTAGTTTTATTATTGTCACTAATTTTGAATACTGCAAGAAATTAATCCTTTTAAGATTAACATTTTGATTTTCGTAATGAATACTTAAGAGTAGCTATGTTGTTACTTTTGTGTACTTGTATTTCTGTGTTATAATCTGTAATGTTCTGTGACAAAGTTCAAGTGGCTTTATCTTCTTCCTGTTCAGGGTGTTGAAAGCTCAGTCTGATCACAGATCAAGACATGAAGGTTAGTGCTGCAAAATAATTGCATGCTATGAGCATATTTGACATGGTTTACTGTTTGATAGGAATGGTTGGACTCGATGATCTGGTGGGTCTCTTCCAACCTGATTGTTCTATGATTCTATATTGAAGAGACAAATAACATGTTTGATATATTCCATCATTAGAATGCTATAAAATTATGCTCCTTGGTAGTGTAAAGGCTGTTATAATTTAAGTGGGAATACACAGAGAGGTCCCAGAAGACTTGTTTGGCTATTGTTCTCTGGACATTGTTTTATATGAATTGAAATTTTGTAATGTAGCAGCCTTCATCTCTAGAAGAGCTGGTTTTGGTAGGAAAACCAACTGTATTCTTGTCTTCCAAACAGCAGCATAAATAACACTACAATAGAGTCACCAGTAGTCACCTTTCTTCTCGTTAAGAAAAATCATTTTGAACTCATCTGTCCTTATTGTGATGATTTCTTACAAAAGGTCTAAATGAAATTAGGTCTGTGTCACAGTAGTCAAAAGCACAGCATAGGCATGCACAAATACAAGCATGTGCTCCTAGGCTTATACATTGTCTTCAGTTTTTCCACTTTGTTCTGCCTTATGGATGTTGATGTCTGTGAACTTGAATTCTCAGCCAACACCTTATATCACCTACCAAAGTCTTGCTTTTAGCTGTAAGGAAGAAAGGAACTGAAATGCTTGTTAGTCCAGGGAAGTATTCATGTTAAGACGCGATACAACCCATTAGCTAAATGCCTTCTCACTGCTTAAGAAGTAACAGTGCAGGAAAGGTTTGTTCCCCAGACTGGTCATACTTAAGAGTAATCAAATTTAATTGTCTTCAGCAGTACAGTAGTCAGTATTTAGTAAGCATGTTGGTAAAATTTGGAGTTTAGGTCATGTTATGTGTCAGTAAGGAGTTAGTCTTGTATGTTGTTATGTCTGAAGTAAATGTTGTATGTGCTAGAACTATGAAACTCTTCAGCCTAAAAGGCCTGTTCTTTTAGTTGCAGCATTATTTACTCTTACCTAATTTTCTTTCAGTCACTCATTATTCAATGTGGCTCTTGGTGAGTTGGGCTCATTGCTGCTCCTTGGTGAAATCCAGTCTGGCTGACAGTGATCACTTGCAAGACTGGCTGAAAAAACTTACCCTTCTTATTCCAGAGGTATGTTAAAGGAGAGACTGTTGCATTACAAATTAGTGCATGATAGAGAACAAGATTAACTTTGCTTTCAAGCTACCATTAAATTCAAAACATTGTTTCATGCTAGAAGAAGGCAGGATCTGGCTCAGTGCAATCCCATTAAAGAAATAATCGTTTATAGTTAAAATACTGTCTAAGATGGCACATTTGTGGTTGACTGCAAACTAGTTAATGAATTCTTGTCTTTGCTTTTGGCTTCTGTTTGAAGGCAGTGTTTTCATTGTAATTTGTTGCAATGTCTTGGTGATGCCCTCTTATGTGAATCAAATATGCTTTTTCAGCTATACCTTTTGTTACAAAGTTAGGTAAGGAGATTTGGTATAAAAATGCTTATCATTACCAAATCTTTGCTTAGCTTTAAGTAATTTTTCTCTCATGTAAGAAATAAAGGAAAATTATGTAAAAATAAGTGTAATGGAAAACTTTTGTGTTTACTAGCAATTGCTTAAAATTGGATCAATCAATCAATATGGATATGATGTGATAGTTTTTATAATGTTGCTTTGTTACTCAACCACAGAAAAAATTGACATATTGACTCCATTTAAAAACCCTGGAAAAAAGAGAGTGCAAACTGCCAAAGCTGGATTAGAGAGTAGTCTATGGATATTTTTCTTAAGAAATGAATAGAAGAAAGAGGAAAATAAGGCTTCTAGTGAAATTAAGCAAGTTAGGAATGAGTAAGCATAGGTTCCATCATCACACAGATTTCCATGACTTGCCCAGATGTGTTATGTTCCGTTTTAGTAATTAGCTGTAACCTTTACTGTAGAAAATACAAGGGGCACAGAAAAATCAACTTTTTTGTTAGAACAGTATCTTTTGCATTTTTCCATTAAGAGGTGTAAATGTGTGTTTTTTGTAATATGTGCTTTTAAAAAGACATATTCTACCTTGATAACCTGATAAGTATTGTGAGGAAATTAATTATGCATATATGAAAGAAAAGTCAACAAAAGAAAAAAGTGTTCTAAGTAGTGTGTGTAATCATTTAATTATTTTATTTTTCATAGACTGCTGTTCGCCATGAGTCTTGTAATGGCTTATACAAGTTATCTCTGTCTGGCCTGGATGGGGGAGACTCGATTAATCGATCCTTTCTGCTGCTGGCTGCATCAACATTACTAAAATTTCTCCCTGATGCTCAAGCTCTGAAACCAATCCGGGTAAGAATTTAAGAAATTAAAAATCTTTATCAAAGATCTATTAAAAATTGTTTTTCTTAATATGAAAAGAAAAAAAAGATAGCACATAGTATTATGGGTAGATGAGGTGCTGAGGGACATGGTTTAGTGTTTGATAGGAATGGTTGAACTCAATGATCTGGGTCTCTTCCAACCTGGCGATTTTATGATTCTATGATTCTATGAATAATTACTTTAGTGGCTAAGAGTTAACAGTTTGCCAAGCAATTTCTGAAAGTGATTATCATTGTGTCTGACACCTCACCACAAGGTGATTGAGGCTCAGGAGCGAGTCCAGAGAAGAGCCACGAAGCTGGTGAAGGCGCTGGAGAACAGGCCCTGTGAGGAGCGGCTGAGAGAGCTGGGGTTGTTTACCCTAGAGAAGAGGAGGCTGAGAGGAGACCTCATTACTCTCTACAACTACCTGAAGGGAGGTTGTGGAGGGGAGGGAGCTGGCCTCTTCTCCCAAGTGCCAGGGGACAGGATAAGAGGGAATGGCCTCAAGCTCCACCAGGGGAGATTTAGGCTGGAGATTAGGAGGAAGTTTTTCACACAGAGTTTTCCCCTTTGTTAATGTGGCTAGTTGTGACTGTTCCTCAGTCAATTGCTGCTATTTTTCTGTTGGAGTATTATTGTCCTCACAGCTCTGCCAAATAGAATAGATTCTGTGGATGCTTCAGGAGGAGTTCCCACTGTTAATGTATGCAGATTATTAGACATGTTGTGAACTAACCTGGATGATTTTACCTAAAGTTAGTTACGAATTGTAGACCTAGCAATGCATATCAGGGAGGGTGTGCTGACTTCAGCAGCTGTTGCTAGGTCTGAATGAAGGAGAGCACTTAGATGGACTTGCATGGCAGTAAAGCATGAACCTGGATTTTGGGTATGTAAGGCAGTTATTCATGTGATCCTGTGTGGCATTTCATTTCAGGTGGGAGCGATTCACTCAGTTTAATCCTACTTTTGTTTTAAACTTTTGATTTTTTAAAAAAAGGAAAAAAGTTAAACAATCTACAGAAGATTTTGCATTGTTTTATTCACTTTCAGAAGAGTTTAAAATCAGAGTTGTAATAACAAATATTGAATTCAGCCAAGTTCCTCATGTTTTGTCTAATCTAATACTGAACATTTTTTCAATTTACAGTGGTTAGGATGGAGTCAATACTGTTCTAAATTTTTTTAAGGGTCTGGCAGTTCATTCTGACAATCTTTCAAGAAAATCAATAAATATTGCAGAAGAAAAATAGAATGCACTGTTACTATTGTAAAATACATTGTTCTTGTACTCGGCTTATCTTATAGAGGTTTGAGGAAAGTAATATTTTTGTAACAGTTACAATTTTTACCACTTTTGTAATACATGGTTTTATTTTGTCTGATGTACTTCAAAACAAAAGTAATTTCTTTTCACAGATAGAGGATTATGAAGAAGAAACAGTGCTGCGACCAGGTTGTAAGGAATATTTTTGGCTACTGTGCAAACTGATTGATAACATCCATGTCAAAGATGCAAGTCAGGTAGGTTTTAGTTTGTATTCATATGAAGGCTTGCTTTTTTTTAACTTGGTTATTCAGACCACTTTTGCTTTAGTATGAGGCATTTTTATTTAAGATACAGTGAACTGCTGTGAACAGCTCTTGGATTTTTCCCATCTCCCAGCTTTCCTTTCTCTCTGATGTGTATTTAGTAGCTCTTGGCCAAAGATACTTCAGATACTGAACCTGTAAGGTCAAGAAGATGGAATTACACACAGAGGGTGGATTTACGTGAAAATAACAGGCATTGAGAACACTGTAATTATCTGTGAGATTCACTATTGATAATTTTAATGTGGTCTAAGGAGAAGGTTATGAAGTAATTGACTAAAGCTGAAAGAGGAAAAAGTTTCAGTGAACAACCACTTAGCACAGGTTAAAAAAAATTTTCACAGCTTTTTAAACATCTCTAAAGGGGTAGAAGTAAAGTTACCTTTTGGGCAAACTCTGCAGCTGGCTGGTGGCCCTACATCAATCTCTCTAGTTCATTGTCAGTTTTGTGGCAGGAGTGTAGGAAGGAGAGGAAGATAAAGCCTCAACCCTGGTTTCTCCATAACGGAAAAGTCTTGTCTTCTCTTGATTCTGGATGCTCTCAGTAGAGGCAAAAGTTTGTTTTGGTCCTTTGGGGTTCGCCTCTTTCCTCTGTGCTCAATTTCCTTCCATTTCTGTTTTATAAATTGAATCTTTTAGCTGGGCTGTGGTTCTGCTGTATGTTGCATGTTGCTCAAGCAAGAAATGCTATTGAGACTTTTAATTCTTCAGATGATGAACAGTGTGTTCTTGTGAGAAATAACAATTAAAACACCTCTCTTTAACATAGTACTGTTCCAATTTTCTTCAGTATGGTAGTGGTAGTGTATTTGTGGCATCTGGGATTGAAATGTTACTTCATTTGACCTGTATTGCATTGATCTAAAAACCAATATCATTATATTTATAAAATGTATTAAAATACTGTTGCAAGCATAGTTGACAGATGTCCCTGTTTTTCTGTATGCAGTAAAAAAAAAATTCATCCAAAAGCATAATCATAGGTTGACATTAAGCTTCTAAGTTGTAATTTATGTTATACATAATTATTTTCTATTTACAATCCATTTTCTTTACTTTTAATCAGACAACACTGCTTGATTTAGATGCACTAGCAAGACATCTTGCTGACTGCATTCGGAGGTAAGGTTTGTTAACAGTAATTTAAATTATAAGTTGTATTCATTGTTAGTGGGACAGGGTTTTAACAATTCCTTTGTATGTATATTTATGTATAGCAGAGAAATCCTTGACCATCAAGATGGCAATATAGAAGATGATGGACTTACAGGACTACTTCGCCTTGCAACAAGTGTTATTAAGCACAAACCACCTTTTAAATTTTCTCGTGAAGGCCAGGTAAGAAGAAAACACCTAAAG
This sequence comes from Coccyzus lansbergi, assembly GCA_033558105.1. Lineage (NCBI taxonomy): Eukaryota > Metazoa > Chordata > Aves > Cuculiformes > Coccyzidae > Coccyzus > Coccyzus lansbergi. Next base: position 145,044 of record JAUMJK010000225.1, read on the forward strand.
ACTGCAAACAGGTCAAAATAGCGTCATCTCTTGTTACTATACTTTCTTAATTTCATCTTTTTTTCCATAATTGTAATTTGACGGCACAATATATGAGAGCATATCGTATTTCTAGCCTTAGAATGATATATAATTCCTTTATTAAAAAGTAGCAGAAAAGGATTTGGTTAAAAACTGGTGTTAAAGTTGACTTAAACTGATGGACTTTTTCTGTAGACTGTACTGAGCTTATGCTTGGACGGTTAGTGAGTTTTCACCAAGAAGATAGTCCCCCAGTTATGTTGTATATATCCTGTCTGTTCACTGTGTCTGTTACGGCAAAATTGCCCTGAATGTAATTTTACTGTCTAAAATTTTTAACCGTGTCTACATTGTGCACTACCTAACGTAAACTTACAGCATTGACAGCATTTTTAAAAGACTATTACCATGTATTCTCCTGGAATAAGTGTATTTTAAGTAGGGAGAGCTTGCCGATTAATTTAGAACAAGAATTTAACTCACAGAATGCATTACGGGAGGATGATATGGAAATTAAAATAGAAGAGGTATACAAAGATCAGATTTATGTAGCTTGGATAGATGAAAAGTTTAGAAGAAATCAAAAGGGAAGCACATGTAGAGAGGAGTCATACAGTACAGAATCCTGAAGTGTGCTCCATGTATCTCAGGGAGGCCAGAAATTTGATTTTGAAAAATGGATGAATGCGAACAGAACAGTGTCCACAACAAACCTGTCAGAAAGGATTTGGCTTTGTTGAGAGCCAGGGGCTTAGTATGTTTGCCAGCTAAGTCATGGCCTAGTATAATTTGTTTTATTTCCATGTACAACTAAGAGCACTTACTGCATATCATGAAGTGCATTAGTGAAGAGTTTTGTATTGTATTCAATATAAAAGAACAGGATTGTGAAACCATATGCTTCCCTCTGATTAGAGGTCACTGAAAAATAGCCAGGAAAATGTACTGGCAAATATTGAAGATAGTTTAGACTTGCCCAGAGGATTCTGATGCTCTGCTGTGCCTTTCTTTCTTTGCAGATTCCTTCTGTTACTCAGTAAACAAAATTATTGTTCAGCAGATATTGTGAAACTAAAGGTCACATTTTGTGACAATACTCATTCTGCCTTTTTGGTGCTTTTATAGATTATCACTGCTTTCCTTATTCTACACGAAATGGACAAAAATACATTTTTAACATATACTGGCTAGTGTATCTTCACTAGAAAGGTTTATCTTAACGCCACTTTGATGATAGAAATATATTTTTTTAACAAGGTTGGTGTTTAGCATTTAATCTCCGAGCAAAATAATCTGTAGCATTCTTTGTCATCCCTACTCTAACAAGGTCGGTCAGCACAAATACAAGACTGAGAATTTTAATCAGAAAAAGATAAATCCAGATATTCAAAGTTACTACTTTTCTACTCTGGGACACCTTAACGTGGCTGGTGTGTTAAAATACCTCTTGGAAAAAGGCTGCAGCAGAGCATCAGGGTGCAACTGAAAGTACAGTCTAAAGCTCTACTTGGTAGATACAGCTGGTCTGCCAATGAGCTGTGGTATCTACACCTGACACAGATCTATTTATTTTTAATGTTATGCACTTTCTTTCTCCAAGATGTGGAGAAATCTGGAAGAACTTTAACTAAATTGACCAGGAGAAGATCTGTCCATATTATTCAGTTATAAACAGGAGACCCTGGTTATAAGATTTTATGTTAAGACCGTAGGAATTTCTCTGCACACTGGAACAAAGCTTTTATGGTGATTTTACTGTGTACTCTGCAGAAGGCAATATTTAGAATTTAGTTAGCTTTTACAGCAGAGCCTGCCTTCTTACATTAAAAGGCTTCTTAACTAACTATAACTGAATTTCTTTAATTACACTATAGAAATTGTAGAATGGTGTAAAACAGCTGGTTGGTGGCCTGTACCCTTCAAATGGGGGAAGAATTTTATCCCTAAAAAAAAAAAATTCAGGAAGATAACTTTGAGGGGGAAAGCAGTCAAAATTCTGCAGAAGTAGAGGATAAAATTATGAACTACTTGTATGATTTAATGATTTAATACAGTTTATTGAGATTGTAGATGTTTTGCAGAAGCAGTGGAGTGTAGGCTATGGATGACATCACCGCCCTAGTAAAGTATACATGTGAATTGCTAGTTGTTCAAGGAAATTTGTTGAAATACTGCTTTGTCTTTCATTGTGTCTTATGCCATTTGAATGACTAATTAGTAATGTTTGCTTCATAGCTGAAAAGTAGAGGAGAGCACTTCTTTGAAGATGCTGTACTTGTGGAAGAGTATGACCACCTGTTCTTAAATATCTGTACAGATCTTCCTCTTTTGTTCTTGTTATCCTTCTCATTTTATTTTATTGGATTCAGTTGGCTACCTAGATGAAAGGTACAGAAGTTTAGGCAGATCATCTGCTTTTTTTTGAGTGTATTAATCTGGCATGGTAAAGGTAAGAAACAGTGTGTTTAGCACTCAGAGATAGTCTTGGTTGGTACAGCTATGCTTAGTGCCTTTTATAGTCAAATTAGTATTCCAAACATGAAACAATAGAAAATACATTTACAGTACACATGGTACGTAATTTAGTGTGGGTTTTAAGATTAATTAGTAATTCATACAATTCAGATGAGTAGAATGGTTACGGTGATGTGCTGTCTTTCACTATGAGAAAGTGTTTTTACAGGTTAGTAGGAACACACATGTGTTTTGTCAAATTAAATTATCAATAATGAGTTACGCATGATTTGTCATTCTTTTTCAATGGCCATGCCTCTTCAGGTGATAATATGGTTACAGTGCACTTTACATAGTATAAAGTAAGTTATTGAGTCTCATAATTCAGAACTTCTATGCGAGTCAGAAAGTTCTGTAAATAAATGACAGGGGTCTAGAAAGTCTGTAGAAGTTTCTAGAAGATATTTAATACAGACTGTTTTCTTTTAAGAATTTGTTCAACCTTCTAAATGTGTTGATTGGGCTGTTTTACAGGAATTTCTGAGAGACATCTTCAATCTTCTGTTCTTGCTGCCCAGTTTGAAAGATAGACAACAGCCAAAATGCAAGTCACATTCTTCAAGGGCTGCTGCTTATGACTTGTTGGTAGAAATGGTAAAGGGGTCCGTGGAAAACTACAGGCTACTCCACAACTGGGTTATGGCACAACATATGCAGTGTAAGATCCTGTATTCGTATGTTGATTTTGAGTAGTTTGTGGAAAATGTGTCCATTTGTATTTTCTGTTCATTAGCTTTGTTTTGAATTTTCAGATTTGTAAAGTTTGGTTTAGGAAATGGTTGTGTACTGGTAATATGCACTCCCATTCTGAGGACTGTCTGTTCATGACAGGGATTGCTTGCCCTTGTGAACAGTACTGAATCATGGAGCTGCCATTTCCTCCTGAAATACATCAGAAGTGTTTACATTTCATGACTTTCCAAAAGTAACAATCAGCTAAGAAATACATAGGTGGAAATGGGAAAATGTGAAGGTGATGTAGAATATTTTTAAACTTAAACTAAGCAGTCCTCCTTTCTGAAAGGAGTAATGAAGTAAGACATTGTTGCCACTAGCACTGCTCTCAAAATTCCACTTTGCAGCTCTGTTACTTAGGCATCATCAGGTATGGTGGTGTAGATGTTGATTTAGCAGATGTGGGCATCTTTTCCTTACTTGGCAGATGAGTCAATTTAATCACATTGTGTAGTTTTCAGATCATATATTCTTAACTATGGATTATGCAAGGTACGTGGTCCTCTTAAATAGCACCGACACATAGATAACATTGTTAGAGTGGATTTTACATGTTTCATTGGCCCGTGCTGGATTTTAATTTATGTTTTCCCTTTCTAACATAAAGAAGCATCATATGTTTATATGCAAACCAAAGTATATAAACCCCACGGAGGTACTACATGTACTGGCTGTTAACATCATTGTCATGTTAGAGTCTCTAATAGACCTCTGTAGTTGACGTCAGTCTGTACCCAGCTGTCTGCATATAACGCTAATACCGTTTTTTGTGACTGTAGATTTTCATCCTTCCTATGTTTTAGAAAGTCTGTTCCTATATATAATATGTAAATTACCAAATTTGAAGTTAGTTAATATTTTATCTTTGATTTGCAAATTCTCATTATGCATTTTTAGCTTAATAGATTTCCTTTCACATGCCCAGTTTAAATTCCTGTAACTTGATGATCTGTAATTTATTATAATCTATGGAATTGATTTAGTGCCATACAATGCAGGAAGCAGAAGAGAAATGTGATCCATAATCATATCTTGTGTTCTGTATTCATATGCCTTGGGCCTTCTGAAAACCCTCCAATCTCTCTGTGTTAAGGGAAAATATTTTGAAGAGTATATTTTGTAAAAATATCAGATATTTCTGTTTGCTGAGTACATCTTCTGCTGCCAAGGTCATCTCTGTCAATCATTCATTTTTTGCAGTTAGTGTTTTTCTAACTCCGAATCACAGTAGTTCCTGGGTGCTGAGGTGTTCTGTGACATTTACTACAGTTGTTACTTTTTTCTAGATACTCTTCTCTAGATTGTTTGTTCCTTCCTGAGTTCTCTGGAACCATCTGGTCTGTGCTCCTGCTCCACATTCAGTATATCTCAGTTTCAGGAATATTAATTTTATTATAACTGGCAACATGACATTGGCTCGTTCCATTATAGATGTATGGAATAGGAGAATGAGTGCTTTTTTCAGCTTCACAGATTATTGTTTCTAACTGAAGAGATAGGGAAGCCTTCATAAATCTTCAGCGAGTGGTGTTAGGAAATGAACTGCTAAGTAGCTGATATCAGGCAACTTTTCTCCTACCTTTTCTCAGCAGGGAGGGCTAACGATTAATCAGATTCTGATCTTACTGAAGAGGGGATTTAAATACGCACTGTTCATAAAATTTCTTGCAGCAGTTTGGAGTTTTGCTTTCTTTATATACCAAGACTAATAATATCATTCAGTTCAAAGGAGGGAAACAAGACAACTGTTTTGCTTTCTGTAATGTTTCAGGTGGTGTCTGATGTTACGTTTGAAGCAGAAACATGATCAGATGGTGAAATATAGATAGATAGATAGATGCATGGTCATTTGAAGAGGGAGAAGTTCAGTTTTATTTTGCTTAAAATAGAATGTGAATATTTCAAGTTTGGTTACAAGTTTCCTTGTGTGTTCCTGAGAAAAGGCTGTTTTCTATAATGGCAGTGAGAAATAAACAGAGTAGACATAAATGAGGCCAAAATTTACCTTTCTTGTTAAGATACATATGAAAAAAGGAAAGCTTTTATTATCAAAATGAAGACAATTGCTCCTGAGGTGGAGAGAACAAGATCTTCCTGAGTAATTCCTTGTTGAATTTTTGAAAGCCCTTTGTCAGACTGAAGGAGGAGTAAGAAGATACACTCAACTGTTCTCATGAAATATCTGAAAGTCATTGGATTTCCTTGTAATTACAGCTTGATGAGCTATAGGCAGAGTGGTAGATGCTGAGTCTTTGACATCAGAAAGAGTAAATTAAGATATTGCATTTTAAGGATTTTACTTAAGGGAGGGAATTTCCTGTTCTTCTGCTATCCTAAATACTTTCCTCTGGAGGTTAAACATGAGAGCTTTGTTTCAACTGGCTAATCAGCCCAAGGTAACCAGGTAAGATGGGTTCACACTACTGAGATTTGTTGAAACAGGGGAATTAAAACTCTTTCCTTCCGTTATTGAAGCTGCAGGGCTAATAGTTGTTTTGATGCCAATGCCAAAATGACGATTACAACAATTGTTTGTTGTGCACATAATGTATTGTGAGTCTGGTCTCTGAAGACATAAGGATCTGTTCAGAGGATGCCAAATAGTTTCCTGAATTTATAAATGGTAGTATGAATTGAGAAGAATCCTTAATGTGCCTTTAATATCTGACAAAATAATTAAGGGCTTAATTTTTAAGTAGTGAATCCATATAGCTTTTGTAGATTGTAAAATAAATCCAGACTACTTTTTTTCTTTTTTAAATATGTACCTGAACAATAGAGGTTTCTGTCTTCAAGAGAGGTACTGAATTATTTGTAGGACACTCTGCCTTTTTGGAGAACATCCTTGGTGATATATTGCAAGTTCTTGTGTCAGACTTTTACATACCAAGACAGACAGGCTGCAGTGAATTTCTTTGGACACTGAATTAGTCCCTCTGTAATTTAGTGCTTTTATCATCTAGTTGCTTCTGCAGCTCAAATTATGAATTCCCTGTTCTGTTCTCCTGCATGAGATGCTATAAGGAGAAGCCTGTCAGTGTCTAGAAACAGTCCTAAGCACTTACAAATGGTTTGTCTAGTCTCGTTACCATCTTCTTGACTGACAGATGAGGAGAACTTACCCATTCTTCCGATTTCTTGGCAGCCATATTGGAACAAGGCTTACTAAGAAGAGTGTCAGACTGGCCTGGCTTGTCTGGTGCCTTGCTGCGTAAGAAATAGATTGCTACATCTGGTATGAAATGTAGAGGAATAGAAGATCTACAGGAAAAGAACATGTCTTTTCAATCTAATTCTCTAGGCAATTCACTTCTTGCTTACTCCTATTTTTCCTGTAGATTGAAGATTCCTGTGGTATAATATAGCTTTGCAGTGCAATAAAAGACATTCTTCCTATAAAAACTACTTCCAAGTTCATTCAAGCTTGTGTATAGCCAAGCACTTTATTTCACTGTACTTTTGTATCTTACTTCTGATAACCATCTATCAGTCTTTTGTACTGTTCAAAAGGATCTTCTGCTGGCCTGGCATCCATTATAGTAAATGTCATTCTGAATCCAGCTTCTCTTCTGAAAAGAGAGGTCTTCATTCAAGTGTGGTTATCTCCGATAGCAAATCTGTGTCTTGTTATGTGGAGGGAAGGCTCCCTAGCTTGAGTCTCTGGGTGCAGAGACTGCTTTGCTTTCTTTCAGTGTGACATAGAGTTGCATAGGAATGGGTAGCAGAAATTTGGAGTAATTTTTGTGCTGGGGGAATGACTGCTGTACATCTGGGAGCTTATAAGTGTTGTGTGTTTTGTCTTAAAAGTATTTTCTCAGTGGTTCAGGCAGTGCAGGTGTTGTGGGAGTGCTGCCGTTGGCTTGTATTATTAAAAACCCTTTCTTATGTATAAAAGGTTTATAGCACCAAATGTTTAGAATTTACGGATGCTCTTGATGGCTAAAACATTATGTGGTTTTACCAAACTTTTGTTTAAAGGCAGATGCTGGAAGAGCATTATTATGTGTAATAGTGCTACTAAAACAGTGTAAGACATGATGCTCACCATGTAAAATACTTTGGAGAGCCCAGCTGATCACTTGCAGCCCAAAGTAGCATGGCCTCTAGAAAGATTTGCTGCTGTATCATGTGATTTTCCTGGTGTACCTATAGTGCATTTTCTTAAACAGCAGCTACAATCTGGCTCAGGTCTGTAAACACAGTATGCATCAACAGGATGTATTTTATTCATGCAAGTGTAAAGCTTTTAATTGTATTTATGTCTTATTGAGTTTTACGTTGAATTGATTTTTTGTACATGCATGATTCATACTTTTTTCCAGCTTCCCATGCACCTTACAAGTGGGATTATTGGCCACATGATGACGTTCGTGCTGAGTGTAGATTTGTGGGACTAACTAACCTTGGAGCAACATGTTACTTGGCATCCACTATTCAGCAACTGTACATGATACCAGAGGCCAGACAAGCTATCTTTACTGCAAAGGTATGTTCTGGGGTCTCATGTTCTATGTGAGGGTTTTCATAGAAGTTTAATTTTTGATAAAGAATATTTCTTCAGGAATGTAGTTTACTTTTTGTTCAGTTGGATTCTTTTGTTGATGTCTAAAATGTAGAGGATTTTTTTTAACATATTAGTAGTAATGTAGTAGGCGCTTAAGGTGGCGTTGTATTAAAATGTGTCCTCAAACTTATATTTTTATTGCTATCAATTGGATTTACTCACATTTGATTTTATGTGAATTGTCTGTTGTTTCTTAGCTCCTAATTGGTAATTTTGTTAGAATAAATGTCATTCTTCTTGAATGTTTATGAAGACACAGAGTATGTATCTTGTGCTACCAGAAGTACAGCAAGTCCTGTAAATTATTTTACATAGGTTAACTTCCAGAAATATAATGTTGTTATTTCTAGTGATTTGTTGTAAAAGAGAAAGTTTCATTTTGGTCCCCAACATCAACAGAGCATATATAATGAGTGAAGCACCCTAATTGGCAGTGACCTTATCATTTTTTCTTATTATTAAGTTACTGGTAGTTGTCACTTAATTTCAACTTGCCACTTATAAATAACTTTCAAAAATAATGTAAAAGAGGGAAGCTGCTGGTTTTGGTCTGCATATGAAATGCATTATGCAGAGGGTTGATCAGAAGTCCCACAACATCTGTGAACAGACGAAAATGTTCCAGAATTATTACAGTACCAACTTCCCCGAAGCTCCTAGCTGCAATATATTTTTAGAAAATAGAGGTACTTTTTTACTTAGGTTTAGTGTTAATATGCCAAAAAAATAATAAATAGGTAGTGCTTTACATATGTGTAAAATAGCATATTGAGTGTTCTTATACATAATAATTTTTTTCAGTTGTCCGTAACAAAGTGGCTATTTTTTTATTTAAATAGATGATTTACCTTCTTAAGGCTTTTTTTTGTGGAAGTTATAAGTAAAAAGATAAAGTCCTTTTTTATTGATTTCTTTTAGTATTCAGAAGACATGAAACACAAGACCACTCTACTAGAACTCCAGAAAATGTTTACATACTTAATGGTAGGTGTAAAAGAGGATAGCTTATAAAGTATCCTGGTTTTGGAAAAAGGAAAGAAAAATGTAGTTACCATTCTATATGTAAATTCTTGGCAGCTTAAGTCCATTATACCCAAGTTCTCTAAACAAGTGTTTTAACTGAAATGATTTTTACACACTTTAAAGGTGATATTCAGCAAATCAGTTAAGCAAACAGTGGCATAATAGTTTTCATGAAGAGGCAGTGTAATTCCTAATCTGAGATAGGATTTAAGGTTGGGCACCAGCTATAATGACCAAGCTTCAGTTCTCAAATATTAGTGATTGTCTACTGTCTTCTTAAAAAAATGTTCATGAAGTTTATAGACGGGACCATCAGGCTCTAGTGCCACAGTCTGGGAGTCCTTAATTTACTTAAACTTTCTACTCCCAGCACATCAATACTCAGGTGAACATAAAGTGTTTATCAGAGCTGTGGGACTTCAGTTACCAAGTGAGTTACAAGTATGAATATCAAGTCTGGTTTGTAGTTACAGTTGAGGTGTAGCTGAGTATCAGGACTGTGCCCTGCCCACTGGATACCCTGTGTGCTTAACATTGCTGAACCTCTGGGTGGGTTAGGAGCTCCAAACCAGGCATCTCCTTGGATGCAGTGATGGAGGGGCTTGAGACAATGGACCAATTTGAAACTAGGTAATTGTACCTTCCCTGTAAAGTATTTGACTGATTGTTAAAGGAGATCTCCAGGTAGGAATTTGCCTCTGCTGTGTCTAGTCCAGTTTCCAAATTGGCTTTTGTAAATGATTGATAAAAATTGTTCATGTAGAAATGACTGTGTGGGGCAGTCTTGTGTATGGATTTAAGATTTCTGTGTGGATAGGGTGTATCAGTTGTAATGAACTACACAGATGCTGAGGAGGTCACACGGGACTCTTCCCAGTTGGATTATAAGAATTTAGCAAAATGATGATTTGAGGAGTCTCTTCAGGTCTGACTGAAGATACCACTGGAAGGACCCTAGACACAGATTTCCATCACAAACAAACACCAACTGTCTGTCCCTTTACATTGTTTAGGTTCCATATGTGAACACTGTGCCAAGATCTCAATAAATTGTTTTTTCCTTTTAACGTGCACACTACCATGAATGTCTGGCCAACACCATTGTCATTGATCTTATTTCACACGGACCTTGATGTAAAGGGTTTTGAGATTGATGCATCAGTTAAATATGAAACAGTTAGTTTGCTCCAGTTTCCCTGGTGATAAAATAAAATATATTATTTTTGTTCATTTCATTTTCATTGCTCTGGTATTTTAAAGGTGTTCACTGTATTTAATAGTGAGACATTTCTGACATAATGAAAAAAGAAAACTGAGGAGAGCTGCATGTTTTATTCTTGACACTGGCTTTTGTGAAAGAAATTGATAATCACTTTGAAGACAGAGGAAAGGAATTTAGGCACGTAGTGCCTGCCATGAATCATAGGGAAAAAACCCCTAGGTATTTACATAAGCATAAAATAATAGAGAAACATAAAAACGTATGAAAACTTACCATTGTTAAAATCTTAAAAAAACCTTTATTCCAAAAAAGTTAGTATTTATAGGAAGCATTGTCTTGCCACACATCCTCAAAAGAAACCAGTATGTACATTATTGTTTACAAGAACAGAGTTCCTTGTGCTCTAAATGAATTCTGCATTCCCACTGTGCAAGGCAGTGGAATGGGGATGTGTTCTAAAGAATCGCTTTAAACTGCAAATTCTTTTCCCTGATTGAATGCACATGGCTGAGAACTAGATGGTACGGTTTTACGCTATAGAGAAGTCTGAATGAGAATTATGCCCTTGTCAAGAAATATCTAAATACAGGCCAATGTTCCTGGTATTATATTTTGTACCTGAATAAATATGCAGAAATAATTCACATCCTAATGGGCATATGGAAATACTGTATGTGAAAGTATGTCAAATAGATATTTGTATCTGTATGTTCAGTATATCTGTGTATCTTCAATATATCAGGATTTATGTCGATTTGTTTTGCTTGACTTTTGTATCTAAAGGAAAGTGAATGTAAGGCGTACAACCCAAGGCCTTTCTGTAAAACCTATACCATGGATAAGCAGCCACTGAATACTGGAGAGCAGAAAGATATGACTGAATTCTTCACTGACCTGATAACAAAAATAGAAGAAATGTCTCCAGAACTGGTGAGTTGCTAAGAGAGAGCAAAAGAGAGCTTGAAAACTTAAGGCTTTGGTCAAATTTCCTTGACAGAATTTATTAATTCATTCACAGAAAAACACAGTGAAAAGTTTGTTTGGAGGTGTTATCACAAACAATGTTGTTTCTTTGGTAAGTGTTCTTTCTCTATCCTTATCTTTGTAATTTTTTTTTTTAAACTTGTTGAAACCGTATTTCATCTTTCCTCTCTGATTGCTGTGGTGCAGGACTGTGAGCATGTCAGTCAGACTGCTGAGGAGTTCTACACTGTAAGGTGCCAGGTGGCAGATATGAAGAATATTTATGTAAGTAATGCCAGGCCGAGACATGTACCATAGATCACAGTTGTAAATGGGAGCAGTCAGCTATAAAAGACTGTACCATTTGCTACTGAATATGTTGATGCTTCCTGTAGCTGTACCCTAGAGTTTTTGTGTATTTCTAGGCTGATATAACAGGTCATTTGGTTGAACCGTTTAATCCTTTCAACACAACATGCTATCAGCTGGTACCATTTGGAATTGACTAAAGACTGTGTTACAGTCAGTCATCACTCCCTTCTGTGTTTCAAAAATGCTACAGCCATGTTTTAGATGAGAGAACTGTATATTTCAAAAGATTTTATATATGCACATACTATTGATTATTAAGTTAATTTAAAACTCAGACCGAAATCTTTTAGTCTCTTGAGTTCTTCAAACAACTTTCAATCCTCACACTCAGAATTTAAATTTAAAACACTGGAATTCTTTGAGATAGTCTGGAATATTAAGAACTGTTTTTCTCAACTGGTTCCTTATTTTGTGTTTGAGTTAGGAATTGTTCAGTTGCGTGGTTTTTTTGAAAACTTCTTGGTGCCTTTCATCACTTTTATTTCATAACTTATAGAAATGTTAATTAAACTTATTGTAAGATTGAGAGAGGGGGTTTTGTAAAGCATGCCATGTAAGCACAAGATACAAATATTGGAGATTAACGTAATCTGCAATATATTTTTTTATTATTATATGAAGGAATCTCTTGATGAAGTAACTATTAAAGATACCTTGGAAGGTGACAACATGTATACATGTTCTCATTGTGGGAAGAAAGTACGGGCTGAAAAAAGGTATGATTAAGAATCAATAAAGATGCCTAATGTTTCTTTTCAGTAAAATACTGAAATTACTATTTGAATCGGAGTAGTCCTGTCGATGAAACAGGACTGTGATTTCATTCAGTTTGCCACTGTGTGGGCCTATGAGGATATAGTCCCTGTGCAGATGAAGACATAACTAAGAAATCTAACTTCCAAAATGTAGAATATTAGGTATCATAGAAAAAGATCACCTAGGCAGTAAAATGTTCACTTAAAAGAAAAGAAATCTTTCCTTAGTACCTTTTGAAATATGCTACTGTCTTGTTTTTAAAAGTTCAAATTCTTTCATAGTTTGTCCAATACTTGTGTTATTAATTTTGCAGTGTAATGGCTTGGGTTTCATACATAGCCCCATATTTCTTAATAAAAAATGGTAGTTTTATAGATGTTTCTTTTCTTTTAAAAGTCTACTAATAAAGAGAAAGCTATAAAAAGTTTGTATTTTCTTTATGTTACAACTACGAAATATCTTTGTTAGAGATTAAAAACCCTCTAGTTGTTTTTGTAGCTGTTAGAGATGACATGAGTAACCAACTTCAAAGTCTTTAGGGCGATGTTTATCATATTTAATACAAGATATGTTCTGCATTGAAACTTGTCAATTACAAGATGGTAGCTCTTTCTATTGAAGAGATTTGCATTGTTAAATTCATCCATGACTCATAGTATCATTTTAGAAAAATGTCATTCATACCATGTGAGCAAGTTTCTTCTAAACAAGGGTGATAGACTATGGAATGGAATTGTTCAGTAGGCCAAGTATAGCCTTCCTGCTGCCAGTTAGCCTTCCCTGCTGTAGGGCATTATGATAGCTGAAATTTATGTTTATTTGGCCTAAAAACAGATTTCCAATTTTATGCTTGAAATAAATGTGTTTAACATCCTTGTAAAAATACAGTTGTACCTACTAAGCTTTTGTAAATCGTGATTATTTCTAATACTTCAGGGCATGTTTTAAGAAACTACCTCGTATCTTAAGCTTCAACACAATGAGATATACATTTAATATGGTAACCATGATGAAGGAGAAAGTCAATACGCATTTTTCATTCCCTTTACGTTTGGATATGACACCGTACACTGAAGATTTCCTAATGGGAAAAAATGACAGAAAAGAAGGTATGCCTCATAAAGTGGTTCAACGAGCTTGCTCTTTTTTGTCGGTGTACCACTTCCTGTATACATAACACATACAAACAATTAGTGATTTTCTTATTAAGAAAATAAAAGAAAACATAAGTTTTAGTCAACCTATGTACTCAAAATAATGTATTTTGTTTAATATGAGAAAATGAGCTGATTATTTTTCTTTTCATATTCAATTTGAATTATTCTTAATTTGTTTTTAAAGGATGAGAGAAATTACGAGTAATTAACATACAGTTTGTCACTGGCCTGTTTTGGTTTTGCAGTGTAATGCTTGAACTTATACAATCATAATGGTATTCTTCCCTCATAAATAAGATGTGCTAACATGGAATAACTTTAGTTATCAGTCCTGATCTCTTCAGTAGTGATGATTTGCAGAAAGAGCTGTAACTGTTTCATATGAATTGGGATCTATGCTGCTTGCTCTGAATATGGAGTTTCTGGCTTTTATCATTGTGGGCTGCTAAAAAGAAAAGAATATAAGTGCAGCTACAGGAAGTCTGTAATACTACAATTCAGGCGCTTAGCAATTAATTGATTAAATATTGTAATAAATTATTTCAGGGTTTAAAGAAGATGGTGAATATTTGAAAGAAGCTGAAAGTTATGAATATGATCTGATAGGCGTAACAGTTCATACAGGGACAGCAGATGGTGGACACTACTACAGTTTTATCAGAGATATAGTCAATCCCCATGCTTACAGAAACAACAAATGGTGAGTTAAGCAAAACAAAATTTTAGAATTCTTTATTTTACAATAATTAAATATCACTGCCTTTGTCAGATGCAGTTATATAGGAGATATGTGTTGTAGGTTCCCCTTAAAAGCACAAGATGTTAAAATTCTATAGGTGTAAGTATATTAATTTATTAGCATACAGATTTGTAGCTGTAATAGTTCTGAAGCACCTTGGACACAGGGGCCACAGGAGAATGCCAGTGGTTGTTTCTTGGCATGAATACCACAATTCTATTTTATCTGTAGAAATGGATAATCAAGATTTAGCAGATGGTCCTTCATAACATCCGGTCATTACCTTTGACCAGCATGCAGCTACATTCTTGATTGTGGACCTTTGTTCTTTTCATTCCATCTGTTTTCAGTGAAATAACAGCTGGAATTTTTCATCAGTTTAAACTCGTTACATCCTGTGTGGCAGAAACGGTGTTACAATTACCTAGGTTATCTAGTTCTGTTTTTACTGTGATCTGTATATGTGGAATTGTTTTCACATTTGGTTTTTAAGTTTAGCGAACTAGTAATCTTTTCCTGTTGGCCAGCTCCTCCTGGATGCAGTTTCCAGTGACATGCTTGAATACTTGTCAGAAGTAGAATTTCAGAATACTTGTCAGAAGTAGAATAGAAGGGATTTTTCTATCCCTTCTTGTCAAAGATGATAAAAAGAGACAGGGTCTTCTTGCACATAAGTGATAGAAAGAAAGAAAGAAAGGAGGAAGGATAGATGAATAAATGCTATGCAGAGTTTCTCATTTGAAGAATAATATTTTTTTTAATTATGACAATCCACTTCTAATTTGGTAACTTCTACACCCATTGGGCACATCATGGTAGTGAAAGGGGAAGAAGTTGGGAATGTAGCCTGGGAAAGGGATGTAATGTGGGCATGGAAGGGAAGACGGTCTTGCTACATGACATAAGAAGGCAGGGCACACATTCTGCCTGTCATTTCGAACATCATGTCTCAGATTCTCAGCTGAAAGACAATTTCCTCTATTCCTGTTCTCTCAAATAGCTAGCTGGAGTATTTTTTAAATAGTTCCAACTCATGATCTAGTCCCTGCTCCAGAGGGAATCCATAACAGCGTACCATATTTTCTACCTTCTAGTTCCAGTTCTGCTGTTTTATGGAATTATTCTTCTCTTTTTATTCCATTTCAGTCAGATTGAAAAGGAGAAGGTAGTTTTTCTTGGCTGTATTAAAACCATGTCAGTACCAAGGTCAGGTGGGTAAAATGAGGAAAATTATGTAACTCTTGATAGAAAGGAAAAGCAAGAACTGTTGAAATGCTGACTTCCTGATCTTATTAAAAGGATGTTGCTCAGGGGATCAGTTTTTAGTTTACTGTGATTCAAGCAAGACACTAGAAATTAAGAATACTGAAATCTGAGGAAACATTTTAAGTGCTTGGTATGATTTGTTTGGCCTCAGAGACAAGCAGTAGATGTTTCAAAAGCCTCCTGTTTTATAGGTATCTGTTCAATGATGCTGAAGTGAAACCGTTTGATTCTGCTCAGCTTGCTTCCGAATGTTTTGGTGGAGAAATGACAGTAAGTGATGACTTTTGGTCATTTTGAACCACTACAATATCTGTTCTAAAGACTTCTGTGAAGGAATCTGTAGTATTCACCTTTGGTCTGCCATCTGTTGTGAATGTATATGAAGCAGTTAGAAAGTGTTAGCTGGGCTTTATTAAACTTGTGACGTCTTTGTTGTGCTGAGAAAACTGTTAAACCATTGAAATCTTCAATAGGTTTCTGCCTCCTTTGGGGAATGAAAGCTGTGGCAGAGTGAATGCTTGCAAGCTGGTGATGCAAGCTCTCTGGGTTTTCTGTGCTTTCTGTAGAACAAAAGTTAAACCAGTAAAGGAGAAGGGTCTTTATTTCTCCTGTACAAACTATCACATTCAATTTGTGGATATTAATCCAGATATTTTATGGAGGTTTGAAAGACAGGTATCAGAAGTATAGTATAGGCGTTACTAATGAATCAAAATGAATTGGTGAAGTCTGTTTCCAAAGAAGAGGTAACTTTTTCATTGTGTCTGTTTTTTACTTATTAAAAAGTCAGTTTGGAACACATTTAGGAATCCTTTGCTTGGATGGTTTTGTTACTCAGAGTGTTGACTGAAGGAATAAATACTTCAGGCTTACACCTATTCTGGAAAATTGAGGCTTTTTGATCTTTGTCTCTGCCTTGTGTCAGCAGTTTTCAGGTTCTGGGATGTGAATCTATTACAGTCAAATCCTTTATCATTGGTGACAGAGCTGAACTTAAAAACCTGTCACATCTGTGTACAGCTATGCTGTTGTTCAGGAAGAAGGTTAGAGCTATGGCATTAGCAAGTAATTTTCAAGCTAGTAGGTCTACAGGCTTAAATAGTTTTTCTTGTTCCTTTTATTGTAAGGAGATAAAATTTCATAAGTTGTTATTTGTTTACTTTCATCAGCACAAGGTTTTTTTTTATTGAGAGTATCACATGTGTCTTTTGGATCGACCCACTGCCCTTTGATACCAGTCTGAAATTTTTACAGTGTTAAAGCAAATAACTGTTGAACACCACTCAAATGTTCTCAGGTTATGCTTGAGTTGATATTTTTTATAATTATTTGTTGTTATATAAAACACATTATTATTAATAATGACCAAAATAGCCCTGTCAATAAGCAAAATCCTCTCATCTGATGAAGAGAATATGCAGAAATAAAACAAAAATTATTTTGTTTGGCAAATGGGTAACATACCTTTAGGTACCTAAAAAGAAGAGATCTCCATGAGATGGGTGAAACGGGAAATTGCATGAGATAGAAGTCATAATATTGCATAGCAACTTCGAAAAATCAGAGTAGGCCACTGTACAAGAAAAAAAGAAAGACTACCTTGAGCAAAAAGTAACTTGTCAGCAGCTTCTTGGCAAGTGTCACAAGATAGTTTGCTTGCATGTTTATCTCAAACTGTCAATAACCAGACCATTAAAAAAGCTTGTAACTAATAGTTTTACTTTCATCTTCACAGACAAAAACGTATGATTCCGTTACTGATAAATTTATGGACTTCTCCTTTGAAAAGGTATTTCTCTTCCAAACACTTGTTACATGATTATATTTCTACTTTCATGATTTATCTCTCAAAGCAAAAATTATACAGATGTTTTTTTCTTAAAGACACACAGTGCTTACATGCTGTTTTATAAACGGATGGAACCAGAGGAGGAAAATGGCAAAGACTACAAATTTGATGTGTCATCAGAATTACTGGAGGTACAAGTTGATTTGTTTTAACACCAATTTTAAAATACTGTAGGAAATCTTCAACAAATCAAGAATCAGACTAAACATAGGAAAGCAAATAAAACATAAATCATTAAGATGACAGTCATTTCATTTAGTTGTCTTCATTAGAAGTGTGTTGTTTGATAGGAAGTAAATTAAGATTTCCGCTGTATTTAAATTGTACGTGTTTTCTCATTCTGTCTTGTATTTTTTTAATTTAGATATCTGAATCATTCTCTTTCCTAGATGTAAAAAATAGCAGAGCAGTGTTTGTTTGAGTTTGGTGAATGTTTGAGTATATGTTCTGAGCAGTGGCACTATTACTGGGAGTATTCTCATTAACCACCATCCTTTTCATCCTTCAGTTCCTCAACATCTTACTGCTTCTGAGGGGACAGAATAAGAGAATAGTTCCAGCTGTTTGTTTGCTCGTTTGCTAGTGGGTTGTAACATTCTAAGTGAAAGCAATGTAAGATTGTGACTATTTGTGTTAATGATGGGGAGCATCAGTTAGAAAAGGATCCCTGCCTTCCATAGTCATAGAGTTGCCCAGGTGTAAGTAAAAGGAGTAGGGAAGCAGAACCAGAAACAGCTACATCGCCCTGTTCTCTGTAATGACGGCTGCTCTTGGATACCCAGCTACTTGTATACAAGATATCACTTAAGCTGTGTATGGTCTGAGGAACTGGAAAAATACTCAGAGCAGAGTATTTCATTAAAGATATCATTGTGCTGGATATATCCCTAATATAGGATTTGCAAGATGTTCTCCCTTTTTTTTACACACTGAAAACCCAGTTTCCCTGCTCCCTCTGGCCAGAAGTATTGCTTTGTCATTTATCACATGTTAGATTCATAACTTGAAAAGACTCTTCATCCTTAGCAAGGAAATCCAGATAGTGCTTTTTTTATCCTTTTCAGTCTTAAAAGTAATAGTAGATTTTAATAGATTTTATCAGAGGTGAACTTCTAAGCTCTCATGTGAAAAATCCTACAAACCAATTAGGTAAAAATATCATTTTAGACAGAGAAACAGAGGGACCTGTTGTGAAATCCTTTTCTACTTAATGATGGAAAGTCATCTTACTCTTGAATAATTCATCAAAAGTTCATAGAGATCATTAATTTTGGGGTGAGAACTTCAACCTTCAGACACAACTAGCTAGGCTCCTGGGAAGTCTTAACTGATCACAGTTAGGGAAACTGTGTTTAGAGTGTTCTTTGCATTTTTAAATCATCACGCTATCACAAACATCAAAATATGGTCTTAAACTGTGGGTCTTTTTTAACATGTTGGATGATCTCTCAAAATTTCAGCCTAAAAATTTGAGTAATTAAGCTGTAAAAATGAGATCACAGAGGAGAAGGGTCTGAGCTCTGGTCAGACAGAACTAATATTTGCCATAGTATGAATAAAACAACGTTAAGGTAATGCTTTAAAATATATAAAATGTTTCCAGAAATAATTTTTCATAAGAGTTTTTTTTCTTAGCCATGCCAAGCGTTTAAATATTCTTAACATCATGCTTATTTAGTGAAATAAACTGCTTTCTTGTATCTGATGTTAGCATTTTTTCTTCAGTGGATATGGCATGATAACATGCAGTTTCTTCAAGACAAGAACATTTTTGAACATACGTATTTTGGGTAAGTTTTTCTTAAAAAATGTAATATTAATGCTTCTTTTCTTCTTGCAGATTTTCGTTATTTATTTTAATTAACAAATAAAATTACTGACTCTAGGTTTATGTGGCAGTTGTGTAGTAGCATCCCAAGCACACTACCAGATCCAAAAGCAGTTTCCCTGATGACAGCAAAGGTAACTATTTCAAGATATATCATGCTTATTTTAAATTTTACCTTTTTTACATTTTAATTCAGGCAGTCTTTAATTAATGGTGCCATTTTTTTTTCCAGTTAAGCACTTCCTTTGTACTAGAGACATTTATTCATTCAAAGGAAAAGGTATTTTATTTACTTGTAAATTCTCATTAAGTAGCTGCATGAATATAGTCAAAAGTATGTCTGTACTTTTTCATTTTAGAAGTGTTATTTTGAGATGTAATAAGTACCATAGTTGCTACTAAGGCAATGTTTAAAGAATGTCATTTAGCACATTTACAGTAAACACTGCACAATGGAATAAGAGTGGGTTGTGGTTGTAGCTTACTTTGCCTTAGCAAAGCATTGGGAAGAGTAGATACTGGGTTCTTTTCATTTGAAAATTCCTGGATTATTCTGATCTTAATCAGTCTGATAATGTCTGATGACAAGGGGATTGTTTACCGTTGAGCAACAGTTGTGTTCATGAATTTTTAAGCTCTAAATACTAGCATGAAAAAGAAGAAAGTTCTGTTCTGTCTGAAACATCTTTATTCCCTGTCAGGTTTTACTTCTTTCTCATCTGTGGTTGCACAGTGTCACTAATTCTAGACTGGGATTAGTAAAAATACATAATAATGTGTAATTGAACAATTAGTCCAAACATGTAGGTACTGCTTGCATTAGTTTCAATGCATGTACTGGTTTGGGGGTTTTTTTGTGTAGATGCTACATATTTCTGTTTTATAAAGCATTTAATGTTGGTTATTATATTCTTCAGATTCAGTGTTCTCACTGACCATTTAGAAGTGTTTACAGATTTAAGTTGCAATTTATTATTTTAAGTTATTGTTTTTTCTGTATTTCTTTTTACAGCCTACAATGCTTCAGTGGATTGAACTGTTAACAAAACAATTTAATAACAGTCAGGCAGCTTGTGAAGTAAGTGACTTAGGAACTCAGCAAAGTACAAACCAACTTTCTATATATTGTTTAACTTTCCTTGAGGTTCGTATCCCTAGAATATTTTGGACTATGAACCACTGTATTTGGCATATTTGTGCACTGTGAGATGAAATTTATTCTCTCTGAATACTGCAGATTCTGGGGAATGACTTGACTTTTATTTTCAGAAACCTTTGGTGAGACCACAAGCCAGAACCGTTTTATCAGGAGAACAGAAGCCACATAGCCTCTTTATTTGGTTATTACGTGTGGATTTTTTTTTAATTAAAAGGTGTTTAAATAAAATCACACAAGAGAAATGGAAGACCAGACTAGTGGTTAAGGACTAGAGAGGCAAGGACTGGAATTAAAAAAAGGGAAAGGTGGAGTGAGATAAAAGAGGCTTAGAAGGGGAATAAGAACAACAAATGTCAGACTTATCTAGAACCAGATTCGTACAGCACCTTGCTTGTGAAGCTGTAGGTCTCGAACCCAATGGGTAGAAAGACTGAAAAATTCTAGATGAAGGAGAGAAAAGTGGAGGAATATTTTTTTTGTAAAATTTTTCAGGAGTCTGCCTAGAGGGAGTCTGGAACAAACAGAGAGGGACTGAGAAACTATAAAGAATTGACTGTGGCGTTGGTGAAAATAATTTTGAGATACTGAAGGAAAGTTTGTGGTAGACTTTCTGTGATGATCTGAAAACACAACGACCCCAGGACACTCTGTATCCTGCAGTAGACCTTACTGGGTGGACAGAATCAAACCAATTGTTCCTTTCTAAAATGGTTCTAGATTGCTACATTGTTATGTAACATTCAGTATTTGAGTGATACTGTTTGGTTAGTATGGTGTAGTCCTAAGAGCTTTAAAATGAGTGAAGACATTAAATACAGTAAAAAATACTCAGGTACAGTTAAAATAAAAGGAAATCCCACAACTTGGATTCTTTAATTTAAGCTGTCTTTCCTTGTGAATAAAACAGAATTTGTGGACTCAGAATAGTCAGCTGCATTGTTTCTAACTTTAAATGAGTCGTTCCTCTGTTATTTTTGTGTGTTCTGTCTCTGGAGGTAGAAGGGCTTTTTCCACATGTTAAAATGCAAAAGAGATCTAATTCAGAAACTACATTCTTGTTTAAACCCATTCCCTATTCTACAAGATCATTCAGTCTATGCTTCATTGTAAGCATCAGTTTTTATTCTGTATCACTTTACAGGATAACTGTGTCCTTCCAGATAAGTGAATAATGGCATGGAGAACAGAGGGACAAGAAGATACGGAATATAAATTTCTGTTGATGTTTACTGCTATTGATATTTATTCCTTTCTTCTCATGCACAGAAAACATGTACATTTCCCTTGGATTAATACTTGCTTGCTCCTTTATAACAGTAACATCAGTTTCTCTTTAGACTTTAATATCATGCAAAAAGAAGATATGATTAGAACACGTTTGGAACAAAACTAACAAAGCATGTATCTTCTGCAGTGGTTTTTGGATCGTATGGCTGATGATGATTGGTGGCCAATGCAGATTCTAATAAAATGTCCCAACCAGATTGTGAGACAGGTAAGAAAAAACATTCTTTTTTAAGTCAAGTACCTATTTGGACTCATGAATAGTAATGGATAACTATTATGACACATAAAATGATTCTGAAAGTTTTTTTATTAATACCTATGTTATCTTTTCCATTCTTGCATTGATTTAGAGAAAATATTTCGCCATGGGAGTGTTACTGTTGTTTGAAACAAAAGCAATGTTACTATAGTGCCATACTTGGAATCACAGAATGTCACAACAGATAGAAATTAAGGTTTCTACAGCTCCTAAATGATCCCTATTAATTGGACCACTTTATATTAAAAATGTTTTTCTTCTGAGTTGGTTCAACAATAACGTCTCAAGACGCAGATTCCACAAATAAGAAATTACGTACATTCAATATGCCTTACTGAAAAGTTCAGTTCTGAGCTTCTGCATGTTGGTTTTGTAGATAGATTTATTTTTATAACATTATTCCACAAAGTTTTGTTAGTATGCTTTTCTGGAAATGTTTAAAATCTGAAAAAATCCTACATTAGTAGCATTTGGATCTTCACAGATACAAATAATATCGATATTTTCACTTATAAGTGTACTTTCTTTGGAAATTTTTAAGGTAAAAACTTTAGCAGTTACTTTATCACACCTGAACCCTTTGATTGGTTTAACTTTTCAAGCTATTAAAGTAATATTGCTAGGTAGAACCATACATAGTTTTTGTATGCAACCTATTATTAAAGGAAGTATGTTTCATGGGAGAACTCTGTGAAGATCCTAGGCAGAGCTGTGATCCTTGATGAATATTCCATACATTAAAAATAATCAGAAGGTATTTCCTTAAAATTTGCACATAAATTCTTATAGCCAGAGGCAAAATGAAAAGAAAGTTCACCAGAAATGTCTATAAACATTTCCAAAAACAGAGATAGAAAAAAAAAAAAACCCAAACCATTTCTGAGCAGCAGTCTTAAGTCATGTTTCAGTAATGTGTACTGCACACCAATATTAGAACTTGCTATAGAGTCCCTCCGTAAGATCTGTTTGTAAAAAAAAGAGGTTTGATTATTTTGTGTCAGTAGACTAATAAAAGGAGTGTGGACATCTCAACCTCAGCCTTAACTTTGAATCACATAGAGCTGGAAGTAGTACTTGGAGACTGAATATTCTTTGTTTAGAAAATATGTATTGACATATATGCAAAAGAATGAACATGTGGAGTTCATTTGCTTCTGCATTTGCAGATGTTCCAGCGTTTATGCATTCATGTGATACAGAGACTGAGGCCAGTGCATGCACATCTTTATCTCCAACCAGGAATGGAAGACTGGTAAAATAATAACACCCGAAACCTTCTATTTATGACATGCATTATAGCAAGCACGTTTGTTTAATGAACTATTCAAAATTATCTTGTAAATCAAAAATAGTACTGTTTTAATTGTTCTTTATTATTCTACCCCAAATGGTCTGGTTTATTGAAAAATATTATTGTGGTTGGAAAGGCTAGTACCTAAAGATGCATCGTTTGAAACATTTATTAGCAGATTAGCAGCATAGTACGTCTTTTCACTGCCAGTATTACACTGCAAGAGTAAATCTCAGTACTTATACATGAGAAATGTAAATTGGATCCCGAGGCATATAGGTGCAAATTTAATTTATACACCCAGTAAAAGAGATTGGAGATGAGAGGCTAGTCTTGTGTCATGTAGCTAAATCACAGTTCTTGTCAGAAGTAGGAAAAAAACTCCATTTGATTATGTTTTGTTCTGCTAATTATCAGGAGAATTGTCACTTTTTCTCAAATTATGAAGTATTTATTCTTTTTAATACATAAGGAGAAGAAGAAAGTGTTCTTTCTTTCATGTCTCATGTTAAGCATGTGATCCTGATAATAATTTCTTTCCAGAGCAAAAATGACAGAGTTTGTAGTTACTGTAGTGCCGTAACAAAATTGAAGACATGATGATACGGTTTTCATGGAAAAAAATAGAATTTAATTTTCTCTGGAAGTCTTACTTTGAAAGACCTCTGTCACTTGCTTTATTCAATGATAATATCCAACTTTCAGTAGACGAACAAGGTTGAAGGTGCATGTTTTCTATATGGGAACCTGTATTTGTGTTTAGGAGACTGCCTTTCCTGAGTTCCACAATAAAATTAGCTCTAACAGCATTCTGTCTTGAAACTCAGGAAATCTGACATGCAAATCAAGATGATGACTTTAAGTAGCAGATCCCATAATACTGTTTTTAAAAGAATTCTTTTCCTGACTAGAATCTTGATTCCTAACAGCAATTTTATTAAACTTTCAACATTTTGAGTGACAGATGTTACCATACTGTAAAACGTGTTGTTACCTATGCTATATTTGACCTAAGAGGAACTGTTAGAGAACTGAGTGTGATAGTAGGACATAGTAGAAAACTGTAAGTTTTTCTGAAATTTTTTTGGGAGGAATCAGTTCAAGATGATTTTATATTCCATGTATTGTGTGAAATATCTAAATTGGATTTTGTTTTCAGTTCGGATGACATGGATGGTCCTGTAGAAGACATTGGCAGCCGCTCTTGTGTAACACGCTTTGTGAAGACGCTCTTGTCAATTATGGAGCATGGAGTTAAGCCTCACAGTAAACATCTCACAGAATACTTTGCCTTTCTTTACGAATTTGCCAAAATGGGAGAAGAGGAAGTGAGTATAGCCTTGTAGTTTTGGGAATTGGGTATGTATATGTATATATGTGTTTTCAACTAATTCAATATAAACATATTTCAGAGCCAGTTCTTGCTTTCACTGCAAGCCATATCTACAATGGTCCATTTCTACATGGGAACCAAAGGACCTGAAAATGTAAGTTTGAGTATTCTGTATAACGAGAACTAGGACTTCATAATTTACATAGATGATCTCTTGTCTCTTTAATTGTCTTTCGGCTGTTAAATTAAAGTTACTCCACTTACACAATTTTTTTTCAATGTTTAATTGAATATAATATTTTAAAAAGATGCTGCATTAACTATTTCTGTTTAGTATGAAAGTAGATATTAAGTAGGAGCAATTAAAGTTGCCCATACCATGATATTATTGGTAGCAGATGATTGTTCACTCCTCTTGTACAGCGTAAGCTTTTCCTTGCTGCTTTTATTAAATAAACCAGCTTATTAGACCATGCAATGACTTCAACAAACCTAGCTTTTGTGTTTGTAAACACAACGAATGCTTCAACATGCAAATCAAGTGAGTAGATATTTACCTGATTTGATTCACGCAAGTTTATTAAGTTGTTTTGAATAAAAGAGAGGACAGAATGTGTGCAAAACCATCGACGGGTTCTCTGAAATAAGACTCAAGATGTCCACATTGAAATAATCTTTTTTTCCTTCAGCCACAGGTTGAAGTACTTTCTGAGGAAGAAGGGGAGGAAGAGGAGGAAGAGGAAGATATTCTTTCTTTAGCAGAAGAAAAATACAGGCCTGCTGCACTTGAAAAGATGATTGCCCTAATTGCTCTTCTAGTTGAACAGTCTCGTTCAGAAAGGCAAGTGCTTCTGAAAAAACAAAGTGAATTCTAATCTAAGCTAGTTCAGAAAGGAGTTAGAGATTTTATGGGTTTGAGATTGGAGTTTTTTGTGAACTTTTTTAACAGCATAAATGAGCTTGTATATGGGCCCATTATATTTTTAACTATTTAAAAGATAAACATTTTGTTATTGTTGACCAAACAGAAGACACGACCTTAATAATTGAACACACTCAGTTGCCCGCATTTGGATTTCTATTTTCATTAAGTCGCAGGTACAAAATATTTATTGTTTATGTTCAGTTTTATGTCAGTACCTTTATTTTCTCTTGTGATACTGAAAAATAAAAACTAACACTTCTTTATTTCTCCTTAACCTCACTTAATAACCTCAAAGTAAAATGATAAAGATTTTTTTGTATTATAGGCATTTGACTTTGTCACAAAACGACATGGCAGCATTGACAGGAGGAAAGGTAATGCATTTAAATATGGCTGAATAAGCCTCAAAACATGCACATAAGTATGTGTACATATGTAACTGCAGACAGTGTACTAGTATCTTGTTATTTGTTGCAGGGTTTTCCTTTTTTGTTTCAACATATCCGCGATGGTATCAACATCAGGCAAACTTGCAATCTCATTTTCAGTTTGTGTCGGTACAATAATCGACTCGCAGAACATGTAAGTACCAGAAATTATAGCAATTTTTTAAAATCTTCTCTATTAAGTGTGATGGGGTGGGGTTTTATTACTGTAACTAAATGAGTTTTGTTTGGTTTTTTTTTTTAAAGATTGTGTCCATGCTTTTCACATCTATAGCGAAGTTGACTCCTGAGGTATGTAAACACCTGTATATTTAATAATTTCTATTACTATTTTGCTGTTTTAAATTATTTAATCCTTTGCTAATCTTGCATGGAAGGTGATCCATCAGAGCTTTCTGTGACAGAAAATGAAGTCTAACTGTCCTGTATTTCAAGTTTTCTAAAGCAGAAATGTGGTTTGCAGTTTAAGATGGAAGTTTTATTAAAAGCCAAATAAACATTGTGCTAGATTCTGCACCCAGACGAAATAAAAAAAAAATTGTAGCGATAAAACGTGGCACTAGAATAAATGGAGATGTGTCATTATTATCCATTTTTTCAAGTTTTGAGGCACCATTTTGCAGTTCAGTGCATGCAAACACTTTTCTCAGAATATATTCCTGCCCTGGGAATAACAAAAATAATGAGAGTTCTAAATGGATTCCACATGGAAAACATGTACAGAGTGGAGAAGTATATGCTGACACAAAGACGTTCTTGTATACTGCTGTCAGGAGAGGGAAAATTGAGGGCACATCAAGCAGAGGAGACGTGATCATGGTTAGAAAAGCAGCACATACGAAACAATTCTCATGACAGCTTTGCTTTGTGTGATAGAATGGGTACTATCCAATGACAGTCTCCTTCCCTCCTGTCATGCCAACATTTCCTACCTTTTTATGCTTTCTTTGTTTTGCCCATACGCACACGCATCAGAGATGTATTTGGTGAGGTGCAAATATATTATTCTTATAATAATAATAATAGTAGTAGTAGAAGTAACCACTTCATTGAAGAATCATTAAAAGCTGAGTGAGTCTTAGAACTTAAAAAAAAGTAAAAATTCATGTTAGATTCATCATGTTAGAGGAGAAATGTTGATGATTCCAGAGGAAAACAGTATGCCGATAATAGCGTTCAGCATAAACCCCCAAAATGTGATGCTTTTCAATAAACTTTGCAGGATCTGTGTTATATGTTACGCAAAAACATAAAAATAACAGCTTCTCTGAGATAGTGAAATGTTCTGTATATGTAAACTAGGTTAAACTTGTGAGTTCCTCAAGACTGTACAGTTTCCCCCCACTTCTGTCAGACAACATTACTCTTATTTCCTTGTAACTATATATTCTACTAAAATTACCCTATCTAGTATGATCATGATGCCTTGCACTAGCTATAAAAAGTGGCTTAATTCTACTGTATCCACATGTAAATTAAATTGTAAGGGATTAAAAGTAATAGAAATGTACATGTCAGAAGTTCATAGAAAAATAGTTTTATGCAAAATGCGGGGGGGGGTGTTTTAAAGTCATTAGAAAAATCAGTGCGCGAAACTGATCAGAATTGGTATATTTATTTTTATGTATTGTAGGCAGCCAATCCTTTTTTCAAATTGCTGACCATGCTAATGGAATTTGCTGGTGGACCTCCAGGAATGCCGCCCTTTGCTTCTTACATTCTGCAGAGGATATGGGAGGTACAACATGTAAAAGAAAACAGAAGCTAAATTGTCTTTCTCTTGTTCATTCTTTCATGTCTATGTCAGGAGTTTACATTTCATTGTCGTCCTTGCTGCATTGATTCATGATTTTTTATATAAGCATTTCTCTTCCAAATAAACACCAATGGATAATAGAGGTTTAAAATTTCCAGTCTAACTTTTAATGTGATTTTAATAGCACTGTGGTTAACTGATGTTTCATTTTAACTTTAAATCTTAGTTTAATGAGAAATTAATTGATTCATAATAAGGGTTTAGAATGCTGCTTCTAGGCAAATTCCCCTTATTTTTCTCAGTTCTTCTTTTGCATGGAGTGTAAAATATTTCAAGGCCCATTCCTCATTATGTCCTCCCCTCCTCCCCTTTATGTCCTGGTTGTTTGAATGTTGGTTTGACTTTTTTTTCTTTGTGAAATACTTATTAATATTTTAATGCATAAAATTGTGCTAAATTGAATCTAGTGAATGACTGCTGTGGTGTAGGACCATTGTTAGTTGCAATTCTAGAGAGAGAAAGACTTATTAACCAATTTGGCTCAGGGATAAATTCTTTGAATTGAGAAATAGATTGGGAATTAAAGCTTCTACCTCAATTAGAAGCTTTTTGAGTAACCGCTCCTTGAGTTCCCAGCACAACTCTCTGTCTTTACTGCTGTTTGAGAATAGTGTGTCCAGCCTGAAGACTACAGACTGCTAAGGGCAAACTGTTGAACATTCATTCTCTTTAATACTTAATATAATAAGTAGGGATAGGGTTTTTAAAATGTTGATACTGTGCACAGTTGGGAACTCTGGTAAAACACAAACCTGTCTTACCTGTTCAAGTGCTGTGGGATAGATTATGGAATTCCTAATCCAAATTATTTTACTCCTACTTAGCAGCAGTTATGGGTTAGGAAGCACTATGTGATTGGGGAAGTGTATGCCAAGTCTTTGCTAGGTGTCTGATCCGAATATGAATTAGCTGTAACTGCTTGTACCTTTTGAGAATTCAAATGACGGATCCTAAGGTTAAGAATTGTATCTATGAATTAGCTATGAATTAGCTGTAACTGCTTGTACCATTTGAGAATTCAAATGACGGATCCTAAGGTTAAGAATTGTATCTAACTGCTGTCTATGTTTGGGGAAGCAGTAAGCTTTTCACAGCAATAAGAAAACTTTCCAACAGAGTTTTTGGTAATACCCAAATTGTGGCATGAAGTATTGTACATGTGCTTTATGCTTCAGTCAGTAGTCACAAAGTTTGTGTGTAATTTTTTTAAGCCATTCTCTTTTTTTTATTTCCTTCCTTATTCTCAACACACTAACTGAACCTGCATAGAAAGTGAGTTGGTGACAGGTTTCTGTTGGAAAGCCAAGCTTTTAGCAATAGAAGTCATCGGTTCAGTCTCTGGTGTTGCCAGCATTGTTATCCTTACCTTGTTGACACAGGTCTAGAGATATAAATTGCATAGACAAGGATGAGAGGTCCAGTGTTTAACTCATAGACAGATGGATTTAGAGTGCGGAAACTACTTTTGCAGCCACTCCAGTTTCTAGAAATCATTAAAAAGCGATTGAATGATGAAGACAGTGAGCAATGATAGTCTCTTTCTTAAAGATGCCCTCCAGCTATTACCAGGGAAAGTTGACAGATCAATTTGTCATTTCTAAAAAAAGTGAGGAGATTGTTCTTAACGTGTTTATTTTTAAATTGAGATTAAAATTTTGTAAGCAGAATTTGGGTCATGTCAACTGCTCCTGTTCTTCAGTTGGGTTAGAGTAGTTGAGAACAGATTCAGCAATCCAGTTAGTGCCTGTGGTTTCTTTGGATAGAGGTTTTCCTTGTGTGGGCACCTGGGTCTCAAGGTGGAAAGGAAACAGTTTTTAAAAACTAGCGAATTAATGAACTACATTCATGGGCCTAATAATGTCAACAAATTTTCAACTACACAGAACCAAACAGGCATGGGAATCTGCATTTTCTCCTTATTATCTGTAAGGCTTTGATAGCCATGAAGCAGCATTCCACACGCTTTTCACTTCTTTAGAATAGCACTGCACAGATTTATTCCTTGGATTGCATATTCTTAAAAACCGTAATAGTACCCTCAACAGGAAGCTATATGAACATTTTTGCATGCCAATTGTGTTCCTTTGACATAACTCATATAGAAATACTGATTCCATGTGAAGGGTTTGTGTTAGATATTTAAAAAAACCAAACTATTTATATAACCAACATTGTTCATTTTTCTAAGTGCTTAACATTTCAACTCATAAATATCTCAAAATGCACAGAAAGAATATGTAGAATAACTTCCTGGGCTAAAATTGAAGTTTCAAACACTCTGAACAGGATTCAGAAGCACAAACCGTAGTGAAATTTAATAAGGGTTTTCTTTATCTTCCAGAGCACCTCAGTCATGTAGGTACCTTGGTAGCCCTGAGTGATTTTGAGAAAAAATGTTTTCAACGTCTTAGTAGTTATTTTTAGGGGGTTTTAATACAATCAGTACATAGTATCAAGATAAATGTATTCTTTTTGATGTTTTCGCTCTTCTTTCAGGTCATTGAATACAACCCATCTCAGTGCCTAGATTGGCTGGCTGTGCAAACACCTCGAAATAAACTAGCTCACAGCTGGGTGCTGCAAAATATGGAAAACTGGGTTGAACGTTTTCTTCTGGCACACAATTATCCTAGAGTGAGAACTTGTAAGTTAATTTAAAGTGCAAAATAATATTATTCTGTTGTCATAAGTTACTGTGCATGATGTATTCCTGTTAGAGATTAAATACAGGCTCTTGTGCTTGTCTTCCTTTCTCAATTGTTTTAGAATCACTGTATTTTAAAATATTAGTACAACTGCGGTGCCTCATCAAGACATGCTGCCTTCTTTTGATGAAAACTATGTTTTGATTTCTTAACTTGAATCATGTATTAGTAGGTTCTTTATCTTATGTGGTTAATCTACATGGTCCATAAAAACCCAAAGAAGGAAAAAAGTCCAACAGGTTCTCCATTGTGTTCCTCACATAGTTGTACTGTAGACAGGAGAATTTCATGTTCTTCTTTCACCCCTCCTGGAGTCATCTTCAGTTGAGTCCTTTGAACTTGTGGATCAAGGAGAGGCAAGCTGTGCTTCTCCCCAGCTCCAGGGTGTCCCGGCACTTTAGTTTGTTCTGCCAGGAATCATCACACTGTCAGATTGCCAGATGATATTTTCAGCCTTTTCCCTGTCTTAAATATTTTTGTAAACGTAATTTCATAGTAAGGGACCACTCTGAACTTTATTGCATTTTCTGTAGTTGAGGGAGATGTGTGGAGGCTGGAGGTACAGCTTTGCCACAGACTCCAGTTGTAAACATCTCTGAAGAGGAAATGTTGTCTTGATAAAGCAATATGTAGTTTAGTCATACTAAATATCTGGGTTTGTGTTTCAGTAATGGGATGCAATGTGCTACAATAGTTAGAAGAAAGCAGCAGACGGTAATAATAGGGTGGAGAGGTCTGAAAGCAAGTGTCAACACTGTTTTTAACATGTTAGTTTTATCTGCTCTGATTTTTTTATCATCTTCAGTGTGAGAATAGTAATACCAGATTCTGTAAAATGCTTTGAAATCCATAACTGTAACACACAGAGTAACTTAACTAATGATTAAATGACTGTTAAGCACGTGTGTCATTTTTCAAAGGTGTAACAGACTTGTTTTTATTTGAAGCTGCAGCCTATCTCTTGGTATCGCTTATTCCAAGCAATTCCTTCCGTCAGATGTTCCGATCGACCCGCTCTTTGCACATCCCTACTCGCGATCTGCCTCTCAGTCCAGATACTACAGTAGTTCTTCATCAAGTCTACAATGTGCTTCTTGGCCTTCTCTCAAGAGCTAAGCTATATGTTGATGCTGCTGTTCACGGCACTACAAAACTTGTGCCCTATTTCAGCTTCATGACTTACTGTTTGATCTCAAAAACTGAAAAACTCATGTTTTCTACTTACTTCATGGACTTATGGAACCTTTTCCAGCCTAAGCTTTCTGAGCCGGCTATAGCCACCAACCACAACAAACAGGCTTTGCTGTCCTTTTGGTATAATGTGTGTGTCGACTGTCCAGAGAACGTACGCCTTATTGTACAGAATCCTGTGGTGACAAAGAACATTGCCTTCAATTACATCCTCGCAGACCATGATGATCAGGATGTGGTGCTCTTTAACCGTGGGATGCTGCCTGCCTACTACGGCATCCTGCGCCTCTGCTGTGAGCAGTCCCCTGCGTTCACCAGGCAGTTGGCTTCTCACCAGAATATCCAGTGGGCCTTTAAGAATCTCACGCCACATGCCAGTCAGTACCCAGGAGTAAGTAGATTTCTCTTACTGAATGTCTGTCTTAATGGAGGAGATTAAAAATCTTATCTAATGTATCCAGTGGTGAAAGTATTTTTATTCCCTAGTGTAAGTGTTTAATAATACATTTGGATCTGATTACTGTTCTTTGTCAGGGGATTGTTTTAGATTTGTTTTCCTTGCTGTGGTGTTTGTCCTGTTCTTCAATCTACTGTACTCTAGTCTAGTCAAAGGAAATGGGGAATAGCCTTTGAAGGCTATAGGCTCAAGAAAGCCTATTGCATTGTAACTCACTACATTGGAGGAGTTCCCAGTGAGTTTCTTACTTGTTTTCAGTTTTTGGAGTAGAACCAAAATTTAACCTGTTGCATTCAAAGGGAAAATGAACTCATGTCCACCTTGGAAACACTTGTGTACCTCTTGCAAAACATTGGTACACTTGGAGTTGCACTCCCTCTACAATATTAGGACACTTGCAATAGAGAATAGATTCTAGTTAAAATAATCCACGTGTAATGGTGGAAAAACAGGCTTACAAAGCTTTTAAGAAGCAAAATACACAATTTTGTACAATTACTCCATGGATATTTTTTGAGGTCCTTATAGGGTGTTTGAGAACAGAAAGAATACAAAGATTTTCTTCACTATGTAGAGGAGGAGGATATGTGGAGTGTTCTGTGTTGAACATAGAAGACTAGTTCAGCTCACAGAGTAACTTTGTACTCTGACGGTCCTGGGAGTACTCTGCCGCTTTCATTGTTTCCCTCAGAAGTCTCAGCCTGTCCTGCCAGGGACTCAAGTTATTCTGCTGTGTTTAGCATTTCCCTCGCAAATGGGATTTTAGCACAAGCAGCTTTTTGAATTCTGTTCCTTGGAATATAATGTTATTATCAAAGAATGAACATACCTGTTTAGGTGACCCTCTGCGTTCCTTAAGGAAGCCTGAGAAGTTTGGTCACATGGATCAGGATTTCAGTTTCATACATATACACTGTGTGTGTGTATAACACAACTATATCATGTCATGAGCTGTGCTGTTGGGAAGCATCAGAACATCCATTTAAGGATCAAAAGCGTTATTTCAAATGTCTGTGTCCTAATCCACACAGGAAATAGTAAAACCTAGAAGCAAACTGCATTAAAGATAGATGAAATATCCACAATCGGTGTGTCAGAATTTTTTGTTTTAATAAACTTATTGTTTCATTATGCTTCTATAACTTCTATAACTCTGTTGTAATGCTTAAAAATGTATTCCCATACACTTATGTATGTTTGTTCTCTGTTGTTACTTAGCAGAACACCCAATAATTAATCAAATCAGATATAAACCATAATAACATACTGAGTCTCTAACCCAATATTTTTGTGTTTAAGGCCGTGGAAGAGCTGTTTAACCTCATGCAACTGTTTGTAGCTCAGAGACCAGACATGAGAGAGGAAGAGATAGAAGACATAAAGCAATTTAAGAAAACAACCATAAGCTGTTACCTGCGTTGCTTGGATGGACGGTCTTGTTGGACTACTTTAATAAGGTATGTTAGTGGTGAAGTTGTAGTATAATAATCCAGTCCTGTTTGAATAAGAACTGTGCTTTGCCAAATAAAATAAAATACAGTACAATGAAAGTTAGTGTTGCTATTTTAATATTCTTTTTGAAAACATTTTGGGCATGCTTTTATTCAAAAGAAAGCAAACAGGAAATTACAATTACAATTTTTTTTTCCAAAATCAATTGTTTGTGAATATGATTTATTTTAGAGGTTTTTTGTCTGCTGAAAATTCAGAAACTAAGCAAATATTTTACAACAGGTGTGAACCAAGATATACATTGTCAGGGTTCAAAAAGAAACAGCATGACAAAATTGAATTAGTAGAGCCCTTGAAAAAACTAAATCAAATCAATCAACGTTATAATTCAGCAGTTAAGCTGAAATTCCATTCTCAGCCTAGCACGATTGGTCTAGATTGGCAAAGCAGTAACTTCAGCTGCTGTTGTTGACATTTGTTATTCTTGGGCAGGATTGGTTTTTTAGAAATTATGCCTGTGGGGCACAGTTTTATTGTATTGTATCTTAAAATAGCTTTTAATTTCCAGTATATTTCGGTAGTACATCTGAAATTGTTGTTTGGTTATTTTCAGTTTAACAATAAATTGCCTGTGCACGAGGTCAGGTATCAGGGTTTTAAATACAACTTCAACACTCTTGTGAAAAGGGAAAATGGGTTGTGTTACTTGAAGTGCTAACACACAGCCAAATTTCCCCAAATGCTTTGGGAGAATTGCTGTTTTGAGAGGAACCATTCATTTGCTCTGCATCATTCTTTATTTTCTGTCGTGCTGTGGCATGAAATGTTCTGATAGAAATATTTTCATACATTTTAAAGTCCAGGCTTATGCTTAACTGGACCTATTTAAGTGTTATCATTTGACAAGCATGAGCTTCTGTCTTTTGAAGTACGTTATTTTCCTCAGGTCTTAGTGTTTTTGCAGATGTTTTGGGAAATATTTCTAGAAAGGTCAATTTTAAATTGCTTGATACAAAAGATTGTTTACAAAGAAGTTTTAAACATCAGAGACATTTTAAATGAAAATGTGGAAAAAAAAGAGTAATTTTGTTCTTTTGGGGTTTCTTTGTTCTTCTGTGATTATTTTCGAAAATAAAACATGAGCATAACAATTTTAAACGCTGATATGAATTAGGAAAAGATATGTATTTTTCAGTGTTGTCAATGTTTGGGTTTTTTTCCTAGTGCCTTCAGAATATTATTAGAATCTGATGAAGACAGACTTCTTGTTGTGTTTAATAGAGGATTGATTCTAATGACTGAGGTAAATACTTTGTTATTTAATTATAATAAACAATTTTATTTCCTATTAAATACTCACTTCCTTCCTGCTTCAGATTGTTTTAATGTGATATATTTTTATTTTAAATTATATTGTTTAAGTACTGGCATTTATGTTAAACCTTAAAATCTTAAGGATTGTAGGAAGGACAAAAAAAGATTTACCAGACATTTTACATGTGAAGACACCAATGTAGGAGGTTAAGTGATCAAATTTGAGGCAATTCAAACTTAATGCAGGTAAAGATGCAGGTTAGTTGATAACAGTAATTTGGTAGGATAAACATAAAAGGATGTAGCTTAAAGCAGGAATGTGAGCAAGAAATAAAAGGGTGATGTGTCATCTCATGTATTAAGGATACATTCAATTGCCCTGACTTTCATGTTGGAGAGTGAATTATGACTATTGAAAAATATGCCTCAAGAGACATGAGTAGTAAGAAATCAGTCTTGGCTTTCTTCACATTGCTGCTTCTTCTGTCATCTTTAGTAAGATTTCTTTAGTAGTAAAAAGATCAGGAAAATGTTTGACTGCTTCTCAAGGCAGAGGGAAAGCTGCCAATAGATTATGTTGAGAGCATCGAGTTTATGGTTTTTTTGGTGTCATTCTTTTTATTACAGGTTCACTGTGAGTGAATGGCTGAGCACAATCACACAGTTACTACTAGTTAAAAAGTGTTAAGGCAACCATTTAAGAACAGAAATAAGTTAAAAGATAGTCAGCTGTGCTTGGGTTTAATGTTTTTTGAACCCTTCCTTGAGGCACTTCAGAGGCAATTCTCCCTGTCTTTCCTACCTGTTGTGCTTTCATTTGCAAGAAGGAGTGATATAAGAACACACAAACTAGATTTCTTCCCAATGAGACTAAATCTAAAATGCATTTCTGCAGCACATATAGTATATTCCAGTTGTAAATGGATATTTGGTCTGTGAGACTAGACCAGGCTTAACTCAGAATAGAGAGGGGGGAAAAATGTATAGATAACTCAGCCCTGGAGTGAGTACAGTTTGAATGTTAAATTCTTGCTCACCAGTGGTTTCACTCTTAATGTAGGAAAAGCCTAAAAGGCTTTGCTGAAAAACTCTGAACTGTTAGTGGCTGCTTTTTTTCAGATGAATGAGATATCAGGAGACTAGAAAAGGGCATATGAAGTGTTTATCTTATGTCCGTCTTAAGATGGGTGTAAGATTCTGGATTCTGTTCAACACTGTCATTATTGAGTTGATGGATAACAGATTATTAAATATACTGGTAATGCACAATGGAGAAGGGTGCTAGGTTCTTTTGAGAACAAAAGTAAAAATCAAGATTATCTGAATGTGTTGGAGAAAATGTAAAAATAAAATACAGTTCCTTCTTGGCATATGTGGAATGATGTATTCGGGGAGAGGTAATAAAATGGTAAAAATACGTGGTGCCAGACAAGCGGATAGGAAGTAGTTGTAGCTGTAGAGTAAATGGAATGTTGGCATAGATTCCTTCAGAAGGTGTCAGCCAGCACAACTGGAAGTCATCAGGAGGATGTCTGAGCAAACATCTGTCACGAATATAAAGATATTTAGTTTGCATTAAGGCACGTGGGAGTTCGAGTCCAAGCCCATTTTTGTATGTGTATATATTAAAAATTCTCTTAATTTTTTATGTAATTTGTGTGTGTTTTCTGGGACAAAGTGTGCTAGAAAATGCTGGAATTACAAACTAATTTAGAAAAAAAAGACATTGTAGTACTGTTTGAAAATTAAGTTTTCTCGAGTTGATTATTAAGTGTTAAGACTTTCGATTAACCAGCTTACATTCAGTAAACTGGAGCTAAAATGTTAGAAACTGAGCTATCACTT
Source organism: Coccyzus lansbergi (assembly GCA_033558105.1). Classification (NCBI taxonomy): domain Eukaryota; kingdom Metazoa; phylum Chordata; class Aves; order Cuculiformes; family Coccyzidae; genus Coccyzus; species Coccyzus lansbergi. Next base: position 181,533 of record JAUMJK010000225.1, read on the forward strand.
CCTTCATGCATGAAACTCATAAGTAATCCTTGATACTTAGGTATAAAAGAACTTGTTTAACAGTTTAGTTAACCGTGATCCATACTAACAATGAATAATTAAGTTTATAAAGAATGTGTAACATGATGGATTTATCCTATGGTAGAAATTAGATAAAAGCCACGTTCACTTCTTAGCTGAGCTGCTTTACAGCTTGAAATTATCAGGCTTTATGTTTTCACTTTTTCACTTGAAGTGTTTTGCATGGGGAAAAATGCTGCATCAAGGAGTTGTCACATCCAGGAAAGTTTCTTACTTAGCAGGGTTGGCCATGTATCTTTACTCTAATATAAAAATTGGCATATTTTGCGTTATAGGGAATAAGATTACAATTTCTTTCTCTTTAAAATATCCCAGATTATATATTTTTTCATACATCTCATGCTAGAATTCTTGCACTTATGAAATGAGTTGCTTTCCCTTCCCAGTATTTCCATAAATTACAGATGCCCAGAAGGCATTTGAGTTACAAAAGGGGAAGTAATTAATTTGATGTATGGTCATATAGCCTATATCCTTAAGAAGCATTTTGAAAAATGACGAGCATCAGTATTAATCTTAGTTTTTCCCTCCAAGTTCACGTACCCATGACTAGCTTCAGGCGTCTGTTAATATCACTTTGTACTTTGGCACAGAAAGGTTGGGATTTCAGTGTATAAAAATACTGCTTTGCTCATTGGGTTCCAGATAAATGTGTGAAAATCTAGTAATTATCTTGAGTCACTAATATAAAGCTTTTACCTTTAAAGCAAATCAAGGTTGTTTTAAAGTGCCTCTCTCTATAAGCTGTATTGGATGTGCCCACAAAAATGCTTATTTCTTGAGTTGAGGTGGGCGACAGCTACCTGCAAAGGAGATCTTCTTATAACAGGTTTTACAAATCCAGTTTCTCTCTAGCACAAGCGCACATGACAAAAAATTACAAGGAATCTAGGGTTATTTGGACTGAGCAAAAGCAAAAATCAACTTTCTGGCCAAAGGCAAGTTTCAGTTTATAAGACCTCATAAAAGACTTACTGTTGTTCATTGTTACTACAGCCACACGTGCAGGTCAACAGTTATATTTGGTTATTATAGAAGATACCTGGTTGGTTGTTCTCTCTCTTTCCTTCTCTTTTTCTGTCTCTTGCCCCTGCCTCTTTCCTTTCTGTTTTTTTTCAAGAATCTTTTTGTAAAATACATACTTTGTATAAAGATTTCCCTCTTTTTACATGTTATCTTTTAGTAATTTTGTGATTTTATGTAGCACTGTATATTTTGATAAATCTTCTATGAGCATAAAAGAACTGTAAAAGTGGTCTCTGTAGGCTGGAAATAGAAATAACTAGCGTGTTAATTTAGCAACATAAATTTTTGGCATTTTGTCGTCGTAGTCCTTTAACACGTTGCACATGATGTACCACGAGGCCACAGCTTGCCATGTGACTGGAGACCTGGTAGAACTTCTGTCTATTTTCCTTTCAGTTCTGAAATCAACACGTCCATATCTTCAAAGAAAAGGTTCGATTGTAACTCTTCAAAGGATTATACATGTTGTCTGTTTACTAATTTTTATGACACAAATCCTAATGTTTTATTTTGCATTATTATCTGTGTTTAAGAACTTTTCATACAGTAGGAGATACTATTAACAGTTATTAAATTGTTACTTATTATTTATTGGCATAGCATGAAACTAGATAAGTGAATTTAATAGCAGTAGACCATTGAGATATAATGTATTTCTAGATTGATTATAAACATGTTAGAGGAAGAAGATACGTTGTTCAGCAGTAAAACTCTGTGCTTTATTTAAAGAGCTTTTGAGCAATTAAGTAAACACTGTGATTTTTTCCATTTGCAGATGTGAAGCAAGCTCTCATTCAATGGCAGGAGCGAATTGAATTTGCCCATAAGCTCTTAACTCTGCTAAATTCCTATAGTCCTCCAGAACTTAGAAATGCTTGTATTGGTAAGTTGTCATAGTGTAACTGCAGTCAGAAAAAACCTGTTCTATGCAGTTACCTGCTTTGAAATTCAAAGTCCAGTTTTGCAAGTGCAGATGCTTACTAGGTACTCGGTAGATTGGAATTGTTTATGTTACTGTTATCAGTATATTAGTATTGCCATTTTTCCTAGTCTAAAAAATTTTGATCTTGTCTGGTTAAAATAAATATTGCTACTTCCCCGGGAATGCAGACTATGTGCTCAAAATGTCAGCCTTCGTTTTGAGAGACCAGTCTGCTGCCTGATAATGGGCAGGATTAAGGAATAACTCCCAGATACAGGCATCAGTGAGTTTAGAATCAAACCCCAAGGCTTACATTAGAATTCAAGTATTAACTAATGCTCCACTCAAAAGGAGAAATAGTGACCAAGTTAGTGTGAGTACCAGCTTTTAGTGAACATTTTTATGATCCATTACTGCAAGACATAATGATAAAACCTTATATAACTTGTAGAATAGAATGGCTTACTTTTTAGAAGTTTAGACATTGTATGTAAGTGTTTCTCTCGCATTAGAAGAACTATTTTAAGAAGTAGTTTTTCTAAAATATTTTAATGGTTATAGTCTGCATTTTTATGCATGCTGATGAAGACCTAAAGCTATGCCCAAATTAAACCAATTTTATGTGATTTATATGCATTTTCCCCTTACTTTGAGTGCCTTTCTTATTGTTCTCCTGACTGCTGCTGGTTGACATTTTCCAGGCATCAAACCTGTTATGTTTAAGAAGAAGGAAAGAGGGTAATTTTGTTGAACTTCTACTTTCTGCAAGCTGGCACCCTTCTCACTGGTGGTTCATCTACCACTGAGCAGGTTTTCTCCCAGTGGCAGAGGTGAAGGGAGTGAAGGGGATTCAGGGGTGTACTGTCTGTGCTAGTCACAATAGAGCCTATCTCCACCGTGCACACTAGGTGCAGCAAAAGTGGTATGAAAGAGCGTTTGCAGGTGCATGAGCCTTGAAGTTGTAACTGTTTGCTTTTAAGAAATAACAATATGTAATAGCAAAACCAACTTTTTGTTTGTAGATGTCCTCAAGGAGCTTGTACTTTTAAGTCCTCATGATTTCCTACATACTCTGGTTCCATTTCTACAGCACAATCATTGTACATACCACCACAGTAATATCCCAAGTAGGTATTTCAGTGATTGTATTTTGAAGTTCTCTTACACTGTTCTTGCTCTAGCATGTTCCTTGCTGATGTCAAATATTGACCTTTTTAATATATCCCTATTTTATCCTAAATTATACTACAGTGTCTCTTGGACCTTATTTTCCATGTCGTGAAAATTTGAAATTAATAGGGGGAAAAAGCAATATTCGTCCTCCACGTCCTGAACTTAATATGTGCCTCTTACCTACAATGGTGGAAGCCAGCAAGGTACGTAAGTGTTTGGTCTTATAAATAGCTTCTTCTTTTTTTTTTCTTTTTATAAAAGTATTATAAGAATCCAGTAGCATATGCATCTACATTTTCTTTGTAAACAAAGCACAATTCTTCTTCAAGATGTGTTGTCCTCATATACTCCATTCTAGATGTGCACTCCAGAAGCACCATTTCCCTGCCCTTGGTGACATACGGCTTCATATTCCAGACATGATAAGAGTTTGAATCTTCTATTTGGATAAAAAACAAAATACAGATTTTTATAATCATCCAATCTGTTTGTGGCATTTATAAAGAAAAACCAGGAGTCATGCAGGGATTGTCCAGATGGGTTACAAAGTGTGTTAAGATTTATTTTCAGACAGCTAAATAGCTGCTACAGGTGTCACTAGAGTCCAGTCCACCAGGACTGAGGCATAATCTACTGATTGTTTGGGTAAAATACCAGTACTTGAAATATCATATAGGGCTTTAAGTCTCTTACTTTCAATTTTCCCTTCTGTGGGCTTCTTGATGAGACGCCAGCTTTGGTGGGGCTACTTCGTAGTCACTTGCCAAGTCCCATTATTACAGTTGTAGCGACGGTGGGATTCAGCTCACGTAACTTTGCCTATCTAGAAGGTGAGTGTCCAGCTTATGCTGTGGTTAATGGCAGTAAATAATTATTCTCAGAAGGAGACAAATAGTTGCCCTCCTTCCCGTCCTAGAAGTCTGAGTCCAGATGAGGTGGCTCTTCCTTTGGAGGTGTCTGTCCCTCTCTGTTGACTGCAGGGAATACTGAAATGACTAGATTTTAGATAGCTAAAGTCAGGTAAGGTGAATCCCACCTTAAAAGGAATATGTATGGACAATCATTTGAAGAAGGAAAACTGGTTACTTGCTGTACAGTAACTGTGGTTCTTCAAGATGCTTTGTCCACACAGATTCTGTGGTCCTCCTACTGTGCTGACTCCGAGTCCTGTCATAGGGGATTCTTATTGGTGAAGGAGTTGAGTGGTGGTTGAAGCCGCCATACCCCTTATGCCCTCAGGTACAGTGGTCGCAAGGACACACTGGGTGCAGGCACAGCCCCAGTGGACACTGCTATTCAGAAAGAATCCAATCTCCTGCACATGGGGCCTATGTGCACGTAGATGGGAATCTGTGTGGGCAACACATTTCGAAGAAGCGCGGTTACTGTAGGGTAAGTAACCCTTCTTTTTTAAAGCTTTCAAAACGATGCTTTATATATTTGTGCACCATCAAATTTACTGTATGACCTAAGTTCTTTGAAAAATGTGTAGAGCCAGAAATCATCAGTAGTCTTTATTTCCATCATGTATCCAGAGGTAATGGATGTGACACTAAAATATGTAAACATTTTAACTTTAAAAGTCATCCTTTGTTATGACATGGTATTTTACACTTTAGAATGAATTCATGTGTATTAAGAAACAGCAGATTTTTAAGCCTCTAAAACCACATCCATGATTATGTTTCCCTGTGGTTTTGCATGCTTACTTTCTGTTTGTTTGTTGTGTATAAGATTGCATTTGTTTGCTTGAGTTTTTGAGGTTTCTGTTTGGCTATCTGTTATACAGAAGCTGATTTCATTATAAGTGTATACATCCAAAATATATTAAATATTGGCACACAAAACCCTTGGCGTATATTTATCATTTGGTTTGAGACATTCCTGAAAACACTGTTTGAAAGATGGTGAAGCTTGGTCTTTAGAAAATTCTGACTTCTGCAGATCATAACTGACAAATTATTGTTTGAAAAGCAGCAGTGTATGTATGTATAGGTGTTTGTATTTGATTTAAAATTACCATATTCTTTTCTTGTCATCTTCAAGATGTATTTGTACCGCTTTGCGTCTTCTCAGTCTGTTGACAAGAATCCTACAATAAAAGTTTTGACTAGTGGGGGAATTGCATTTACCAACCCTCATCTGATCTCACTCATGTACTTGCCAAGGGCTCAGTGAGAAGACACAGCTAGCCTGAGTTGGACCTGGAAATTCCCAATATGTTTTCCTGTAGTATAGGATTAAACATTTAAGGGCAAGAAGTGCAGTAACATTAAGCTAGAGGCCTAGGAAATCTGGTTGCTGTCCAGTTGCTTATGTAGTTTAAATGAAGCTCTCTTAAATCTTCAGGGCAAAGATGATGTTTACGATCGTATGCTGCTAGACTACTTCTTTTCTTATCATCAGTTCATCCATCTACTATGTCGAGTTGCAATCAACTGTGAAAAGTTTACTGAAACTTTAGTTAAAATGAGTAAGTATGAAAGTTAAACAGCCTGTGGATTTTTTTTCTATGATAACTATGACTGCTTGTGCACTAAGTTTCATATTCAGAATTTTCAAGAAAAAAACCAGAGCTTGTGGAACTTGTTGCACTGCTCTTTCTGAATGTTATTTTTATCCACAAAACAGCATGATGTGTGATGTAGTGCAATCTTACCTACATGGCTTCTATGTTTCAGGCCTGTCCAGAAAGGAGCTGAAACAACCAGTACAAATTCAATTAAAATTTAGACTTCAATACAGGACTCACTGAAGCTATTTTTGTTCTGGTTTGGCAATTTGCTTTGGATAAGATCCTGAATCCTCAGCATCTCTGCCAATGGCATTAATTTCCAGTCTCCCCAGGAGCATACACGACAACCACTCCTGGCACTGGTTTTGTTGTTACCAACCCGGATTTATTTTACTCCAGTTTGGGGAACCATCACAACATTTAATTACGTTTATAACCATTCCATCATGTAGTTTGTACGTGATACTTATTTCAGCTCTGCCAGTAGATACCCCTGGTATTTGGGTTTCTTTCTGTCACAGTGGAAACCTACGTCTTTGGTGTGTGAACATGGTATGTGTTCATGGCTCTGTCTGTCTGCCTCCTCCAGCTGTTTGGCTAGGCTAGCCCTCTGAAGGAGAGCATCCCACCTTGAATGGCCGCTTTAAGTTCATGCTCTATTCCAAAGGTACACGATGGGAGTTTTTTGTCTCCCACCACAGACCCTAGGATAAGCTGAGTTACCCAGTGTCATATGTGCAGGTGCACAAACCTTCCTGTCACACAAATAGTTATTACACAGACTGGGAACTGTCTCGCTCCAATTGTCTAAAAATTAGACATATGGCCAGATTTTCCTCTGTAGTGTAGACTTTCCTCAGTGGAGAGACCTCAGTTCCTTCCAAGAGAAATTTATCTTCTTACTCTTAAATATCTTAAGCAGAATGAGCCACCTTCTGAAAATACCTTCGCGTTTTCTTGTTATCCCTGCCTGCAGAAGCTGGCTAGCCTGCTATGATTAAATACCACCTCTAGACAAATGAAACTAGATACAAAACTAATCTTGTCCAAAGACCTATGATAGAAGAATATTCTTTTGATCCCCTGAATCACCCACTTGCTCATCGTTTGTCACAGTGTTCGGGTTCTAACTCTAGCATTATTAATAAGTACTGTAGGTTGTGTTAGTTACAATGTGTACTGGGAATGTGAATTGTTTGCTGCTGCTCAGAGTATTCCATAACTCTTTCGTGGTCCAGGTAGCAGTGGTGCTTGGGTTAATAATGAAGATCATCCTTTAAAAACTATACATTAATTTTAAAGAAAGATATAGTTCAGACTTCAAGTGCTGTAGCTAACAGGTTGAAAATGTAAGTCAGTAATGAAATAACCTGATTACAAGCCCAGAACTAAATTCAGCTTTTCTTTTAGGTTTGTTTTTTTCCCCCCATATTTCACAGACATACTGAAGGGATGCATGTATGTGTTAAGTGTAAAATGTAAAAACGTCACAGACAGTATGTCTTTTTGATTATGAAATATGCTCAGAATGTGGTCTCATCAAATATTTTATCTGGAAGTGAGCATCTCCAACAAAATTCTGACATGCAAACGTATTTTCTCATAAAATTTCAGGTGTCCTAGTTGCATATGAAGGTTTACCACTTCATCTTGCATTATTCCCAAAACTTTGGACAGAGCTTTGTCAGACTCAGGTAAGAGTAAGTGTGTTTGAGAAGTAATGGAACAGAAATAAAGGCAAAATGCTATGAGTGTGAAATGGAGATAAACCCGTGGATTTTAACTAGTGGGTATTGTTTGATCATTCATTATACTAGTATTTTTTAATAGAAGATGCCTCTGCTTATGCTGCCTAACAAAAACCTGCTAAATCAAGTATAAAAATCTGACCGATTGTATTCGATCTCGGTATGCCCTAGGTCCGGAAAAAAACTTAGGCAGCACCTTCACACAGCACATAAGATTGGCAGGATGGCAGCCTGCATGATGTCCAAAAATTACTTCATTTTGCCTCTGTGCATTTCCAGCTTTTTATGTAGTGTAAACATTGGTATGATGAGATAAAAATTAGGAGTTCTCTAAGGCCCAAGTACTGTCATGTGCCCTCTGCAAGGAGGCATCTTTGCACCTCGGTAAGAGAACCCTGTAGTTGGCTCACAGACATCAGATCCACGCTGATGGTGATAAACTGGCATTCCCAATGAACAAACTTCATAAAAGGGAAATGTGATATAGTAATTGACAGAATATAATTTGTACAATTTACTGATACCTGATAAACCTGAAATATTTTTATCAGTAAGAATGGTCCAGTATGAATTAAGAGTGTCAGTGGGACTGGCTGGGTGTCTCCAGTTGAGACGACCATTGCAGACAATGCTACCCCAGTCTGTGCTTCCAGTGATGGCTTTGTGTTCTCTCTCTCCCCCTCAGTCCGCAATGTCAAAGAACTGCATAAAACTCCTCTGTGAAGATCCAGTTTTTGCAGAATATATAAAATGTATTCTGATGGATGAAAGAACCTTTCTTAACAACAATGTTGTATACACCTTTTTGACCCATTTTCTCCTGAAGGTAGGTGGTCTTTTAGTGATGATTTCTATTTCAAGACTTGCAACCATATAAATTATTTCAGTTTAGGAGACTGTTTTCACGGTTCTATTTTGGGGTTTTTTTAAAAAAAAAAATATGTTCTTTTAACAGGTCCAAGGGCAGGTGTTTTCTGAAGCAAACTGTGCCAACTTAATCAATACTTTAATTACAAATCTAATAAATCAATATCAAAGCCTGGAATCTGACTTCAGCAACCAGAGAGTTGAAATTTCCAAAGCAAGCTCTACTTTAAATGGGGTGAGTCTTTTCTAAGTCGTTCAAATTCCAGCATCATTTAGGAGGCAGCTTATTTTCAATGAAAACTCTTCAGTGCCATGTGCTGCATTGTAATTAAAGAAGTGGGCATGGTTAGCTCAACTTTGTCCATAAGCTGGACTCCTGGTGAGAGCCCAGGAGGCTTTCTTGACTGTCTGGCTAGAAACATTAGTCTTAACCAACCAGATAGCCCTGAATTTACAGAGCAACAACCTGACCTCTCCAGAACTCTCCGTTCCCCACATCCACACTCTCTCACTTGGGTCTTCCAACCTAATGGTGGGGACCATAAGAGCTAAGGGGGAGCTTACTATGTGGGGAGGAAGTAAAGCAAAGGTCAGTAGAGTTAATTGTCGAAATGTTCTAACCCAGTAAAAGGTTTCATCTTACAGTGAGCAGCACAGTGCTGTCATCTGCTTTGGACAGATCGACATTAAGGTCAGCAAGTTAGTGAGTGGGAAATTTCAGTAGCGTAAGTATAAGTAGAATTTGATCCTTTGGATGTTGAGAAGATGTTGAAGCCTCTGCTGATTGCACAGGTGTCTCTGTGTGTAGGGTTGATCAAATAAAATTGTGAAATAAGGCTAGTTAAGTTTGCTTACTTCTGTTTTTTAGGACCTCCGAGCACTTGCCTTGCTGCTTTCAGTGCACACTCCCAAACAGCTCAATTCAGCCCTGATTCCTACCTTACAAGAACTTTTAAACAAATGTAGAGCTTGTCAACAACAGAGGAACTCATTACAAGAGCAAGAAGCCAAAGAAAGAAAAACTAAAGGTTTGCCTTTTATAACGATGTCACTCTAATAATTCTAAGGCTTTAGAAACTTTTACAATATCAACATAACACATTGTTTCATTACCCTGCAGCGTGGGCCATTTCTTGGCTTCAGTCCCCAGCACTACTCTGGGAGTAAATAATAAATATTTTATTATGAGCCTAAAATTCTAGGCAATTACATGAACTCGTCTTTGAGCAACCTGATCCAGTAGAATGTGGCAGGGGGATTGAACTGGATGATCTATAAGGTCTCTTCCAACCCAAACCATTCTGTTACTTGGATAAAACCAATGTTTTTTCCTTAAGTGAGTTTCCTTTCTTCTTACAGATGATGAAGGAGCTACTCCTGTAAAAAGAAGACGGGTCAGCAGTGATGAGGAGCACACTGTAGACAGTTGTATCAGTGATACAAAAACTGAACCCCGGGAGGCGTTGACTCCAACAAGCACTTCAGATAATGAGACACGGGACTCTTCGATCATTGATCCAGGCACTGAGCAAGATCCTCCTTCTCCTGAGAACGGTTCTGTCAAAGAGTACAGAATGGAAGTTCCATCTTCGTTTTCAGAAGACATAATGTTAGCAACACGGTCACAGCACACGGAAGAGCAGTTGGGAAACGGTAAATTTGAGGAATGCAAAGAATTTAAAGAACTGCAGACTTCCAAGGATTCCATTGGAGCTGAGGAGGACTCGGAGTTTCCTTCCACATCGATTTCAGCAGTTTTATCTGACCTCGCAGATTTGCGGAGCTGTGATGGTCAAGCCTTACCATCCCAGGACCCCGATAGCAGTTTATCAATCAGTTGTGGCCATTCCAGAGGACTTTTTAGTCACATGCAGCAGCATGACATTTTAGACATCCTGTGTAGGACCATTGAGTCAACGATTCACGTGGTCACAAGGATATCTGGAAAAGGAAACCAAGCTGCTTCTTGACATTAGATGGAGCATGTCTGCTTTTAAGTCTTTTTTTTTCTCTTCCCCTCCCTAAATGCTGTTTGTATAAGTTTTGCTTATTTCTGTTTTGTGCTTCAGTTTGTCCAGTGCTCTCTGCTTGAATGGCAAGACAGATTTATATGCTTAATTCTTGGTCAGGCAGAACTCCAGATTTTGGGTTGGTTTTATTTTTTTGCATCTATCGTACACTTTCTTAAAGGGCAATCAGATAATGGGTATGTTTTATGTAATTAAGAGTTCACTGTAGTGGCTTTCATTTAATATGGCTGTCTGGGAGAACAGGGCCTCCTTGCCCTGTATGATGTAATTTAAACTTATGGCATTTTTACTGTGTATAATATGGTGTCCTCTGTGCCAGTTTTGTACCTTATAATAGAGGCAATTGCCTCAGATCGCTGTGGTTCTTATTATCAAAATTAAGTTTACTTGTATACTAAACAACCACAAGAAATTTGATTCTGTAAAGAATCCTCTTTAGCTGTGGCCTGGCAGTATATATATGGTGCTTTATTTAACAGAATACCTGTGGAGGAAATAAAGCACACTTGATGTAAAATTAATTGTTTTATTTTTATTGACATGATCAATTGCTATTCTGTGCACTTCATTAAACTGATTGTGATGACTTTTCATTTGTTTATAACATGTTGCTTCAGTCTTTGGATTTCTCATCAGACAACTTCAAAAATGAAGCAGGTGCAGAGAGAAATGATGAACAATTGTATATAATTCTGTAAATCCCTATCATTTTCTGGTTTCCTTTGCATGAATGTTCTGAGAGGGACTAGTGGTGGTTTGCTTTTATACCCCCATTGATAGACATTAAGTGGTGTCAGGAGCCACTGGAATTTCTCCCTAGTTTTAACCTGTTAGACATATTTTTCTCCTGTACCATTTGTGGACTTCCTTCCTTTTCTTCCTCTGCCCATGCTGCTGCGAGGGCCCCACTCTCTCTGGCCATGTTCCCTTGCTTTCTTGACAACTTCTGCACACCGTGGAATGCTGGAATGACTCTATCATCTTTCCTTGTCACATTTCCTGCTGTTACTGTTTCTCAGCAATATCCCTTTCCTATGTGATCTTTCAGACTGTCAATGATACCAGTTTTAATATCTGATTAAACTCCATTTTCAGCTTCATTTTCCAGTTGCATAGCTCATTTGTTTTCCTATTGTTTTCATAACACATCTATTGTGGTCTTTATTCTTCAAAACTCCTCATTCTTCTGTCTACCATTTAATGTCGTTTAGCATCATTTGCTTCTCCGGGATTCTATTACGTGAAGACTCTTCTTACGCTCTTTGAATCTACTCTCATTTTAACCTCCTGTAATTATTTCTGTCTTTGAACTTCATAATCCCCTTTATTAGCACTTCTGTTCCTGCATTTACAGGCACGTGTTGATGCTGGTGAGTGCTTAAGTTGTTATTATTATTATTATTATTCAGACACGATGTAAATAAGTTTTCACCCTCTTAGGAATAATTTTATTACCCTTTCTGCTCAACTTCTCCATAGATGGTGATTTTGGAGAACTCATCAACAGCTTCGACTCAAAACTTTTATGTAATGAATATCAGAATCTGAGTCTTCTACCAAGCCTCTTAGTTTGTGATTGGGTCACAGTGTCCTCAAGAAGATACTCCCGCATTGATCTGAAAACCATCCAGAGATGAAGTAGCCATTATAACCCTCTGGTGAGTAGTCTCAGTTAATTACTTACTATCACTAATGACGTGCATCTGATTTTTAGTACGTTGTGTGACTTCTCCTTCCAGCTGTAGAACTTTGTTGGCTTAAGCTTCTCATCCAGGATGAGATCATACCCTGATTCTGTTACTGGAGACTGGGATTCTGTGTTTTGTGATGTATTTTTCTCATTGTTTGGAACTCCCTTTTTCAAGTGCACACTGAGTATAAACAGTATTTCATAAATGATACACAAGCATGCAATATCCCCTTCTTCCTCTTCTGTGTTCCCAGATGAACATGAGCCCTTCTGTGTTCAGCTGGTCCCTGACTACTGACAATGTCCTGTAAGTTTAGGATGTTTTCCCCTACAAGCCTGTATTGTGTAATTTGTAAATGCTGTTAGTGGTTAATTTTGTATTTTATTGTCAATTATTTTCTCACAAGTATATGAGTGGCCATTTAGAATCTCAATAGGAGTCCACTTACTTGATAAACATTTTCCATTATTGAAGAAATTTAACAATTTCATATTACCTTTCTTCAACGCAGTCCATAGGGTTTTGGTGACTGCTTTGCACAGCAGGACACGTGTTGTACATAGGTGCTATGTTAGGCCAGCAGTTCCACTGCCACCTCTTCAAAAAACTAGATCAAGTTTGAAAGATATTAAAACCCACATTTGATTAGCTTTAATTAAATTATTATCCTGTTGTTCTAAACTGACCAAATTTAGCACCAGCTTTTCTATGCTTCTGCTCAAAAATTGTGTCAAGATTTCCAGAAGTGTTGTTATTCCTTCCATTACAAGACCTTCCAATTTCCCCCGTGAATATTCCCGCAATTTTTAATGGAATTTTTTCCCCCAGTATTCAATTTTTAGAACTAATTAGAAGTAATTGGTACCTGCACAAACTTGTCTCCTCCTCTGTATCCTTCTTTGCACCTCTTCTGCATATGGGTTCTGTCAGCTGGCATTCCCCTTCTTTTACTTTAACCCAGTCTTCTGGTTTGAATATCTTTGCCTTCAAGAATGCTTTTTTACCCCCGTCTTCAAAACCTTCCCACCTTTAACAGGCTTCATCTATTTCTCAAAGCTTTTATTCTCTTCCATGGCTCATCCCACCTCTCCTTTAATTGTTATGTATTTCCTCCCACTTACTTAAGCCTACCAAAATTAAACTTTTCAAATAATTTCTCCTTCCCCTGTCCTCCCAGAGCAGTCTCACACACCAGCCTCTGATACCTGGACTTGAGCTAAGACTGTCCTCTCAACTGGTTTTTGGCAATGGCCTTAAAAATCTTTTTCACATTTCATTATTTTTCTTTTTGGCCTTCTGGAGACCAGGCGGTGAGACAGAACCTCATTGCATTACAGAAGTGCTGGATCACAAATGCAACTGCTTTTGCCCATTTCTGCTTTGTCACTTCTTTCATTCTGCCTGCTCTCCCTACAATGTCTTCTATGCTCATTAGTTTCCTCCAAACACGGGAATTCCAATACATTTGAGCTATTTCCCCCAAACTCTACAGCTCTCTCCACTCCTGCTATTTTCTCTTTTGTTATATTGGCAAAAATTTTAGGATAGGGAAGTCTTCACAGGGACTTTAAAAAAAACCCCAAAACATTATGATATTGTTTCATTAATTATGTATGATGCTCTGCCACTGTCATCATGCTTGTTACTAAATTATATGCAATTTCTCATCACTATTTCATCCAGCTGAGGACAATTAGTTTAGCATTCTTTGGTTTCGGTAAACTGCTGGACTCTGTGGCAACTTTAGCACTCAAGATTAAATGGGTTTGTCCCTCTAAGATGACAGTTGTCCCCTTTATGCTGTGGCATAAAGGAACAAAACCATCACCTTGAGTTCGCTACCCTTTCCTTAGAGAGGAACTGAGGGCTGGCTGGGGCTGGTCCTCCTCCCAGAGTCCTGGACCTCCCACCAGCAGCTGCAGTTTTCTTGGGGGTTTGGCTGCAGTGAGTAGTACCACACCGCAAACAGAAGTCAGTCAACTGCTTTTTAATGCTGATGGGTGGCACTGGGTTCAGTGGGTCATTCCTGCCAGACGAAGAGATGAGAAAATTCCGACTAGCACTAGTGTGATTATAAGATGGAGGCAGTTTTTAGTCAGGAGGAAGGGCTTCCCCGAGAAGTACTAGTGCTGTAGGATGCTGTGTCTGAACAAACTTGTCATTAGATGTAGCAGCTGCCTTTTGGAAACCACGGTGTCACGCAATCATCTACACATAAAACTGTTTAGCCTGATCTCATCCTAAACCTAAATTTTCCACTTTTATTTAAAGGTTGCTCCTTGGTCGCCCAATGTTCCAAATCATTTTTATATTCAAAATGTTAGGTTCTTTGTCCTTGAATCATTGTCAAAAAAACGTAACTGAATTTTGACAAAAAAATAAGCAAAACCATTTCATTTCTCAGAAGGCCGTTCCCTACCCTGTCTGGCCACCTACAACACAACCAACCCAACTTGGTAACCAGGTCTGTAGATGTCTCATGTCACTGTGAGGTGTGTTCCTGCAACAAACCTCACTTCCCAGGGGATAACTGGCTGCAACCCTCCCAGGGAAAACCCCTCCTGTAGAAAAGAGCAGCACATCATTCTCTTCTGGCTGCTGTAGTGTATGTGCAGTAAGGTCGCCATATGTTGGTGTCCTGACAGAATAAGATCTATAGGACTGAACTTCTGTAAAGCCTCATTATTTTGCCAGCATGAGTGTATAGAGAAAACTGCATGTACAATCATATATTTTATTGAGCCAAACATTTTTTTGCCCAGGCAGCGTGCCCATTTTCGTCAATTTGTTTCAAATTGTATACTTAATTCAAACATATTTTTATAAAGCATTTGAGAATTAAGTTATTCTTGCCAACTTCAGTGTGATTTAATTAAAAGCAACAACTCTTTACTTTCGGTATCCCAACTATGCTTCTGTCAAACCTCTTACAAACAGCTGTTCCCTTTAATTTGAACTACAGAACTGTTGAAGGCCACGAAGGATTGAAGTGGAAGGCCTGCAACATTGCAACATGTAGCTGTTTGTTACTACTGTTTTCTTCCAAAATACATTTCACACTGAGGTCAAGTGAGGGAGTGCAGTGCATGCAACCTTCACAGGTTAACCCCCATACCAACCCCAAACACATAACATTGTTCATTATCTTTCTCTGAAGCTCTGCAGGTTAGAAACAAATTCAGTCTGCAGTTGAAGCAATCTTAAGTATTTAAAGAGGCTAAAAACTATATCTCCCACCTTCCTTGAAAGACCTCAGCAGTTCCATAATCCCTTTCAGTTCACCTCCAACAGGCACCCCATCAGATAGGGTTCTTCATTTTGCCACTCGATCCATTGAACATTGAAGAACAGCAAATGCTTTCTATTGATTCGTGTCGTTTACCTACCCGTGAGGGCAGCTTTGCTGCAGCTGCGTTACTGTTGCTCTCTGAAGGTGCAAGCAAAGCAGAAATCATGTTCCACAAGTAAAGCAGTTTACAGACAGCCTGACCTACCTGCCACCCCATCCACTACAACCCCATGTATAACACTTAAATTACATACAGTAGCATAGGCGTGGGTCTTTATTCTTCCCACAAATAAATTACTTTCTTTAAAAAAACAAATGTTAACAAAGTATAAAAAGTAATGCCCTAAGAAAACTACAGTGCTGTTGTCATTCCATGCTGTCTTGGGGTTGCTGCAGTAAAATACGTATTTCTTCAAAATACTGCTTCTTCCAACATTGTCTTGTACTGTCTTCATTAGAGACAGGAACTCCTTTGCACTCTAACTGCACTTCCGTGTGAGCAGCCATATCCTTGAAATGCAAGGCAACCGTTGCATAATGTTCTGCGGGAAGAAAATATGGTATTTCAATAAAGATGTTTTTAAAGGATTACAGCTGTCGTTACTCATTTCATATCTGCTTCTGCCTGTGTCTCAGTGAAACCTCCTTTCACTGAGACAACCACTGTCGCCACCAGGCTGCCAACTAAGGGAGCTCTCAGCTAGCGTGGCTGCCACCTGCCGCCTTTGTTCCTTCTCCCTGCAAAGTGTAACCTCTATCAGAGCTCCTCAGACTCACCATCGGGCCAGTTTCTACACCTCCACTTCAAGACAATTCTTTGGCTTGGGACCTGTAAGAAGATAATTAGCATTAGGCCTCATGAGCATCTGAGAGAATTGACATTTCAACTGCTTGATGCTAATTCTCCCCTGAAAAATGAGAGGAACATTATTTATGTAATAGCAGATGCACGCATATAAACAATAGAGATTGGGGTTGGGTTTTTAAATAGACTATTCTCGCCAAGCTCTCGGCTTGCTATATTCCACTGTTTTGTTCCTTGACAGGAAAGGTCAGGCCGATCAGTTACTCAATACAAACCAATGGGTTTATTGCAGACCTTGAAATGGGCACAGCAAGAGTTATGTTCTCATCTCTGAGATGCCCCTGGCTTTCTGTCAGGCAACCCAACCCGCTTTAACATACACGTTAGGCAGTACTGTGTACAAATGCTTTCCAGCCTGCCAGCAGAGCCTGCCAGGAGGGGAGGTTCTGCTGCAGCATACGCACATGTGCTACATCAGCTTATTGCCTTCCTTAAGCCACTGCTTTTACGCTTGGACTGCATCATCTCAACAGCTCCTCATCTACTTGCACTGACTTCCCTCAGCTTCCATAATGGGAAGCTACCGCTGGAGCCAGTCACAGCTGTAGCAGCTCTGTGGGGTGTATGTTTCCAAACTGAGCCCTTTCTGGAGTGAACAAACATTTTATTAGCTTGAATGGAGAATCCAATTTTCCAAGCCTTTACCTTTTTTAAAACTTGGCCAGTGACATGGATGGACATTAAAATACTGAGGCTAAGTTTAGCAACTATGATTTTCAGAGGTTTCAAAAATGGAGCTGAGCTCCAATTACCAATTTTTCCCTTCTATTTTAAAAAGCATTCAGCTGGGGAGAGTGTAACATTTGTCCTGAATAGAAGAGAGCATTTACCCAGTTACAAGAATAACTGATGCAGTTTTGGGAGATAAATCAGCTTTCTCACTCCTAGTGAAAAAGGATGGGGCTGACCATTTTCTCCCCAAGTCTAGGTCATTGGGTGTACTCAGTGCCTGCTCGTTTGACATGGAAGAAAAATCACACAACATAATAATAATTTTTAGCTTTGCCACAGAGGATCTGAATAGGCATTACAGAAGCTGAAATGTCAGAAACTTGCACTACTTTTTGGCTCAGAGAAGCAGCTGATGGCCCTACTGCCGTGTTTCCCCCATCCCTCCCCTCCCCCCAGTTTTCACGTGCAAAGTGGGAACCCTTTACCAATTCTGCATATTCGCCGCTGACACAGCCGTCAAACATCTGAATTTTTCCTCCCTTCTCAGCTTCAATCACAGCAGGACATTTGGAAAACTTCTGTACCAACTGGCAAAAAAAAGAATGCAGCACAACTCTATTAACTGCACATCTGTACGGATACATAATGCACTGCACTTTGAGACAAGGGCAGTTTACTGAAGAATTAACTAAACCGTACCATACGTGAGAGTCTAAGCACTGATGGGGATTCTCATTTTATACAGCAGGCACCGAGATCTGTGGCAGTAGCAGGGGCCATTGAGATGACAGAACAGGAACATCAACACTGAGAAGGCTGTGGTGGTAAATGCAAAGACTGGGGAAGCCTCTAGCCACATGTGAGGGACATGGACAAAAGCACATAACACACGCAGAGGTGACTGGCTGGTACAAGGTTTGGAAACCAGTGAGACAGAGCAGCAGCGTCAGGAAGGTGCAGAATTGCTGCTGAGACACATTACTGTTTCCCAGCAGTAACGTGGGGATTGTAACTCCAGTGTCTCCAATAGCAGCCCAGGCTCTTTAGAAGGACACAAACCCCAAATCAGTTGTTTTATATTTTGTACCTTATAAGCAACAGTATTGCTGCATCCAGTAGTTAATGTAATTAACCTGTAAACTCTGGCTAACATCAGTGCTGTTACAGAGCACTTGAAGCTATTGAATAACAAGTACCTACATAAAAAAGCTAAGATTTCTCTTACTAGCAAAGACATGTGTGGTTCCACTGCACCAACTACGTAAGGTGCAACTTGTTTTGTTTAGTTGGCTTTTCTGCCTATTAAGGTAACAACCTGGCAAAATAAAACGTGTAAACCACCCTAATAAGTAGTCATTAGAAAGGTAAAAGTAGCATGATCCGACTGCTACTTTCTAGGGCTTTCAAAAAGAACCTGGCTACTTGTTAAAGAGGTCAGCTACCAAGCCTTCAGTCCTTTGCCCAAACTGACACACTGCATCAGCAGCTGGTGTATATATATCTATATATTCTCCCTGCTATAATCCCTGCTGGTAGTGTCACTTACATCCTTAGTTGTGAAGATCCTATAAAGTTTGTCTGCTGGAGAGTGGAATATTTCTTTCATAAGTATCTTCACTGTTGGAATCTTTACACCAACCATATCCAAAGACTGGGGGGAAGCAGAATTCTGTAAAACAACCAACATTCACATGAATGAGTGCAAGATTAAACATTTAAAAGTGAAACTAATTGTACAACCTACTTTCATGTCTACTTAAAATTATTATTAATGAGTATTCACTAAATAAGTGACAAAATTGAGAGTGTGTGATTTACTCCACCACCACCTGAAGCTAATGTCAGACTGGGGGAAGTGATCCATGCAGTGAAACCCAGCGTTACCTTGCTGCAGCTACAGCCATTACAGAACAAATCATTACAGGGTGCAGCACTGCCGCTGTCCTCCCTCTGCGCTGGCAGCTGCCATGGGTCATTTCTGTACTACAGCAATGAGGAGGCACTTCCACCCCAAAGGCTTTTCTCATTTGTAGGTAGTCGCAGGAAGTTACAGTTGCAGTTGTTAGCACTGCAAAATCTGTGTGGACTACGCTTAGGGTACTGTTACATTTGTACAACACAGAGCCAGCGTTCCTGCATGGTGTTCCCACTTACGTTTTGCTCAGCAGCCGGCTCCTGGCCAGTGGCAGCTTTTGTTGGCAGAATCATTCCCAAGGTGAACTCTGTAATAAAGAAAAACATTCTTCAGTAGGAAATCGAGCTGCACAACCACCCCGACATTCAGATACATCATGACAATTGCCAGCCAAAATTGTGAAGACAGGATGGGCCATACAACTCCTGTCTAGTTTCCCTCACCTTACCCATATGTTTTTTATTAGCAAAAGAGCCTAATGGACATTTCCCTTAAAACGCAGGCTTTTCAATGCTACCCGACCCAAAATTAAAGGACATGTAACATACCAGTTTAAATTACCTGTTTTAAGTGCTTTCAGGTAATCTCTCAGGGCCTCTCTGACTTTTGTGGCTCCTTCAGTTCTCATGAGGTCCTTCAGAACATCGCTTTCCCCTTTCTTTTTGCTAACATTTATCTAGAAGCATAAAAATTACAAGAGCTAAGAGGCATCTAAATGTAGGCCTTTTGGCTTCTGGCAACATAGGGAAGTATTCTGGCTTTGTTTACTATATTCAGAGGACAGATACGATTTCAAGTTCATTATCTTTGTACGTTATCCTACCTTCGTTAAAAATAGGTCCTCTTGGGTTTTGACTTAAATAAATCAACTCCTCTCCACAGCAGCTTAGTCAAGTTCATGAAGTATAAACAGAGTTGCCTACTACACAGCAGGGGCTGAGGAATCTGAGGAAGCCACAGTATGAGCTGCCGTACGACCAACAAGGAGATTGCTCAAGTTCTTAAGGTTTGGGGGAAAGGAGGTGGAGTTTTTTAAGACTACAGCAAGCAGATTCTTCTCACATTTGTAGTTACTATGTCATCACAAACAATAATTAGCAAAGAAAACCGTGCACATTCCTCACAGGTAAATTTGAGAACAGAGAGAAGACATTATTCCAGGTATAAAAAAAATTAAACATGAAATAAACTATTCAAGTGTAATTATCTCACTTAATCACAGGATAAATCAAAATATGAGGCCTATATGTTGATTAATGCTGTATTTAAGAATGCTGATCCTATATAGCCATATCAGTATTTCACACCTACCTCTGTATCATCTACCTCATTTTCTTCTGACAGGTTAGGAATTTCAACAGATCCCTTATGTTTCTCACCAGACTCTTTCACTGTACCTGTATTAACATAATGAATTCTTAAATCATAGAATCATTAAGGTTGGAAAAGACCTCTAAGATCATCAAGTCCAACAACGAGTTATTAACAACTATTTCCCCCAAAGCAAGAGTTTTACCTTGGAAATCACTTGTACAAAAACTTTACTTGAAGCAAGTTGTCTAGAATGTAATTCAAAGGAACTAAATAGCAACCAAAAGTCTCAAAGGTGTCACAGTACATTCACAGTGACCTACTCTCAGGAGCTGTATTCTCCTGTACAAGCACATTAAGGTACATTCACGCATACAGGTACATCTCCCAATGCACGGCCTGTACTGCCCTCCTGTCTCTGCCGCTGCCAGCTCTTAAATGCTCTCCAGTTAGAACTTCTGTCTGCAAACACAGAATGGGATCTGGAAGGGTGTAGGCGAAAATATCCTCCTCTTCCCCTAGATTTGTCCGACCTTTATTTAGATGCTCCCTAGAACGCTCGCTACTCCTTCCCAAATATCTGAAAAGCTCCCAACATACAGGCACTTCACCACAAAACGTATGTGAGTATGATGGGCAGGGATATGATTGAAATTTCTTAAAAATATGAAACTTCACTTGCAAATGTTTTAAACAAATCGTTCTCACTCCAGGCAGCTTTAGCATGAGCCACCAGAAATCACTATACATGTCAGGAATTCTTTGCAAGAATGGGAATCACGCTCCTTCTCTGCACCTTCCTGGGCAAAGGTCCACCGTCACTTACCCAAACTGCTGTGAACACACTCCAGGGTATGAGCCCTAGATTGCACTTCTTTACCTCAGATCTTGCTGTGTGTGACAAGCCTCAATTCAAAATTTGACGTTTCTTTTCCCCCCTCCACTGAAGACTCTTCCCCGCTGCCTTGCAAAAGCATCGTTATTTAAATCCCTTCATTACTTCAATCGTCTAAGTGAAAAGCCAGAGCAGGAACACACAGCTCTGCCCCAAACCCAGTTAACTGCATAGTCAGACGAGCTTAGATGCTAAGACAGACGCAGCCCACCAACGGGACAATACAATCAGCCCAGCGTGAAGCATCAACTGCAGAAGGGGAGCCAGCATAAAGGCAGACAAAATAGTCCTTTGGATTCTCTCACCTTTCAGGGAGCAAGCTACAGCCAGCGACTACTTAGCATCCCTCCCCTTTCACTACTTCTAACTACTACCCAGAAATGATCTCCATGCAATGGGGGATCTAGACAGCGATATAAGCTAATGTGCTGCTGCTGACAGTCACAGCATAGCAGACAAACAAGTGCTCAGATGAGCTTTCCATTATGTCCAGCTAGAGATGGTGTATAGAGGCCTCAAACCAGTGCCTGAGGAAGAGGTAATCAAACTCCATGACGGGACGCAGCACATCAGATCAGTGACTTCCTATGACAAGGGTCCGTCGCTTAAGCGCTTTATGGACATTTTTTCTCTTCCAGAAATGACACTTCTCTCTTCAGTCACTGATTACTTACTGACTCATGGCATTGAGCTTGACCAGGCACATCTTCACAAGGATATATTTGATACCATTAGAGATGTACACATGAAAGGAGTGATGTACAAATGGATTGAAAAATATGGAGCAATATATTCTGCACCAACATGGAATTTATGCTGTGCTAACCTGACTGGTGAACCACAACAGGAAACTCTTCCTCATTTCTTTCCTTACCAAGGTAAAGAGCACATGACTGCTGGTAGCACACAGACCCCCTCCCAGTAAGAAGTGAAGCCCAGTACAATAGGCAAAACCTGTTAATGCAGAAGGAGACGTCCACACATCCACGCAGAGAAAGGCCAAACCAGGAGGCCTCTCTTGGACTTTTCCAAGTCTCCCCAAAGAATCTGTTAGCCCAAGCACAGAGCCGTGTGAACTAGTTAATCACACCATTAAAACACTTCTGGGCCCAACACAGCTCACATGCAGCCACCTCTGTTTGCTCTTCCAGCTCCAGGATTAGCACAGGCAACGCCTCACAACACGGCCTTTGCAGAGAGTAAAGCAGCTCCGACTTTCAAACTGCTCTCCCCAAAAAGGAAGTGCCAGCAGGCAGGAAGAAGTTTTTAGAAGCGAAACGCAAACCTGACTTCATCTCATTAACAGTTTTCACAACTGTTAAAGATTCATAAATAACACAGGCCAGACAACAAATTTACATTCATAAAATGATAAACAGGTATTTTTCCCCCTTGTCCAAGGGATTAAATGAAGACGGCGTCTGTGCTGGGCAGCCAAGCCCAGTTAGTTCACAAAAAGAGCTGGCAGACAGCACAACACAGGCAGAACGGTGGCAGCAAAGCTATTAGCTTTTTATCAAGATATCAAATTATTTGTTTGAACCCCATGGGACTCCAATAACAACCCCAGGAATAAGTGATCTGTTTCCTGCCAGTCCAGTATTTTAGAAAACAATGAAAGCACATCTCAGAAAAAACTAACTATAAATACACTACTGAAATACCTATGTTTAAAAAAGGACAGACATGTTTTCATAAAGCTTCCATCACAAGGCATTGAAATCCTCATTACATTTTCAAATATACAGCAGAGAGAACAGCCATTTTGCTCAATTTTAGTGGTATTAAGGACCTCTAGTTCACCACATTGTTATTGCTGTGGATTATAAACTGCTAAGGGCAATGTTTTGCAAACATCAGACCTTTCAAACTGGCTGCAAATTTGAGGATTTTTATTGTCTTGGTTTTATATATCAAATTGTCAAAACGTAGTTTGAATTCCTATTACAATTATCCCAGAAGACTTGCAGAAGGAAATTACCACAGGATTTTGTGGTTTTAGCAGTTCAGCCTGAACTCTCATTTCTATCTCGGAGCTCTCTGAGAACACACACCACTATTTTTCACCATGAGAGCAGTGAGGCCCTGGCACATGTTGCCCAGGGGAGCTGTGGCTGTCCCATCCCTGGAGGTGTCCAAGGCCAGGCTGGATGGGGCCTTGGGCAGTCTGGTCTGGTGGGAGGGAGGTAGGAACTAGATGATCTTTAACATCCCTTATAACCCAAACTAGACCATGATTCTATGGCTATCAAAAAAAAATCATCATTCCCGGTTCTTTTAGAATTTCACTGTGTAGTAGCAAACTCTTTCAAAACTAAGTTCTCAAAGACATTATCCACTTGGCAAAACACTGAACTGAACAAACAACCTAATCAACATGAGAGATGTCCATAGCTAAGCCCACCCTGAAAAGCATGATGATCTAACAGAGGAAAAGAGTTTAGGAAGAATCTGTACAGAAATACGAACAAGTCTGTCTACTTTTACGCCTTATACACTGAAATAAAAGAAAAAAAGCAACAAACCCAAAATAATCGACATTTTAAACTTGGACAACTTTAGCTTATCTTGAAAACAACAAAATAGGCTATCAAAAAGCTGATTACAATTATTTAAACTGCACCAATTCAAACTGCACATCACAGTATAATGTTTGCCTTACTAACACTTAGCTCACAACTGTAAGGATTTCTTAGTTTATAACACAATTGAAACCTTTAAAATGTCAGTAACTATTGATGCATAGAAAAACAAAGAGTACTTCTTCAAGTCTGCTATTATAGTGGGAGCAGACCTCAATTCCAAATCTGTTCAAACAGGTCTCAGCATCAAAACAAACATCAAAACAAACATTAAAGTCCCGGTGAGCCCATCCAGGATAAGTACAGGCACGAGGAACTGCGCTGGAAAGGGTACAAAGGGCACGAGGAAGAAGAGGGGTGCAAACCGCAGACACCTGCTGGAGCGGCCACCAGCATCACCCAGAGACCGCGGTCCTACTCCGGGGCACAGGAATTAAGAGGGGAAAATTACACATGGCCTTGGTATTCCCACCTCCTACAGTAACAACTGAGAAACAAGTAGAGTGCTCTGGGGAGGAGCTGCCTGCCATTTCACATTACAATATCCTGGCAGGGTTTCCTGTGCAGGCTCTTTTTATCAGATCTTCCGGTTTCTCACTCCAATGCAAAAGACGCTCCACAATTTGCCATCAAGTTTTAGGCCTCTACTAAAGGGAAAAAATTCCTCGATACTACCCAAAGATACTACCCAAAGCCACGTTGCCACGTTGGTGGGCAAATAAGAGATCTCACTGTGGAACAAGCAAAGGATTAGACCTCCAAGAGCTGGGGTTGCAAGCGGGTGCAACACAACAAGAACACAAGACCGCAGCCCGTTATCCCACATAATCAACAATTATTTCTAGTTTCCCAATTCCCACTAAACAGTTGGTGTGATTCATTATCGCCAGTGCAAAGCACACTCCATTTTCTGAAGCACCTGCCCCTGCACAATGCCTGGGCTGTCCTGTTTCCTGCTATCCACAGACGTGAATTAATCACACAGGTGTAACTCCAAGCCCCGGGAAGCTGAAACGATTCCAGCACTCTGCTATAAGGATGCCGGTGTCCCTGCAATGAGGCATCTACCTCCTACAAAGCGAGGCGAGCAGTGAAATATTGACCCAGCACGCTCTTACAAATGCTGTGACACAGCATACGCCAAGAGAGCAAACGTTTAAATCATAGAAAATCTCGGATCATCGAGTCCAACCATTCCTATCTGCCACTAAACCATGTCCCTTAGCACCTCATCTATCCATCTTTTAAACCCATTCAGGCAAATGTGTGATACACCAGGAAATCTGCTCTGCAGACTGTTCCTCAAAGTCAGAATTATTTGGTGAGGAGAAACTAAAATTTCACATTTCCTAGCCTTATCAAGAAAAAAGGCTGTAAGTTGTACATATTCTAGATTATGAATATTTGGAAATCTGAAGCCTTCTAAACATGGGTAGGGTGGTCTAGAATGATGTAGAAAACACGAGGGTTTGCAGTCTCTTCTCTCTCCATGACGTTTATGCAGTGTGTCCGAGTGTGCATGGATGCAGGTGCTTGAAGGGGAGCCGGGCAGCCACGGTCTCTGCAGAGACTACACATCCAGAGCCTGGTGAGTGACGGAAAGGAGAGCAGCCGCCTCACACAGAATCACCAGGTTGGAAAAGACCCCCAGGATCATCGAGTCCAACCATTCCTATCAAACATTAAACACTAAACCATGTCCCTCAGCGCATCATCCACCCGTCTTTTAAACACCTCCAGGGAAGGTGACTCACCTTGAGTTGATTCACCATCCCTGGAGGTATTTAAAAGACGGCTGGATGAAGTGCTCAGGGATGTGCTTTAGTGTGTGATAGGAATGGTTGGACTTGATGATCCTGGGGGGTCTTTTCCAACCTGGTGATTCTGTGATTCTATCATCACCCAGTCAGCTCAACGCCATTACAGAATCACAGAGTCACAGAACAACCAGGTTGGAAGGGACCCGTTGGATCTTCTAGTCCAACCATTCCTATCTAACACTAAACCAAGTCCCTCAATACCTCATCCACCCATGCCTTAAACACCTCCAGGGAAGGTGAATCAACCACCTCCCTGGGCAGCCTGTTCCTGTACCCAATGACCCTTTTCCATGATTGTTTTTTGTCTGACGTCCAGAAAATTTGTCTGCTGTCCAGAAACTTTGTCTGCTGTCCAGAAGCTGCGTCTCTTCTCACTGCCTTGGGGATGAAAAGCACCGGGGAAAGCTTCCCCCTCAGACACCTCAGCAGGAGCTCCGACCCTCTCACTTGGTGACCGAAGGGTCTCCGCGTCATCTCGCCCTGTAAGAGGGCAGGGACCGAGCAGCAAGCCCCGTCCCGAGGGGGCCTCGGTTCCCTCCCTGCCCTCCCCGCTCGCCGCCCGCCCCGGCGCTCCCTCCGGCTCCCAGGCCCCACGCACCTCTCCAGCCGAGGCGCAGGTTCCACTCGTAGAAGAAGATGAGCCTCCCCCTGCGGCCGCTGCAGGACGCCTCTCCCTCGGCGCGCTCCAGGCCGCTGATCTCGCAGCGCCCGGCCTCGCCCTCCACCGCCAGCCCCACCAGCAGCTCCTCCAGCTTCCCCTTCGACCAGCCGGTCGCGTCCCGCTCCGTCCTGCCCGGGGGGACGAGCGGCAGGGGGTGAGCGCCCGGCGCCGCCCGCCTCGCCCCGACCCGCCCCGACCCGCCCGGCCCGGGACGCCTCACCAGTGCCAGTTGTTGACGTTGGTGCCGTCCGCGCGCCGCTCCACGATCCAGCGCGGGTCCCCCTGCCCCCACCGCGCCATGGCCGCCGCCACCACCCGCACCGACGCGCAGCGCCCCGCGGGCGGCCGTACGAGCAGCAGGAGGAAGAGGCTGCACCTCCAGCCCCTCCTCCCCGCGCCGGCTGCCGCCTCCTAGCAGTCCGGGGGCCGCCCACGGCTTGGCGTGTGTCAGAAGCGGCGTGGCCGGCGGGGACGGGGACGACGTTTTCCCTCTGTATGCGGCACTGGTGAGACTGCTCCTTGAATCCTGTGTTCAGTTCTGGGCTCCTCACCACAGGAAGGATGTTGAGGCTCTGGAGCGAGTCCAGAGAAGAGCAACAAAGCTGGTGAAGGGGCTGGAGAACAGGCCCTATGAGGAGCGGCTGAGAGAGGTGGGGTTGTTTAGGCTGGAGAAGAGGAGGCTGAGAGGAGACCTCATTGCTCTCTACAACTACCTGAAAGGAGGTTGTAGAGAGGAGGGAGCTGGCCTCTTCTCTCAAGTGACAGGGGACAGGACAAGAGGGAATGGCCTCAAGCTCCACCAGGGGAGGTTCAGGCTGAACATTAGGAAAAATATTCCTCAGAAAGGGTTATTGGGCACTGGCATAGGCTGCCCAGGGAGGTGGTTGATTCACCATCCCTGGAGGTCTTTAAAAGATGGGTAGATTAAAAGACTGGGCACAATGGCATTGAGCTGACTGGGTGATTATAGAATCACAGAATCACCGGGTTGGAAAAGACCCCCCAGGATCATCGAGTCCAACCATTCCTATCACACACTAAAGCACATCCCTGAGCACCCCATCCAACTGTCTT
Source organism: Coccyzus lansbergi (assembly GCA_033558105.1). Lineage (NCBI taxonomy): Eukaryota > Metazoa > Chordata > Aves > Cuculiformes > Coccyzidae > Coccyzus > Coccyzus lansbergi. The sequence continues at coordinate 208,670 of JAUMJK010000225.1, forward strand.
TTAAATACCTCCAGGGATGGTGAATCAGCTATCTCCCTGAGCAGTCTGTGCCAGTGCCTGATGACCCTTCTGCTGAAAACCTAGTTCCTGATGTCTGGCCTGAACCTCTCCTGGTGGTGCTTGGGGCTATTTCCTCTCATCCTGTCCCCTGTCACTTGGGAGAAGAGGCCAGCTCCCTGCTCTCCACAACCTCCTTACAGGTAGCTGTATAGAGCTATATGGTCTCCCCTTAGCCTCGTCGTCTCAAGGCTAAACAACCCCAGTTCCTTTGGCCACTCCTCATAAGACTTGTTCTCCAGCCCTTTTGGCAGTCTTATTGCCCTCCTCTGGACATGCTCCAGGACCTCAATGTCTTTCTTGTACTGAGGAGCCCAAAACTGAACACAATTCAAGGTGCTGCAGAGTAGGGTGGGGGGGACAGTTACTTCTGGGTACGCAGAAAAGCACTGTGTACCAAGAGAAACATTAGCCACTTCCTTCCAATGCCAAGCTGCAGCCCCAGTTTTGTGCAAAAGAAGAGAAAATTGATGCCTGGGAAATAACGTCTTCTGAAATAACGGCAAGGCATTACGCTTTGAATCACTTTATTGTCTTTCCATTTAACACATGACATAAGGAATCACGCGCTTTGTAAGAAAGCACTGCATCCAGGACAGTGAGCTGCAACCCTTCAAGCCTCCTGCTCATGGCCTGTTTCATCTACCTCTTGCAGCACAAACAGGAGCAACAGGAATTAAACTCAAGGTAGCATTCCCATATTCTTACTGCTCATCTGATTCTGTAGTGTTGCAGTGAGTACTATTGTGTTTCTCCTAAAAGTTTTCTTTGTCAAGCACTCTTACTGATGAAAAAATAAATCATTATCATCAAGCTCATCATCTTCAGGCTCTGCGTCCAAAATAATGGCCACTTCTGAAAATTTTACTCCCTTAATTTCTTTTTCGGGGGTGTGTGTTGTGTGATCAGGCGTTAAGGAATGATCTGATGCTGGATTTGTACCTGTCAGAAAGAAATCCTGCAAGAAAACAAATGATGGATGAGACAGAAAGCTACCAGTGCAGTATTGTGGAGAAAATCTAATCAGTAAAAGCTGTAGAACTTCTGTATCTCAAAGTGTACAAAGAAAGCATCATTTTCAAGGCTGCAACCTTTAGAACACCCTTTACTGCACGTGTTCTGTAAAAGATGGGAAAGAGTCACCATTCTTCTTTGGACTACAAAGTCGTCCTCCTCCTTCTAAACAGGATCAAATAGCTCCTGCTCAAAGAATTGTATTGCTTCACATCAGATTTTTCTTTTTTTAATTCCATCACAAATTTACTTTTATTGTTCATTTTTCCAGTTATTTTACACGTAATCATAGAATCACCAGGTTAGAAGAGACCCACTGGATCATCAAGTCCAACCATTCCTGTCAAATGATGCAATGTGTAATGATGCAATACCTTTCACTTCATTCTTTGCAACTGAAAAGCTAATTACCTGTTTTGGTGTGAATTCTGCAGTGGGCCAGGCCTGTACATTTTTAGGTTCATTGCCTTTTTCAGATGCTATATTTTCTTCATATGCACTGTTGAAATCTAGTGTCTCAAGGTAATCACATTTTTCATTGACCTCAAGCTCATCTTTGTCAACATCACCTCCTTTGGCACTTTCCGTGTTACTAAGTGCTATTATTTCAGTTTTCCTGGAAGAGAGTTAAGAGAATTTGTAACAGCTTGAGCTTGCAATTAGCTAAGTGACAAAAATCTCAGCCTTTCTAAAACTATAGAGTAAGTAGAAATTTGTCCTTGCAATTTTTGATACAAGACTTAAAGGTATTATCTTCCTTCAAGGGTAGTGTTTTTAACTTATAATTGTAAGGGTCCTTAAAAGTTGACCTTTACACCAGGGAAAGAAGCAAGGGAAGTCCTATGTTACCAGAATAAACTAGAAAAACATCTTTTGATAAGCTGCTTTTTTTTTTTTTTTTTTGTAAATTTATGATATCACCATTCTACTTACATGTTATTTGTGTGCTCTAGTGTCTCTAAGCTTTTCAGATCTCCATTTGGGGCAGCTGCACATGGATTATCAACACCCTCTATAATTTCAACTTGCTTCTCAACCAAACAGTGTTGCTGATGCTTTCTGAAAATGACAAATATATTAAAATAAAATTGTTAATTCTTTTTGAAGATTGGCTTTGCAGTTGTTTTAGAAACAGAATATGAAGTGTTTACTTCATAAGTTTAATACACAACATGCATTTTTAGTGCTATTCTGGGGATTAGTTTGGGCATTTCCCAATTTTCTGTAATGGTAATGGGGTAAATACCACTGCTCCCTCAGAACTGTGTTTGTTTTCCTCTGCTGTGTGATCCTGCTGCCCCTGACATTAGCAGCAAAACCTCCCTTGATTTCAGCATTCTTGGGGTTAGAGAAGACTTCTGTAGTTACATTACAACCGTTCATGCTTCCCTTTACAGTTAAAATTTCTGCTAGCCACAGTTCTCTGGTTAACTATTGGTTTCTGTTGTTGCTGTGTAACAAACACAATAAGAAACCAACTGTCAGTTATACCTAGTGCTCTAATATCTATGGTACAACGCCAGGCATGCTGATCTATAGAGGAACTTAGGCAATACTCTGTGCAAATACCCGTCATTTATCAGGTAAATATTTTTCAAGTTGACATTTAAAGTAAACTTATTAGTTGGGAGTTTATATTACATTGTTAAAGCAAAACTATCTGTACCTTTTCCTTTTTTCAATAACAACTACATATACCAGCAAGGCGATGAGAGTGCAGGCTAGCAGAACACTGAGGACGATAGTTGCAATGAGTTCAGGAGTTGCTGTGTCTGCAGGAGCTTCTTCGATGGTAGCAGTAACAAATGTTGCAAATGTTTTCTCCAGTTCCATCTCAATGCTACTCATCTCCTCCCTAAGTTTTCTGAAGACAGAAGAGTAAAATGCAGATGATTCATCAGACCTTTGTTTTGGCTTGAAGAGTAGCAAGGAAAAGAATAGGATATCGCTCCTCGGTCCACTGAGACCTTTTCCAAGGATTCAGGCTTGTCGTGTCTTCCATTTGGGAAAAATTGAGTGTTCTAGTGACCAGCCCTAGTGCCTGTGAACTAAAGTGCTGCAAAGTTTGAAAAATTGAACTTGAGAGGTCAGTAACCTCTAAATGCACATCAAGGCAGCTGTGTATCATCTTACTGATACCAACAGTGCTTTCCTCAGAGGAAAAGATTCATCCATGCAGACTGCTGCTACAGACTCCGTTAGTAATACTGGCCACAAACAATTACTCATTTCAGAGAGGTATTGAGTCTAGAAATCGTGTGTTTGAATAACAGCTGCCCTACATAGAATGTTTATATGAATATGCATTCATATCACTGACATGTTATGAAACAAGTGTAAAATACTCCTAAATTGTAAGTTTTTAATCAACATTCTGCAATTCCAAATTCAGTATCTATTTTAAGTATATTCTTTCTGCTTCCAGGGTTGTTTTTGTTTTTTTTTAAAACCAACTTTTAAATACAATTTACACAATGAAACAGCTTCATTCATGTTTTTGAAAAACTCTGAAAATTACCTTTCAATAAATAATGAAAAGTTTCTGAATTCTAAAAATTCTGTTTAAGCCTTGAGGTAAGTCTCAGATAAACAGTTACTGGATCTAAACCTGCCCAGTCCAAGACATTAACGATTTTAAGAGAAAAAACCTAACTGCATAGCTCTGACACCCAGAAAACAGACTCTGCCATACAGACCTTTTCACATCTTCCCCAGGTATTTCCTGGTTTGCCTCATCAAAAGCAAGAATTTTTATGTTGGTGATATCAGCGCTGCTTCTTGCTTTTTTTTCAGACTCATGGGAATAAATATCAACGATGAACACACGCCATGCAAGTCTATAGTCCAGGACCCTGTCGTTGTAGTAAGAAAACATTTTAAGTTAACAGGGCAATGAGGAATTGTTTTATTCTGGAAATCAAATGAAAAAAAAGTAGTATTTAATACAGCACTTTGCAGATGTCTAGTATTTTAATCTAAGCATGGAAAATAATGCAGTATTTTCATCAGCAGAGGAATTAAACTCTTTGCTCAGTACCACTGAGTGACTCAATAGCAGAAGAAAAAAAAGCCCAGTCCTTGTCTCTGGTTGGCAAGCAATAATTCTTTTCATGAGTAGATGCTATATAACTTTTGTACATAACCTGAAATTTCCTAGAGAGGTGCCATTATCATAACTGAAAAATTAATTAGAAAAAAGAATAGAATCATAGAATAACCAGGTTGGAAGAGACCCACCGGATCCCTGAGTCCTACCATTCCCATCAAACACTAAACCATGCCCCTCAGCACCTCGTCCACCCGTGCCTTAAACACCTCCAGGGAAGGTGAATCAACCACCTCCCTGGACAGCCTGTTCCAGTGCCCAAAGAGTTTACACTTATACCTAGATTTCATAATCAACATTGCATAGTATATCATAAACTTAGCCACACTTTTGGAAGAGACCTCCGGCGTGTTTCACATTTGACATAATTTTTAATAATTAAAGGGAGTGATCCCCATGAAGTATTATCAACAGTAGGGGTGGGGAGGAGGGAAATTCAGTCTCGTAATGCTCATTGTTTTCTATTCCTTTGTTACACAGATTTTCGCACTAGATTGGACAATTTGGCCAGTTAATCCACCATTCTGACAGCAGTCAGGACCAGCTGCTTCAAAGAAAGCAGCAGAGCAGCTCTAGGGTTTCCACATAATTTTTACCAACAGGAAACCGGTGCCATAACGGTGTCAGTGTCACAAACTCATTTTTCCAGCCTTCAAAGTTATTTCCCCTCAAAAGAATGGAGCTCAATATTTCCAATGTAACTATATGTTCATTATGATCAAACAAAAGATCTTGTGTCTTCATCAATATGCTAAAAAGGCAAAAATATTATTTTAATTGTAGTGTGGCCATCCACACATCACTGGCTAATCCCCTAGCATTGTGGGGCTGTGACTCCTTGAGAAGCTCTGTTGTTGCGCTCCAGGGCAGATTTTTAAAGTGGGTTTGGTTATTGGCTTCTATCCTGTCTGTGTCCACTTTTGTATTTTGAGGCTACTATACATGAAAAACTTTATCCTAGGCTGTTAAAAGTCACAGAAACGTTGTGGTGAGAAGAGACTTCTGGGAATCGTCTAGTCCAGTGACCTCTGACGTTTTCAGCTCGGGCCAAAGCCTTACCAGGTAAAAACCAGTGGGTTCCTGTAAATTCTCTCAAACTATTCTGAACTACATCAAGTTAAAGGCCTAGCTTTTCATGGGCACTGGCTGTATCACCTGCCCTGGAGGCTGCCAGACCCTTGTCTCAATGGGACTCTAAATTTGTCATTAGATATATCTGAATAAGCTTCACAGTTTCAAAAATACCTTTTTACTTCAGCAATGTTTTTCTCAACAACATTGATGTTCTGATTAAGTACCACCACCACAATGTTGTCGCTGGAACTGGAATCAACAGTTACCTAATGAATAAATAAATCACATGTAAGGTTTTCTAAAGCAATAGTACCTTTCTTAGTCTGATTTAGAAAAATACAACCAAACAATAAAAACAACCCACCCACCCACGCCCTACATGTAAAAATAATTATCCTCTAAAAGTCATGCTAACATGTTTTTATATGTTGATAGAAATGGCAGCCTTGTGATTCTGGCCTGAAAGTACATGGTAAATACTAGTGTAAATACTAGTGTATCTGACAGTCTCACTGTATGGTATGAAGTAATGTTTTTGTCATTGTCAAACCTAGCCCTTGTTGTACACATGAGTTTTGACATGAAAGCAAATCAATATTACAAATAGCAACCTTCCTTACCATCACTGTTGTCTGGGCTGTGAGTCTGTTTGTGCCTTGGTCTGCAGCTTGAACTTCCAGATAAAATGTTCCAGCCTTTCCTGCTACAGAAACTGTAAAAATCTGCCCTGTATTTTCATTGATGTCAAATTCATTTCCTTTATTATTCACTAAGCTGTACAGCAGAAGTCCATTGTCTCCTGAATCTGGATCCGTGGCCTGGGTTTGAGAAAGTTAATTTGTGAAATTTGGCTTGTGGGTTTTGGGCTGCACATTGTTCTACAATCATTAAACTCTGCAGGTTCTAATTGTAAGACTGGAGTATTTCAGGATAGTGCTGTTGCCTTTTTCTCTTTGCACTAATAAAGTGAGGTGCAAAATCACCTCAGAATTGTCAGAATCAAGCCAAGGGTATAGAAGGGGAAATAAGGTCTGGAGGACGGAGTACTGTACAACTGAAAGCATATAAGTAGTGGTCTAGAGCTGAGGGATAACACCAGACATAGAGAAAGGTAGGAGTTGCTCCATTTTGTAATTAATTTCCCATTTGGGTCTGATAGATAACAGAGTGGTTAATGGTAAGAGAACGGTGGTCTGTGCAGTATGTAATCCATAATAAATGCATAATAGCAGCATGCATCGAACGGACTGTGTAGTTCTTCGAATGGACTGTGTAGTTCTTCTGACAGACCCAGTGGTGTGACAGGTAGGGACGGTTCTCTAAATATCCCATCTTTCACCAGCTGTATGTTAAAATTGGATGGTGGGCAGGATCAAGCTTTCAAGAGCAGATTTCACAGCTCCTTTAACCAGTTTAGCTGTGAAAGAAATGCAAATCGTTCAAAAGATTTCTGACCTCACGAAGATCATAGAAAGATACTTTACCTCAACGGTAATAACCGGGTGTCTGTATGGTACAGAGTTTGGTATCCAAGCAGAGTAGTCATTACTCAAAAACACTGGCTCTTCGTTTACATCCTGCACCGAGATTGTCAGCATGGCCACATTTTGAGCAAACAGGCCTATTGAACAAACACAAGATAACTGCAGCAACAAACAGCAGCAAAGCACTACTCTCAAAGTCTGGGTCAGCTGTGGTTTTGCAGCAGTGTGCTGTATGTGAGGAAGAAGGAGAAGAAAGAGAAGGCAGCAGGGATATGATCGGGGGAGTCTCTCTCCTCCTGGATCTTCGGTGAGAGCAGGCAGATAAAGGCAAAAGGTGGCAGCACTGCTTCAATTCCAGCTGACTGTGCTGTACAGGGCAAGGGACAGGCAGGTTCCTCCAGTTCCTGTTGAGGTGCCCAATGCCCAGCTATATTAGTTACTGACACCACTGCGGCCCATGAGTGTTTTTTCACCCTTGGAGGAAGGCTGCTGCTTTTCTTTGCACAACCTTGGCTTTCAGCTTTTGATATTGCACATCAAACTTTTCAGATAAAGAGCATCGTGATTCCCAAATTGGGTGTTCATTGCCCTGATTTAAGCTGGATTGTCATTCAAAGCAAAACAAATTACCTGAATTCCGGGCTTCCATGGCAGATAACAGATGTTCATTTGCTTCAATTAAAAGCACATACTGAGAAACTTCCTCGTAGTTCAAATTAATTGCTGTTCTCAGCTCACCGCTTTGTGGATCCAATCTAAAATGACCTGAAAGGAAAAACATGCACCTTTGTTGTTACATGCACCTTTGTTGTTACGGCGACCGTTTCACTTGTATCCCTACTACTTCTTTCATCTTAGTTGCTTTTAGGGTCCTGTGCTCTTAAGAATGTGAAATGCAACACTTCCTCTGACTGAGCAGCAAAGGCAGCACAGATGGGGTCTTATCACAGACAAAACAGACCGTAAACATGTAAAGGAGTGGCATACTTGGAAAACAGAACTGCAGCTTCTTGTTGCACAACTCCTCTGCCACTGGTTTCCAAGTTTTATCTCACTTTCTAATTATTTCCTTTTTCTTTTGTCGCGATTGGAGTCACAGCACGGCTGTGAAAGCTGAAGGAGGCCAGATGCCCTGGCATAGGTGCAGTTGCAAGGAAATCACATAGAGTCACAGAAGCACTAGGTTGGAAAAGACCCCCAGGATCATCAAGTCCAACCATTCCTATCAATCAATAAACCATGTCCATCAGCACATCATCCACCCATCTTTTAAACACCTCCAGGGATGGTGACTCAACCACCAACCTGGGCAGCCTGTTCCAGTGACCAATGACCCTTTCTGTGAAAAATTCTTTTCTAATGTCCAGCCTGAACCTCCTCTGATGCAGCTTGAGGCCATTCCCTCTCATCCTGTCCCCTGTCACTTGGGAGAAGAGGCCAGCTCCCTCCTCTCTACAACCTCCTTTCAGGTAGTTGTAGAGAGCAATGAGGTCTCCCCTCAGCCTCCTCTTCTCCAGGCTAAACAACCTCAGCTCTCTCAGCCGCTCCTCATAAATGATAGGCTAAAAATGATTGCAGGGAGGAAGCTGTTTGCTGACAATGAGTTCTAATTTGGCTTCCTCAGCCTGCAAATTTTCCTACATTAAGACTACAGGAACCCATTTTCTAGCAAGTTAATACCACCTCCTTAGCCAAAGAAGGTTTAACAAAGCCCATGCTGAAGACCTCTGAAAGAACTTCTTGGTGTACTTTCTGTTTTTAAAGATATGGCACAAACTTTTATCCTTGCTTTCCATCTCCTCACTTATATAAAGGAACATCTACCACACAAAAGACAGATTATGCAGTTATCTTAGCTATTTTAACGCATAAGGGAAATAGTACTCACCTTTTTCATTGCCAGATGCAACTTTGTAAGCAATTTGTTTTCCTGAAGTTTCAACCGTAGTAAAAGCGTAAATTAAATAATTCACTCCTGTGTTTTCCAGGACGGAAATGCTAATATAGAAAATAAACGATAAATCATCCTGTTAAATTTCCCAGCAGTTATAAAATAAGGAAATAAAAGGCAATGCCTCACATAACGTTCACAGAGCCACTAGCATAGCAGAATTTCCTGGATGTTTTCTTTAAAACCTTTCTTCTGCATGAAAGAATATAAAAATTAGCTTCAACTTTCAGCTGTACTCTATTTTCCACTACCTGGAGAATATATACCAGTCATGTAACTAAGTTTGAAAGCCTCACCTGATTTCACTCTGGTTAAACTGAGGAACAAATGGACGGTTGTCAGACACATTAAGAGTAATCACAGCAGTGCCATTTAAAGATGGAGAGCCTTTGTCCTTAGCCATCACTGTTAAATAGATCTCTCCAGATCTAGACAGGTTTCCAGTTGTAATTATTTTCCCGTCACTCACATCTTCTATCAGGAAGAACGGGCTGAAGTTTGTATCAGGGAGGATGTAGTACTCTATAAGGCCATTTTGTCCCTGCCATGAGAGGAACACAGCTTCATGTAACTATTGCTTGCAGGACCACATTATTTAAGCACCCCAAGTCCCATGCTACAGACTCACTGTACGTGGTACGAACTCAATATTTCCATGCTTAAATGGACAGAATCCCTGAGGCATTTTAAGTCACTAGAGAGAGCCAAGCTCAGAGCTACTTTGTGCTTAAGATGTAAGACAAGAGCAGCAGCAGAGAAAAGCGACAATGGGCAGAGCCCCTCACACCTCAAATTAATGCAGGTGTTCTATGACCTAAGAAAATTCTCATAGCAATACCAAAGAAAATGACATGCACTTGGAGTACATTTTGAAGGGTAGGATAAACAAGTGAGACGAGATCAGATCGTGTCTAAATGTCTCTTGTGAATTTCTTTAGAGAATGAAATCTTGGGGTTAGCTACGGGTAGGATGGGTGCTAAAAAAAACACAAAGCAGGAGAAAATTCACAGGCAGTGGGCCAGTTACATAGGAAAAATGTGGAAAAGGGTCTCTAAAGGAAATAAGGACACATGTAGAAGGGGACAGTCAGTGTAGTGAAAGAGTCACCTGAAGGTGTGATGTCAACAAGAATAAGCTAAAGTCTTTTGGATCTTTTTTAGTCCTTTAGAAGTACAGTCTCTCCCATGCTGTGAGGGTAAACCCTAATCCTGCCACAGGAGAGTTGGACACATTTTACTCTGCACATCACTTCCCTGAGACAAGCCACTTTGACAAACCCTTAGGGTTTGCTCTATTGCACTTTGTTCTGTATTTCTGAAAAGCATTATATTGTGTTCTTGCGTGGCTCTGCACCTGCAGGATCAAAGTCTACCATGAACATCTGTTGCCATTGAGTAATCTGTGGATTTATAATTGTTTCAGGAACAAGGAGGAACAGGGACAAAGTCTAATATCTTCAGTACTTGACTGTACCCTGAATCCTGAAAACATGTGACAGGGAGGATGAGTGCCAGTCTGCACAGCACAGGACCAGGAATATTATCTGAAGGATGAGTTCCATTAGGGTCTCAATGAGGATCTCAGAGTGCAGTAATGAGCATGAGCAATGTCACTTTTTATATAAAATTATAGAGAAGGATGATTTAAAAAAGGAAACATAGGCCACAACTACAGCTATTCTAACCAAAACTATGCATTAAGAAATAGGAAGGAAACTGCTACACCTGTAGTGTTATCACTTCTAGATGTTTCATCTTTTAAATTATTTAATTAGTAGTGATGTTGTTATGGGGATATGGTTGACTACAGGATATTTCTGCCAGTGCCAGGATACTACTTGGTGGGTACAGTACAGATATCTCAAACAAAATTGCTTTAAAAAATGGGAACAGAGAGAATTAGCTAGGGTACCACACTTCATAGGTGTTTTGTAAGCAGACACATCCATGTCCTATATGATGTTAGCTTTTACAGATTCTTCTACTTCAGAAGTTTGGATAACTTAAAAAATGCTAAATTGCTTAAGTCCTTGTCTACTTCAGTTCAGCTGCATGTAGCACGGTGAAAAACTTAGGCAAATACAACTGAGGAAACATTCCTAAAGGGAGGCAGTACATCAATGTCAAGGAAGAAATATCAGAAGTCCCAATTCCCTATTCCTAGTGCTATTCACTTTCTGCTACATTTAGTATTTTATACCTAAAGAATGGAGAAAAATCTATTTCAGCTGCACTTTAAAGCAGTAACAAAATCAAATAGGTGTAGTTACCTGATCTTTGTCGGTAGCACTCACAGTTATGACATGAGTACCCACAGGAGTAATCATATTTATAGAAGCAGAATAGGAATCCTGAGCAAATACTGGAGCATTATCATTCACATCAATTACTAGAACAGTGACATGAGTAGTTGTCTAGAAAACAAAATGGTTTCATGCATTTTAGAATAATTAAAAGGTCTTGTTTAACAATAATTTTTGTTAGTTGCATTTGCAAGAAATAAGTATAATTTAGACTTTGCAAATGCTGTACTGAAATACTGTGTTAGGTTTAATTCTGTGAACTCAACATGCTGTAGAATTTTAATACAAGAGAGGAAGGAATTTATTGTTGCAGTAGAATTCTACTTCTTGAAAAATGTCTGAATGAGTAAGAACAATACGTGTTTAGGAGGCCGATGTTTCCTACTGCTGCTGCTAGGTGCAGTTAAGGGAACCATACATGGTCTAGTTCTGTTAAATAAGTGCGCAATACCTTTTCAAATAAATGGAATACAACGGTACTAGAACAACCTACTGAAAATCACTTTTTCTCCCACAAAAAATGATCACAGCACTTACATTACTAACAACAGCAGGCAAGAATTCCAGTTCCCTGGTTTCAGGATAGTCTGCAAACAACTTAGGGTCAAATTCTACCGTGCATAATTATGAAGTATTTCAACTAATCATCGAGTATAATACTACTCAGCCAGAGCAAAGGTCACAAAAGTCTGACCTGAAACTTGCTTAGGTGACTAATTTATTCTGCACAATAAATGTCTTTGATAGATCTCCCTCCCACTAGTTCAAAATTCACTCTGAATAGCAGAGTCACAACAACAGGCTTTTACCTGGTAGAAAGGTGCAGATTTATTGTTGACTGCGCTCACTGTAAGGTTGTATTTATTCACAGTTTCATAGTCTGGAGAGTTCTTTATCTTAATATTGCCATATAGTTCATCTATTTCAAATATATTTCCTCCACCACCTGAGATACATTTAAAGAAGCATTATCAATTAACACATCCTAGAAGAAAACAATTAACTACACTTCATTTATATGTTCACTATATCTTGAGCTCATTAAAACAACACTTAAATGTCACGGAGATAACAGAAGAAAAACAGAAAACATTTTGAGTGGATGAGTGTTTGAGGTGTGAACCAACAGAATTGGGTTACCGAGTTTCGCAGATACATCTGTCACACTCAAAAAAGCAACAGTGCTTGAGGCACACCCGTGGTGGTGGACAGCACACTGGAATTTTGGGGTGAATCTCTGGAAGAAAGCCCCTCCAAGCCTGTGCAGCTCTTAAGGGGGATTAGAGTTGTTCCCAGGAGCTCTTTCAATCCTCTGACCTACTGTATGTTCAGTCTCGTGTTTGCTGCTTGCAACAGTCATGAAGCACTGTAAAAACACAGTGCTCCTGCCAAGACCTCCAAGAGGAGATGTTATTTAATTTATTCTGTCTCTAATGGAGGTGGACTGAGTGTCACATAGATCTACAGAGAAATCAGTTTGACTGCAAAATACCTGGCAGAAACTTTTACTGGTTTTGGCCACCCTTGTCCAAAGCCACCTCAAAACACATACTGGAAGTAAAAGACTCTAAAAACATGTAAACTATATACACATCACTCTTGATGGTCCACACCACAAAACCAACCATTTCAGCTCCTGGAGGCTTTATCCAAAGTTGTCTGAATCTGAAGGAGTCTGAGTCAGATTTAGGGGCAAAAGGGGAGATCTTCTCAACTGTAAAGCCATCAGCTACCACAGTTAAATGTGATAGGAAGCACACATCAGAGCTGTCAGTCTCTGTGGTTTACAAGCTGGAACATGAATGCAAAATGAAACTGAAGGCATTTTATATAATATCAATAGCCTGGGCAGAGATCTGAGGTAGCAGAGTAGGTGACTTGCTGCCTACTGAGGCACTTCTGCTGCAGAAGTGGATCAGTAGTGGATCAGGTCCCTGACACACTTGTGATACCATTTATATCTGCTCCTAATAACTCTGAAATGCTTACAATCCACAGGCAGAGAAGATGTTTAATTTAGGAGCATTTAACACCTGGCACAAACCCAACAGGTTCTACAAGGCTGGGATGAAGAAAGCCCTAGACCCTTATTCTCCATTCAAGAAAGCTATGGGTATGGTTTTCATCAAAATGGCTCCTGCTGATTTCAGCTATGGCAGTCGAGTAGATAATTATTTTTTTTAAAGCTGATTTTTAACAGAATTAAGGGCATTATTAAAAGTACAATAGTTTGTAGTTTCTGCAAAATAAGTTCCTACACAATCAGCTTGAAAAGTATATGAGCATGAATTCATGAAATACCAACTAGGTGAAAATGAACCTTTTTGGCTCATGTGGAAAGAGGTTATGAGATAACACACATAATGCTATTTATGTTCATGATAGTATAGAAAACAGTGACAGCTGTTCCAATGCAGTGAGAGAATTCCTTGTTACCTGCAATGCTATATAGAATAAAAGCATTGTCTCCTGTGTCTCTGTCTGTTGCTGTGACTTTTCCAACCATGAATCCCACAGGCACATTTTCATTTACACTGAATTCACTTGTTGGATCAAAGACAGGTGGCCAGTCGTTAACATCAATTATCTTTATGACAACTGTGCAGTAACCTCTTTTCTTCTCAGGGATTCCATCATCTTCAGCATATACCACAACCTGTATGTGACACAATTATTGGTAGGGAGAAATCCTTATTTCGAATAGGTATTTGCATAAGGATTACAAAATCTGGGTGAATTTTAACCACTGGAATATGCTTAGAAATGTAAACTCAAATTCTGAGTTCACCTCAAAAAGATTGTTGAAAACTTAAGGAATATTAGGTCAATTTAAAAAATGTTTCAATATAAATTCAATGATATTTGTTGCCTGAAGCAAAACACGTTCATAAAAAATATCCATTGGTGGCAACAGCATTAAAGATTAGCCAGGAATCGTATCTGCAAGATCTCTGTCCAGTACAGATACCAGCAGACAGCACTGAATACATAAGCCGTTATTGGGAATTGAATTATTTATGTGCTGAAGTGTTTGAAAGTTTGTAGGACAGGTGAACAAATTGTTTTGGTCTAAAGGCAGTGTCTTGCTTTGATAATGTGCCACATCTTGAAATGTTCGTATTCTAAATCAATGCATAAAATGTTCAAGCAGGATTAAATCAAACAAAGCTAAATGTGTATCCTGTTATCCAAGGGAAAGCTAAAGAGTTCAGAACAATGAAAAGGCTTAAGAAATGTAAGGCAAACCTGATACTCTGTAGGTTCATCTTCATAGTCAAAGGAGGTAGTGGAATAAAGAATTCCAGTTGATTCGTCTATCCTGAATTTTTGTTCATCTCCACTGAGAATGCCATATGTTAGGAAACCATTTCTACCTGTATCATTATCCTGAGCTGTCAGCTGGACAATTTGAGTTGCAGGTAAATTCTGTGGATGAAGAACAGATTGAGGCTCTCAGAGACTTTGAGATTAACTGCAATTTCTTAAATGATATGAAAGGGGGGAAGTAACAGACTCTGCATACGCTTAAAATAGTATAGGTATTTTCAAATCAAAGTCATACATGGCACAGTGAAAGAATATTTTGCTTTCTCTAATTTACAGAAACCAATTTCCTCCTCCATGTCTCTACCTAGAGCAGCAATCTTCAGGAAGAAAAATCACAATGATTACAAACAGGCCAAATGTTAACCTCAAGCATCTGAATTGCTTCTGTGGAATTATTCATGTTTAACAGCCTCTACTCCTATGAAACTCAATGTATGTTCTCAAATTCAAAATCGTGTTTCTTTCTGAACACTGTTTGGCTAAAAATTATTCTCTTCTAAATAAATAATCTATTTTTTCCTTTTAAAAAATGTTATTTGCATTCACATTGACAATAAACATCTGTGTTTCTCTTGCATGGTCATTTAAGACCTGATCTGAAGTTATTTGATCCTACAGGGCACACAGCAATTCCTACTGTATAAATATTTCACATGGAAATAAATTTTTAAGAAACGTGATTCTGACTCTTCTCCATTAAACTCAACATGAACATTAAAGTCAGGTGTCATAATTAAACCTCAATGTTAGAAATGGACTAGATTTTAAATCAGTTGTGGCTGTGTGTGAATCACCTGGGAGTCTCAAAAGCAGGTGATGTGCTGTGTAAAATATAAACACAATCAATGTGCTTCATTTTAAAAAAGTATTTAGCAGATTAAAGTGTGAACAGCATTTGAAAACTGAAGCATAAAATATTAAGCTAGATACTTTTGCATAATTGGAGGCTGTGGCTTCTTTTCTAGGCTATCATAACTTAACAGCCACAGACCGAAATCTGGCTTGCTTTCTGCCACTGATTACTGTCAGGGAAAATCACAACTGATTGTGCTCAAGCAAAAGGAGAAATGTTGCTAACTAAGAGGCTTTTGCCAGCTACTTCTCTGTGTGAAGCTCCCTTACAGAGGGTTGGATGAGAGTCTATAAGTGCCCAGCATATCCACTAGATTTTGAAGGGAGATGAATATTCTCTGTGTAAAAACATGCCAAATAGACTGGGTGTTTTTCCTACATCGAGCCCATTATTAGTAAAAGATTCACTTTTCTTTTGATATAGAATCATAGAACAACCAGGTTGGAAGAGACCCACTGGATCATTGAGTCCAACCATTCCTATCAAACACTAAACCATGCCCATCAGTACCTCGTCCATCCGTGCCTTAAACACCTCCAGGGAAGGTGAATCAACCACCTCCCTGGGCAGCCTGTTCCAATGCCCAATGACCCTTTCTGTGAAAATTTTTTTCCTAATGCCCAGCCTAAATCTCCCCTGGTGGAGCTTTAGGCCATTCCCTCTTCTCCTGTCCCCTGTCACTTGAGAGAAGAGGTCAGCTCCCTACCCTCCACACCCTCCCCTCATGTAGTTATAGAGAGCAATGAGGTCTCCTTTCAGCCTCCTCTTCTCCAGGCTAAACAACCCCAGCTCTCTCAGTCATTCCTCATAAAGCCTGTTCTCCAGCCCCTTCACCAGCTTTGTTGCTCCTCTCTGGACTCGCTCCAGAGCCTCAACATCCTTCTTGTGGTGAGGGGCCCAGAACTGAACACAGGATTCAAGGAGCAGCCTCACCAGTGCTGAGTACAGAGGGAGAATAACCTCCCTGGACCTGCTGGTCACACCATTTCTGATACAAGCCAGGATGCCATTGGCCTTCTTGGCCACCTGGGCACACTGCTAGCACATGTTCAGTCGGTTGTCAACCAACACCCCCGGGTCCTTCTCCTCCTGGCAACTTTCTAGACAGACTTCTCCTAGTCTGTAGCTCTGCACAGGGTTGTTGTGCCCCAAGTGCAGGACCCAGCACTTGGCCTTGTTAAACCTCATATCATTGGACTCAGTCCAGCAGTCCAGCCTGTTCAGATCCCTTTGCAGAGCCTCCCTACCCTCCAGCAGATCTACACTTCCACCCAGTTTAGCGTCACCTGCAAACTTGCTAAGGGTGTACTCGATGCCTTCATCCAGGTCATATGTCCACATTTCCAGGTCATTGTCTTTGTGCAATGGGATTTTCAGCTTGAAATAAATCTTAATACATCATACGGCAGAACAAAACAGCAAGTCTGTCCAGTTCCATGTATTTTTATACTCATCAATAGATTTTAAATTATTCATATTATTTTGAGGATTTATTTTTGTGATGCAGTTTGGATGACGTTTTCTTACCTCTTCCAAACTTTCTTCTATTAGAGAGTATTGGAAAACTGGAGGGAAATCATTTTCATCAATAACTTCCACATTCACAGTAACTTCATTATATATGGCAGCATTGGATGAGTCTGTTGCTTGTACATTGAAAGCGACGGGAAAATCTTCTGGTTTCAAATACTTTCTTGTTCTTACGATACCAGTGGATGAATCAATAATGAAATAACCTGTTTGAAAACCAAAACAAAACAAATTATTCCATTTGTGATTTTGTCAGTTAAAACTGAGGAGATTAACCCTTCAATGCAAACTGTACATTATATATATATGAATATCATATGTTACAGTAGTCTTCAAAGAACAAAATAGAATTAAACATGGATATATGACAATGTTGGATATATCCAGGGATATAATTAACAAAGCAAATAATTCAGAAAGGTCATGTGAGAACCAAAGGAGTAAAGTTCCCTTCAGTGCTGTCTAATCAGAAGGCCTTCACCTTCCTCTGTCCTCTCAGTCAGAAATTATTTGTCCCTGTTTCAGTGAGAAATTATTTTATTTCCTATGAAGTTCTGTTCTTAATGAAGATAAGGAATTCAGCAAATAACTTCAAGGTGACTTCATGCAAAACACTTCACAAAACAGAAATATAAAGTGGCTATGTTCAATGATACAATAAAATCAGCTCTCTGTTTTGTAAAAAAATATGTGACAAGCACTGATGTACTTGATCCCATGCAAATTTACTCTATGTATTCACATTTCTCAAGAAAATGTTGCTGAGTTGTTTTTTCTACCAGCAGTCTTTCTCCAGTCACTGTAACTTTATGCCTGATCAGGTATCACCTAATCGTCCTACATAAGACATAGAAATGCATACAGCTGGTGCAGCCAGCCCTGTATCATGTGGCTGTAGCTAATCTAGAAATTCAGTCACATGCCCACACCTGATCCATATCAAATGTCTACATCTGGTTGATACACATCCTGCATTAATGACTGTAGACCTGAGATAAAAGCAAGAGGAGAGAGAAAAGAAACAATCCAAAACTTAAGTGTTCTACTGCACTAGTTGTTCAACACACACTCTTCCTTGTTATTTCTCATAATGATCTTACCATTCTCATCTCCAGATACAATACTGTATGTCACAGGCACATCATATAACACACTGATATGTACAACAAATGTATCTGGCAGCGTCTTCTCACTCAGAGGGGGAGGCTGATACAGAGCTTCAGAGAACACTGGGAATGAACTGTCAAAGGGAGCTATCATTATCGACACCTGTAGAGAAAAGGACAATACCACGGGGGTCATGTTTTCAGGTTAAGCAGGCGTTTTTGTTCAAGTATTCAACAGCAGAAGTTCAGTTGAAAAAAAAAAGCCTGATTGCTCTATGCTGAATTTGACTCATTACTGTCTAGGGCAGCAAAGGTTAGTGAAAAACATCAGCAAACTCATCAGTTTGTGTTCACCTGTGTGCTGTCTGAAATGCAGAGAGGGATTCCAGTTCATTTCCAAATGACTTGTCTGCATAAGCAGCTCTCAGAAAGAGGTACAGATCTGCATTTGCAACAAATTTTTCCACTGGAGAATACATGACCAGAACAGAAGCTCTTACATATAGTATTTTAAAACTACTGAAACTGACTTTGTGTATTAAAAATGGTGACAGGCTGTAAATAAATAATACCTACTGTTTCACAAAAATAAAGGTAATTTATTTCTAAATGGTGCCAGTCATGATCTGTCCAATGCTCTGAAACATGATGGCTCATAAGTCTACATATTAAGATTCTGTTGAATAAAATATTCTATATAACTTTATACATATAACTTTCTAGTACTTTTTTTAAATTCTGCTAAGCTGCAATATTTAGTGGCAAAACCTCACCAGCCAGTTATAAGCACTGTATAAAAAAAAAAGTTTCCTTATCATATTTACATTTCTCAGTCTTCAATTAAGTTTTTTTTTTTCCAAGTGTAGTAGGAAACTAAACAGGAACACCTTATTTCTCTCTCCCGTTTATTCTGTCACAGACTTCCATTACATCCCCTCTGACTGTCCCACTCTTTGGATTTGCACAGAAGTCTCTATTCCTCTAATCTTCCCCCCTCACTGCTTAGAGCTTCTGTCTTTCTTTTCAGAAACAGAACAATCAAAACAGAGACAGGCAGTATGCCAGCCATTGCTATAGCAGCATCGCTTTGTTGCTGTTAGCATCTTGTACCTTGTTCCTAAAACAGAAGTGGGACTCTGACCTGCTGATTCCTGTTTTGCATAGTTTTTCCTCACTAATACCCATTTCCTGGTATAGTTATGTTCAGTTTAGAATAAAATGATCTCGAAAGTAAAGCGTACAAGTAGGCACTATGGTAAAAAAACTAGTACCTTTACAGAAGTTGAAAGAGGTGGCAGACCCGAATCTGTAGCAGTGACTGTCAAGGAGTAATCGCGGAAATCAGTCTGTTTCAATAAGTCTCTCGTTAATGTGATTTGTCCTGTGGTACTGGAAATGCTAAAGAGGCCATCTGAGTTTCCATCTGAAGAGTCAAAAACACATATTGGAGATGTTCAACAGAGCCAGCATAGACAAGCAACTGAATTATATGCTCAGGATTTAAGAGAAACGGCCAAAATGCTAATCTGTATGTGTGATTTGGAGCAAGATACATGCCCTCTCTTGATCCTGCATCTGCATCACAGAACCATTTGGGCTGGAAGGGCTGTTGTGAAGCCTCTAGTCCAACCACTTGCTCAAATCAGTCATGACTGAATTCAGAAGAAGTTACTCAAGACTTCGATCCATCAAATGCCAAAAAACTCCAAGGACAGTCTCTCTGGGAAACTCATTCCGGTTATCCTCATAGAGGACTTTTCCACTCCTTATAATCCAGTGACAACCTGCCACTTCAATTTATGACCATTATGCCTCATTCTTCTGTCAAGCAGCTTAGCTTAGTGGTGTGCAAATACCCCAGTAATAATCACCCTCAAGATTTTTTCCTAACATACCTGAAATATTGTAGAAAATGCCTTCATCATAACCCTTGTTTTCATCTCTTGCATTGATATCCACTACCAGTGTGCCAGCTGTAGAATTGTCTAGAAGGAACTGGTAATATGAGGGCTTGTCAAATATGGGTCCTTCTTCATTAACATCTTCCACAGTAACTAAGAAGAGAAAGTCCATGTCTGAGTGTTAACAGGAACTTCACCTAAATGTTTACAAGCTATTTCTTCAGCTACTATAAACCAGCATGTCTCCTCCGAACTGAGACAGAGCTTTTTCAGTTGAAACCAGATGGCAATGTTGTTTTCTGTACTTCAAAAACACGTGCTTTTGTGGATAAAATTATTTACGATTCAATCAATCAATAGTTTCCTATACTGGCTACACTTCTGGCCAGCATGCCATCACTGTGATCTGTCATGAATATCATCATATTTTTTCACTGTGTTCCCTTCTGTGTCTGTATTCACCTGGTAACTCTAGTCTTTGGCTTAGATTGCAGGTATTGTGAGGTGGGAATGCTTAGTTTTATATTTGTACAGGACCTGGCATAACAGGGTCATGGCCCACAAGCAGTGAAATTGGCCATACAGTAACATAAATAACACAGAAAAACAATAGTACAATCAATACTTCCAGTCATATTGTTCAAAACCATGGCTGGCCAAAAACTAGGATACTGGCTTCACAGAAATCTTTCATGTTGAGTTGGGAACAAATTAAAAAAAAAAATACTTCTTTCAGGAAAAAAAAAAATCAATTACCAATCAAGTATGATTATTTTAACAACAGTAAAAATCATTGTCAACATTGTTTTACCACCAGGCAGGCTTTCTGTAAACAAGCAGAAAAGAAACTGAATTATGTTTTCGGAAACTTTTTCAATCAAAATGTCAATAAGTACTCAAAAAATGTCAGAGAAAAATTTGTGAATACATTGAAGCAAGTAGTGTCAGCTTGTGTGAAAAATCATCATTTTTTGACAAGTCATACATTTTCTGAGAAAACATTCATCTGCCTAAAGTCAAAAGGTAACATCATCACTTCTGATAATTTGCTTTAGCAGAATGTATTATTACTGAAGGCTGTCCTTATGCTTTATGGTTATGTATGCTGAAAAATTCCCTGCAGGAAATGAAGGGAAAGTTTCTGTCTTAAACTAGAGATACCTGTAACATTTGCTGTGTCCTGGAGATATGGCTCTCCAGGATTGAAAGCTTTTAGAATGAATGTGTACTGGGAACGACTTTCGTAGTCCAGAGGTTGAAGAGTGGAAATATTTCCAGAAAGTTCCCCAACATGGAATGAAGAAGTCTCTCCAATTATGGTGTAATGAATAATCGCATTGTACCCTATATCTTCATCTGTGGCTGCTGCACTCAAAATCTAAATGAGGGGGGGAAAGAAATAAAAGCAAAAATGAAAAGCAACCTCCAAACCACCAGATTCTGAGAAGAATGAAGAGAGTTGCAAACATGCACACAAGACCTGAATTTAACTACATAGTGTTTACTGACTTAACTGCTCATATGGCCATTAATTGCATGCTAGAATACTGATATGGCCTATAGCAAAGCTGATAACAGATGTTACAAATTCTTAGGTGGCATTTCTTCCTTTGATTCCTGTAAGTCTTTAGTTCACATCTGGAAGGCCTATATGGAGCCACAAATGAATATATTGAAAGACAGAAAACCTTAAGAACAGGGGGATGCTAGATATGTGCACAACACCTACAGCATCTTTAAAACATGCTGCCTGTAGGTCATCTGAAAACTAGATCAATGCAATGTGGGATCACTGGTGAGGACAGGAGAGGAAAGGAGGGTGGCACGAAGAGCTTTAGGAAGGGTTCTTGGGATAGGGACTCTGCTGTCCTATAACATGAACATGCTGTGTGATTTTACTGACTCTACAAAGTAAAAAAAAATGTCACCAGTGCACAATCATCATAGATTACCACTACCACTTCCAAGCTTACGCAAAGAAAAAGCTGCAGAACAGACTGTTGATAATGCCACTTACCACATGTGGGGGCTCATTTTCTTTTACAGTCACAGCATATGATTTCTGGGGGAACACTGGTGGGTTGTCATTCACATCTTCTACAGTGATGCTTAGAACTAAGTTCGCAGATTGTGGTGGTTTGCCAGAATCAGTGGCCTGTGAAGAAAGAACTTGTCATTAAATGCAGCACTACATAGATACCAACTTATTTTACCTCTTCAGTTTTGTTCCAAGTATTGTGAAACTTAGTCTCAGAAGACTTCCTGCTGGATCAGTAATGACCCCATGACATTGCTCTAGCCCTGTCCTTGATTGGGTGTTGCATGTATTCCTGTAGCCAGTGTCCTCACCATATCACATGTTTTGCCTCATTTTATGAGCAGTTAATCAAATGCTCAAATCTGGATAAAGATCAAATGCATCACGTGATCATATGTGGCACTAACTGACATAAAACTACAGTGTAAAGATACACATCTGTGATGTGGTGTTTAAAAGAACAAGGAAATCCCTTTCATTGTGAAGGTCTGAATATTCTACAAAGCAAGCTGTAAGGAGCAGTTAGTACGTGGCAAATCCACGGTCAGTTTTATTTTCACCTTTGAATAATCCTAATCTATAGGGACATATACACAATTTTCAATTGTCTTTAAAAGTGTATGTTTCTGAAAATTCTAGAAATAATAAAAGACACTGTTTGATTTTCACTATGTTTCCATGCTCTCTTGAATAATCCCACGAGTCTCTTGACTCATTAAATTATTTGTTAGCAGTAAAGGTCTCCTTAAAATACACTTGTACATGATGGCCAGTGCCAGAACACTTCATTGTATGTACAATTATTTATCTAATTAATAGCAGTAAAACTCAATTAAATCAGTTAGTGTAAAAAGATACCCACACAAACAATGTGTGAAGTCTTATGCTTTCACTTTTTGTCTTTTTTTTAAACTTAGAAATCTGTATTTCAGGAATTTCAGAAAGGTTTAAGTATGTGTATTTTGAAAAATGAAAAAAAAAGGGAAAGGGACAAAGAATATAGAACAGCAAAGCAGTAAGAGTGATACAGCAGTATGGGGGCTGCATGGTCTAAAACGGGCTGAAGGATGCTTTGAAGATTTCACAGTAAGCTACCTTGTTACTATGACCTTTAAGATCTGAGGGTCGTGGGTCATTTATTCACTAATACTAATTTACAGAGCTGAAGACAAAGATCTGGTTGCAAAACAAACAGTCAAAATTAATTAATGAATTCTACAGGAATTCACTAAGTTTAGCTTTTCCTTGTGATGATTTTGTATTTTCTCTTTTTCTAGTTAAGAATTTTGTGAATGTGCATCAAATTCATCAACTTACTATTATTTTCAACTCATAACTGTCCACCTTCTCTCTGTCTAAGGATTTTTTTGTCATCAGCTCGCCAGTGGAATTGCTAATGTGGAATGTTCCATTAAAATCATCTTGCAGAGAGTAGTTTATAAGTGCATTATCTCCTATATCCAGATCTGTAGCAGAAAACACACCCAAGTCTAGATCAGCTGCGTTTTCAGGAGCTGATAGTTTAGTCTGAATCCATGATGAAAAAACTGGAGGATTGTCATTGATGTCATTAACTCTTACAGTTACCTGTATATATAAAAAAAATAAGAGAGACATATTTGAGCTGTAGAAACAGTATCCAAATGAGACTTTTGGTTCATTTTAATCTATAGAAGCCTATAGGGAAAAATAATTAAACAAACCCCCCTCCTACAAAAATCAAAAGGACACATCAGCCCTTCAGTGTTTTTCACCATTCGAGCATTTTCACAACTTCAGGATCTTGGCACTTTTTTATTGTCAGCTGCTACAAGTCAGATAATGTATGTTCTATCTGGAAGACCTGAGCAGGATTAACAATCTGGCACTTTTCATAGAATCGTAGAATCACCAGGTTGGAAAAGACATACAGGATAATCAAGTCCAACCATTCCTATCAACATTTACACATATCTATCTCATGCATTTGACAGAACTGTGCACAGAATCAGCTTCAGTGTCAATCTGTTTCTCTGACTATGGGTTATTTAGAGAGGAACTCTCAGGAATGGCCTCAAGCTCCGCCAGGGGAGATTTAGGCTGGAGATTAGGAAGAAGTTTTTCATAGGAAGGGTCATTGGGCATTGGAATAGGCTGCCCAGGGAGGTGGTTGATTCACCTTCCCTGGAGGTGTTTAAGGCACGGGTGGATGAGGTCTTGAGGGACTTGGTTTAGTGTTTGATAGGAATGGTTGGACTAGAAGATCCAATGGGTCCCTTCCAACCTGGTTGTTCTATGATTCTATGATTCTGTGAATGTCGCAGTTTGTAAAGATGATGATACTTCAACATGGTAATAGCTCTTCATTAAAAAAGGAGAATTAAATAAAAGGGTCTCAAAAATTCTCATGCCTGCATAACAGATTACACTTATCTGGGTATTGCTTGAATTTTAATATGTTTCTAAAGATTTTATACTACTTAAAAAATAGTTTAAAAAGCAGAATACTGTACCAAAGCAACAGCTGTATTGGGTGGCACTGAAGAATCAACAGCTTCTACAATGATGCTGTACAGGTCATCTTCTTCTCGATCTAGACTGTCAAGAGTCACAATGTCTCCTTGGTCACTAACAGAGAACTTGTCACTATGAGATTTCAGAACGTACACTACTTGTATGGCTATGCTTCCCGTCAGAGCCTTCACAGAGCCAACAGCAGTCCCATCTGGTTCTTCTTCTTGAACACTGAACTCATAGCTGGAGCTCTCAAAAGCCAGTCCGAAGCTAGTGTCATTTACCAGCAAGTAGAGAGTAACAGAGGCTAATGACAGAAAACAAATTAGAGTAGTGAAATTGTTGCTAAAATCATCATGATCTTGCTCTGTTTCCCTACATTTTGGAGGAACAATAGAAAATTACAGAAACGAGTATGTACAAAAGAGAGAAGAAAAAATATTAAAATCAATAGCAATAAGGATGAATGTGTAACACATAAAACAATGCCTTTTATAACTAACTAATGTTCTAGAATAACCACACTTCACAGGACAGAGAGCAAGGATCATCAATTCGAAGCTAATTGGATATGTGGATTATTTTCCACTTCTTAAAAATCTTACACTAAATTGCTTTGTAACAAAACAGGAGGGCTACATAAAAAAAATGAGTGCAAATTCTGCCAGAGCCACTCATCATATAGTGAGAAAATCCATTGTTTCTCCTGTTCATGACAAATCAAAGCTAACCCCTGAAAATGCATTAACGAGTTACAGAAAATAGCAGGTGACTGAATATTTTTTGAAAGAGCATAAAATTGTTTGGAAAGTTATTTGCAGTTTCTAATTTGTTTAAATGTTTCTGATTCTAAGAAAATAAAGGAAAATTGAGATAAATACATATTATCAATGTTACTTTAATGCATATTTTTAGAGTTACTTCTACCATGAAGTCCTAGGGTTTGTACCATAAGTACCACTGCAAGAAATTTAAAAAAAATGCATTTCCAAGCAGAATTACTAAACCGAGGTTTCTGTTGATGTGATTGGCTGAGAGGAAATCAAAAGGTAAAAAGCAGACATTCATCACTGAAGTATAACATAGGTCCTAATTAATTTTGACTTGATAGCAATGGGATTAATTTCAGATTTCAGTGTTGGCAAAGGTTACATTCATGTGGGAACAGGACAAAAAATAAAAAGGTGGAAAGACAATTTACCATTTGATGTAAGCTGAGGAACTCCATGATCGGTAGCAAGAACTACCAGTGTAACAATGGTGTCAGCTGTGATATGGTCCAAGTTACTGCGGAGGGTGATTTCTCCAGTGTGGTTATTTATATGGAAATCATCAGAATGATTCATAAAGCTGATTAAAGAGAAATTAGCATGGCATTCATGTTAATGACCTTGAAATTAACATGTACTTACTGTTAGTTCTGCAACAAGCACTCCACAGAGAGTATTTGTCTGTTTATAAGGAATGGTTAAGCAACAGGTTTTAATTGCTGTGTCATTAGCCTAAATATATTGGCCTTTTTATTTCCAAGTATGCCTTCCATCACAAAAAAAGACAGCAGACATGTCTTCAGTTCCCATTATACCCCAAGCCTTTGATCTTCCCATAAACAGAAGGCAGAGTAAGAAATCCAGGTGACGTACATTTAGAGACTGCAGAGCTGCTAATTCCTAGCATTCTGCAAACTCCCACACATAAGCAATCACACTCTGCATTGCTTACAAGAGGAAGTAATGTGTTTAATGTAGATTTCCATCTCATAGTTAAAAAGGTTCTCTTTCAAGATCCGCATTTTGAACAGTCACAGTTTACTGGCTCATTCATCTGTACTTCTCAGTCTATACTTCTCATGTCAAGGAATCCTGCTATTTTCCACAATATGCCTGATCCAAAAATCTTTCATGATTAATATTTTTATGCAGAGTGCATTATGAAAGTGAGTATGTTTTGATCTCCTTCTCCGAGTTAACAGAAGACATGTGCAAAGACAGTCATTCTTGGATAGTCATTTACTTCCTACTCAGGAACTTGAACATATTATTAAAATTTCAGAAATTCAAACAAATCTTGGCTTTTGATTCTTGTTGCCAAGTTTATAATTTCATTGCATTCTCATTCTTAAGGTGTGAAAATGAGTTGATAAGATCTAAAACACAGAGTAATGATTGCCTTTTTTCCTGAGTGTAAAAATCATTACTGATTACAGCACTTGTAAAATATCTATGAACAAGTCTTATCTCCATTTGACCAATAAAATACTTCATGAGAAATAAAAATACCCTTCCATTTCTTTAACAAAAGATACTTATCAATCTCACAGAAGTTTACCTGTATGAAATAACAGAATTGTTCCCAACGTCAAGATCAGTAGCAGACACAGATAGTACTGATGCTCCTTCTTTTGCTGTTGCTACACGTACAGTGACAGAGTAATGTGCTTCCATAAACCGAGGAGGGTTATCATTCACATCTAACACTTGAATGTGGACGTGTGTGAAATTCTGGTGTGTGTCAGGAGAAAACCATGATTCAGAAAATGCACAGGCATTTAAATGTATGAATCAAAGGAAACTGCAAATAAATAATGTGTTCCTCTCTCTTACCTGCCTTTGAGGTACTCCATTATCAGATGCCACCAACAGCAGCTCATATGTCTCTTTAGTTTCTCGGTCTATGTAGCTGTTAACAAAAATGGTTCCATCCTAGAGAAAGTAATGCAGTTCAGTGCTTTAACTCTTGCAGACGAAGTTCTCAAAAGAGATGAGGGATTGAAAATTTTTATTCTTCTTTGGACAAGTATAGTTCAGAATCCAAGCGACATCCAACCAATGTCTTACTTTTTGAACACTGACTTGTATTTCCAAACTACAAAGCATGTGCTGGTTTTGAATGACCAGAATGGTTATTGCCTATTCTTTTCATCTGATGTGTATTACTATGTCACATTACTTCATGAAAAGCAGTATCTAAATGTTGTTTTCAGCATATCCAAAGCCTTACCTCTTCAATGTTGTATGGTTTATCCCCATCCTCAGCTGATAAGTGATAAGTAATTCGTGCATTCTCTCCCTCATCCAAATCAATAGCAGTCACATGTCCAACTGTAGCAGCAGCACCCGTGTAATCTCCTTCCAGAACTGCAAAACTGTATGGCTGCATCTGAAACTCGGGGTTATTATCGTTGACATCCAGAACAGTGATGTTGAACAAGGCACTTGAACTAAGACCATTCATTTCATTATCAACTGCCCATACCTGCCAAAGTAAAAATAAAAATGGAATTTCAGTTGGCTGCATTGCCATTTCAACCACCTGATGATGGGGAATGAAGCCAAAGTTGCAGAGTCTGTCCCCAATTTTACTTGTAAAGAGAATCCAGGTGTGGTCTCCCGGTCCAGTTCTGTGTCATTCCTTAATGAAAGTATTCCAGGGATATCCACAGTAAGTGAAGCAGAGTTATAAATAAAGTGTCCCTGAGAAAAGCCAGCCTAAAAGAAAACAAAGTTCATTTAAGATAAAAATGATGAATACTTAAGTTAAAAAATAATCTTATTAATACCTGACTTTTTTACAGGATTTCTCATTACAGAAGTACAAGTGCTTTCCAAGGTTTAAATCTTGCACATTGAGCTATGGGTACAATGGACTTCTTTGGCAAACAGAAACACAGGTAGGTGGAAGCCCCTGTAGGCTTCCCCATTTGGGTCCTACACGTTTGACTCCCTAAAGCTCTGTAAGACCAAACCCCATGACACAATGAGCAGGAACACACACTTCGGTGGAGGCTGAACTGAGAGAGCATTTCTTTAAAACTCAAATGAGAAAGAGTATTACAGCACATCAGAAATCTCTTCCTCCAAGCCAGCTCACCAGTGCCATGGCTACATATGAAATTTCTTTATAAAACTACAAGAGAAGAAACAATTTTACAAAGCAGAATGAAATAATGTATTTTCCTATTACAGAAGAAGAAACTATATCAGCTTTACAACTTGCCTTTCTACCTGACTAAGCTGATACTAAGGGCAGGCTGACTGCACTACAGAAATGCACTAATATTCTCAGATAGAAGCAAGTTACCAAGCAATAGTCAATCAGAACCGATTATTTTGATATAATAAACAATAACACGGAACTAAAAAAAAAAAAAAAAAAGAAAAATTTCTTCTCCCTCTGATGTGCCATATTCATCTCATATGCAAGTGCACAGCAAGGAACAACTTTTTCTGTCATTAATTACATCTCTATATAGAGAGAAGCTCTCCCTAGCTCCTCTCATTGCTTTAGGGAAGCAATGTGTAAGACACTCCCCAGCTTCTCTGATGTAACCAGTTAACTATTTTGTACAAGGTCTTAACTTCCTTGGTTAACAAAGTTTCCTTGCTGATTCCATAAAAAGGAAGATGATGGTTTTGTGACCTAAAATGTACTTATTGCCAAGTATTTAAGATCTTACCCTTTGCCTATCTAATACTGTGCTTTTTTTGTAGATTAATAGAGAAAAATCACATAATTTTGATTTATGAGGATGAGATTAATTTGGTACCTACCTCGTCCTTGTCTGTAACACTGAATGTGTAAATAGGACTACCTTTTTGTAGGTTTTCAAACACAAATACATCATAAACTGCCTGATTAAATTCTGGTGGGTTATCGTTGACGTCTAGTACATGCACAACAACAAGTGCTTTAGCGCTGAGACTTGGCTCTCCTCCATCTGATGCCTCCACTTCTACTTCAAATTGCTTTATGGTTTCATAATCCAGCTGCTGACTCAGGCTGAGCTGGCCTGTGGTCGAATTGACAAGGAACACTGGCGAGGAGGTCGGGGGTTGCTGGCTCACAATTGTGTAGCTCACAACGGCATTGTCCCCAGCATCCAAATCGGTAGCAGATACTGTCAGCAGTGCCCTTCCAAGCACTTCATCTTCAGGGACGCTTACTTCATACCTACTCGATGAGAAGACTGGAGGGTTGTCATTGACATCACCAACAATGACTGTCAAATTGAGAGCTGTAGACAACATGGGTTGACCTTGGTCACTAGCAATCACTGTTAAGTCATAGAAGCTTTGTTTTTCTCTGTCTAGTTCTTTTTCCAGCCAAATTAGTCCTGAGGTGTTAATGTCCATTTTTCCTTCTCCACCTTTCAGAGTATAAACCACTAATCCATTAAAGCCCTTATCTGCATCCGTAGCTGACACACTGGTAATACTAGTTCCAACTGGTGTGTTCTCCAGAATGGTAATGGTTGTGTTGGTTGGATCAAACACAGGACTGTTATCGTTGACATCTGTAACTTCGATAAACACTGTAGCATAATCAATAGCATTTCCATCTGACAATGAAATTATTAGTATATAATAATTCTTGGATTCATAGTCCAGTTTGGTTCTTGTTGAGATGATTCCACTGACATTGATGTCAAATGTAGCAGATTCTGTCAGCACTTCAAGTGTAACTGGTATATGAGGATTTAAAGACTCATACTCTACCTGTGTAAGATAGAGCATATTACCGATGAATTAATTAATACCAATAAACAACTGCCTAAAAATGAATAATAGTTTTAACTATGTCTGAAATCATTCTACTGATTTTATTCATTGAAAGAAGCAAAAATCAAGCTACATTATACATAAAAATACAGCTGTAGAGGACTGTCTTTTATTAGAACATCACTAGTACAGAAATATGAATACAAAATACATAATAAATACTAGATTGCAGTTTAACCTTTGGTTCTGCCTTTCTTTATAAGAAAAAAGTGAAAAACTAGTTAAGTCATAAATAAATGAATCAGAACATTAAAGCCATCACTGTTTTGGTATTAGACATTCCGTCTGTCTTCAGAACTGTATCTGAAAAGGAGCTATCACAGTGCATTCTGCATGTCTGAGTGTTTTTTGATCAAAATGAGGAGTAAGTTCTAGAACTTTCTTTGAAAATACTTTCATGACAGCTCTCTGATGGTAAGTTTCCATTTCCTAGCTCTGTCACAGGGTTTCAGTTTATCACTGACAGATGAGTCAATATTGCCCAGCCTAGCCTTTGGGCCTCTATAGGTTTTGGAAGATGTCCAAAGTAAACAAAGGGCTAAGTGACAGTTTACTTTCTCAAGCAGTTCTGGGGTTCAGTTTGTTTGTTTGGGGGTGGTAGTGTTGGGTTTTCTTTGTAGGGGGTTTTTGTTTTGTTTTTGTTTTAATGTTATATAGTAGCAGATGCTGCTTAAGTGTTTGCAATGGAAGGAATAAGCGTCGTCTGAGGGATGTAGTCAGTATGTAATGTATGTGAAGCCTGATATGCAAGAAAGAAAATACCATGACTAGTTATCCATAGCTCAGGGGTATATGGGTATATAGGCATTCAGAGCACATATATTACCGGATTTTCTAATAGCTGTCAGGTCCTATACAAGTGATAGAATAAAGCTGTTCTTACTCTTGCTACTTCAACAGGACTGGCTAGCTCTTCTTCCACGGACACATTGTAGGTTTTCTGAACAAACTGTGGTCTGGAATCTCCAATTGCAGAGATCTGTACTGGCACCGATGAACTCCTTGGCATCATCCCACCTGCAAGCAAAAGAAAACCATCTCCCTGCAGATGCACAAAATACCTTCTGCCTACAAAAACACAGAGACTTTTCAACTGGTACTGTTTTGTTTTGTTGTGTTTTTTTAAACTCTTACTGCAACTGTTATGATACTGCAGGGAGGTTCTACCCAATATCAGCATTTCAAGCAGCAGTGTTACATTTACAATACATGATCATGAATACATACTAGAATATTAGTGCAGACAAGCAGGCAAAGGATAGACTGATGAACTTTTGTAACTGTTTTTCCCTCAGTACCCATTTTATCCACATAGATATAATCCAAAGCCACAGAGTTTATATTGACCTAATCTGGGGAAAATCAAGAGGCTGAAAAACACTGTGTGCTGAAGCTACCAGGAGTAGGATACCATTCCCAGGTTACATTGATCTCTGTTCTTATTCAGATCGTGAACATTTCCTGAGTTCTCTGCTACTCTTAAAACAAATAAACCCTCAATAATAGCTAAGGAAATTAAGTTTGTGCTGGTTGTCCTAAAAATGGCTTGGGCATCTCCACTTTAATTTTTCAATATTCACAGGAGTGTGTAAAAAAAGACCAAGTTACTCATCTCATCTTACTTTCATTTGACTCTCTATTCTTCGCATAGTCATAAAGAAAACTTAGAGATCATACCACAGCCTCGGCAGAGATGCAGCTATTACTCTAGATGAATGAGACAGCTTGCTTTCTACCTTCAACAAACAGAAATGTATACATGGTATTTAAAAATAAATTCTGGGAACCCATTTTGACAGCTGTCCTTCAAGTGACGGGGAAAAAAAAGAAACAAACAAACAAACACACAAGAAAGAACAACACAAACCAGACAACCATAAAAAAAAAAAAGAAACCAAAACTCATTACCAGGAATAGTTGTGTTGACCTGTACTGAGGTCTTGTCTTACCATCAATAGCTGTTATCCACAGGACAAAGTTCTTAAGCTTGTTTACTCCTAATGGGATTACTGTTTTTAAACTGATTTGTCCTGTGGATGTATCCAATTCAAAGTATCCATCTTCATTGCCACCCTGTAAGATAAAGCTTATCTCTCCATTTATGCCATCATCTGGATCAGCAGCAGCAACCTGGGGAGAATAAGTAATTTTACTGTAGTTTCTTGTGCTGTTATCAAGTAACAGAGAATCGCTTGTTCTTGTGCAGTCTGCAGAGTAGAATCATTGAGGTAGCAGATAATTAATTAGTTGTGGGTTATTTTTCCTCTTATTTAAAGAGAGTAATAGATATGTGTAATTTTATATATGTAAAAATACAACAGTAAAATGTGGTTATACTGTTAACTGACTCTACTTCCTGTATGACTCCTTTTTTGAAATTCAGTAAGAAATTTTGCGCTTTGATGTATCCACAATATCTTTTCAGCAGCAAGTGTGAAATCATAGAACTCATGAATGACACAAAGTTTGTACCTCAGATAGCTTGTTTCATAGTAATTTCAAAGTTACTGGAGGTAGATTGTTCAAGAGCTTACAACAGGACCCATTCAATCAGTACATCTGGGTATGAGTCTTGATAAAGTCTCCATATATATCTCAGCTCCTGAAGTGACTTTTATCTTGGTTTCCTGTTTTCTTTGGTTAACTGGTTTACTATCTTAAAGAAAGTCTATTGTATCTAAAAAATTATCCACAATGCTTTGGTATTCAGCAGCCTCTCAAAAATATTTTTATGATTATTTAGATTTCTGGACTGCAACAAAATTCATTTTTCATTAAATGCCTTACAACTGAATCCAAGAATATTATTTTATGTTTGTGAAATTCGGGATGGAGCACAGCATCTAAGATGAAGAATAAAAATCCTTTCTCATTTGTTCCCTGACCTGGAACGTGATTAGCACATCCAGAACAACGGAATAATGGAATATCAACAGGTGTAAGGGTTTAAATGAAAGCTGAATTGTTTCTAAACTCAAAGGAGTTCAGAAAAGATCCCCTATTCAACAGGACCACTATAGAAGTTCAAGCAAGGAGTCAAGCACACATCCAACTCATTAAAATGTCATTTTTACTTAGTACTTCTAGTACCTGAAGAATGGGCATTCCTGCAGTCATGTTGATGAAAATATCTTGTTTATACGGTGTGCCTCTAAAGGTTGGGCTGTTGTCATTTTCATCTAGTAACACTATGTTGATTGTAGAGTGTACCTCATGGTAAGGTGCCAGATGATCTCTAGCGGAGACCTTTAAAAACAATGCAGCAACATTATTGCTTTGTTCAAATGCATATTCTATAAGTTGCAAGAAGGATGAACAATTACAAGTGGAGTAAACTACATTGCTAGTGGTGTTTCCCTCCAGGTAGCTTGAACTTGAAAACCTGGATTTGACTCTTCAAATAAGCTGTTGATCCATATCAGAGTCAGCTTCTTGCCAGGACAGGTCAGATATCACCTCTTTGGCTTGGGTTGCTTTGGAAAGGAGTGGGCTAATTTTTAATACCTGTAGGTGAATAGATGGAATTCTCTCCCTATCCAACAGTGTGGAGTTCCTCACAGTTAGGATCCCAGCTTGACTTAACAGGAAGGGACTGTCAGCTGAACCAAGAATGAACGTTCCCTGGAAGCCTCCCTGCAAACAATAGTGATATTTGTTACTAAATAAGACACATATTGAGCTAATTCCTTAGGATGTTTTCTTCTTTTTTTTTTTTTTTTCAGGTAAAGAGCATTTGATTTTCTGGTATACTTGAGGTTACAGTTCAAAAAAAAAAAAAAAAAAATGGAAAGGAGAAAACAATATGAAAGAAATAGATCATGCAGCCTGACAGTAACCTGCAGATTTGTGTCCATTTTGTATTCCTGCACTTTCACATTTGGGACCTTATGCAAACTAGAGGAGTTTCAGAGACCACCAAAATGTATTCTTTGACTGCTATACTTTACCCCTTAAGGAATCAAAATTAATTTTTTTCTTAAGCATGTTTAGATGGTCAGAAAAAAGTCTCTAATACTATTCACTATACTTGTATAATGCAGACACATTTTATATTATATTTCACAAGTACAGTACTTGTATGCAGTATAGCATCCATAACAACATGGTCATTTTACCTCGTCTTTGTCAAGAGCTGTTACTTGAAGAACTTCCATCCCATTTGGCAAATTTTCTGGGATTGAGACATTGTAACTTGATTGTGAAAATTCTGGAGGATTGTCATTCACATCTTCAATAGTAACCAGCACTGTTGCATTGGCTATTTTGAAAATATTGTCTTGCTGAGCTGCCTAGAAAGCAGAATTTGTAGCTATAAATTACCAAACCCAGATAACATTGAGCTGTTCCAGCTTAATACAAGGACATGACATGACTGCATATTTTCAGTGAATGAAGTTTTCGTTTATTTTGCATTTTGAACAGCATTCATGATGGAGCTTTGATACTAATAGCCCTTTGCCATTACCATGAGAAATACTATTAGCAGTGATGTGGACATTAGGTTATGAAATTGAGACTCAGAGTTAACACACTGAGCTATAAAGGAATCACTACCTGAATGCTCACAACAAGATATGGACATTCTTCTCTGTCAACTGCAGTCTTTACTTCCAACACTCCTGTGTCTTCATCAATTAAAAAGTTGTTGATATGGGCTGGGGGGTCCACTGAAAAATGACAAATTGCCATGGGTTAATGAGAACGAACCAGAATAGTAAGCCTGATCTGTCCTTTTCTGATTGCTTTCTCTTCAGCCAGAGCAAAAATGAACACGCAATCAGATTTTTTTCAAACACGCTGTGCTCAAAACAATTCTTAGGAAATCCACTTCAAGGTTCTCAAATCAAGTGCCTCATGAGCTTTTAGCAATTCTCTCGGGGAAGAAGAAGTTCCCAATGAAATTATCTTTCTAGATGGTCCTGAATAGGAATCCTTCGATCAAATGGAAGCCTTTGAACTGACTTACAGTTTGAATCTGGAATTCTTTATTGGAGGGAGGTTAACAATATCTAAACATTTTAAAAAATAGTTGGACCCTGCTACAGTGACTGAAACTAAGCCAATTTAGCTTGTGAAGCAGCACAGTAATGAAGATGTATGCATTTAAGACATCTGACTGTACAATCATTCTCTTCATTTATGCAGACATCGTAAACTACTGTGTGAAACTCTAGAAGAAAATAAAGGTTCTCACCTAGTTTGATGCTGTAAACTATTTTTTCATTTATACCTGTGTCTCCATCTTTAGCTAATATCTCCTCTGGGTGAATAGCCAGAGGGCCCACCTAGAAAATACATATTAACTGGATTAACTTGAAAAAAAATTAGACATAAATGTAAAATCATCACTAATTCAGTCACAATTTTTGTTAAAGAAACAAGAAACATTTAATCACCAGGATCCAGAAAAAATTCTGACATACATACTTTACAGAGGAAAATGATGATTAAAATACTTGAAGGATACTATGTATTTGAGAAACATCAGACTATGAAGCAACAGTCACTGGTTGAATTCATGTTAAGAACATTGAATATTTCAGTTCCATTCCTCTCCTGGAAAACACTACATAAGGCTACACTGCAGCCCTAATAAAAACACTAATTTATTTAAAAGATCAAAACATTTTAGAAGATCTAAAATTATTCCTTTCAGGCAATTAAAGACGAACTTCTAACAAAAGGGACACTAAGCATATTACATCAAAAGACTATGTGATTTAAAATATGATAACATTGAAGATAATGATAAAGAAATATGGATAACAAAGAGAACAATTATTTTAACTGTTGTGGATTACTCTGGTGACCCTATACTGTCACTTTTTTTGTCAGTACATACAGAAATCTCAGTTAACCCTGACATTTCCACCCTATATAGAAAAAAAAGATTACAATATAAACAACAATTCACTGCTCAGGATTTTATTTTGCTTACCTGATTGTAATGAAATATGAAAGAATTACAGTATTTAAAACTGAAAACAGGCAACTGACTCCAGGACTGCCCTTCTGAGTACACAGTAAAAGCCCTGTTACAACATATATTTAGTAGTTTGCTGGGGTTTTTTTCTTTTATTTTGCCCCCCTCCAAACACCAAAGAACCAGTTTCTATAGCAGAAAACTTTATGCTTCATATATACATGGTTTCTTTACCTGGTACTTGGAGCTCTACAGCTGATAACCTTATAACTCGCCGCTTAGGACAAAAAAAAAAAAGCAGTCCCACATCTTTACTGCTCAATGATGAGGAAGCTTTGAGAGAAAAGCACTGTGGACAGGAATAACCTATTTACTTTTGCAGCACTCAGGGCAAAGCTTTTACCTGGTTTTCACTGATGTTTCCATTGTACACTTGTTGACTGAAATAGGGGTTCATTGTATCATAATCTTGCACATTAATTAGTAATGATGCAGTGTCGCTGTTGTTTCCAAATTTTTCCTACATCCCAAGAGAAGTAAGAAAATAAGAAATATTGTAATGAAAGGGCCATTTCTCAGTGAAAAACAGAGCAGAGTATCACTATATGTGCTTTGTAGCATCTAAGCATTTTTAACCTGAAAACTCTCACCCTATCAGGTTTTTTCCCATTTCTAGAAATCCAGTTCTAGGAATAATACTATCAAAGGCAGTTGTTCTTAGTTAATTTTCCATCAGGCAGATTTTAGACAGTAGTACATAGAATGTAGTAACTGTATATTTGCTGCAGCTACACTGTTTGCTAGATACCACAATAAATGTGGCAAAATTATTTCTTTTTAGTTCTGAAAGGAATTGAAGGCAAATAAATGTTCAAATACCAAAAAAGACACACAAAAAATCTGCAGATGGTAAGAAGCAGCAAAAAAAAAATAGGACAGAACTGCCAGAACGATTAGGTGAATATATGTTAGAATAGTGGAGAATAAATATGTACAATATACATAAAGAAACACAGAGAAAGAAACTCAGGTTGATATTTGATGGGAGAGTTAATGCCTCAGATATTAAGAATGTGCTGCTCCTTTTGCAGTATAAGACAAGATGTAGGCACAACTTTTGGCTTGGGTACTTCTTAAGTTGTAAATTAACAGAAACTGGGATGTTGTAACGAAGTATCATAGAACTATTGTCATTCTCATTCTTTTTTAAAATTTATGTCATACCTTTGCTTGGACTGTTAAATTGAAAAGGTTGATCTTGTTGTAATCCAATGTTTTATTCAGCATGATGTTTCCATCTCCTTCCCTTATATTAAAGTAATCAGAGTTTGGACCCTAGTAAATGAATAAATAATATATTTTACGTAATTAATAATGACATAAGTTTTCTTTTCTCTTAACATATTTATTATTATTAGACTATTCTTCAGAAAGGACCAGGAATATCTCAAATGCCACTACTGGAAAGGAAAGTGTTGGTCCTCTTCAACACATTCTACTGTCTTTCCCACAAGTGCCGTTAGACTTAATACCTTATTTATCTCATCCTATGGTCAATAACTAAAGTAGATCAGATGAACGGCATCAGCTTCCCTTCACCAGCTATAGAAGGAGCAGAGACAGCAAATCTCAGATGTGAAGATCTCCACTGCAGATATCTAAAGTTAGTTGAAATAATCTTATTTCAGACAGTTTACATATACACCCCAGCAGGACTGGAGATCACCAGCAAATCAAATGTGAACTTTAAAGAAAAAAGGGGGGCACCTGTTTTATTTCTGTTTCAAAAAAGGACCACCGAGTTCCTTAGCTGTAACTGAAAAGTGCCACAAAACACTTCACAAAGGCTGAGAAATAAGATGTATGCTAGGTTGATCCTGTGGTATAAATTCAAATTTTAAGTGACCTTCTAACCCTAGCATTTTGCAGATTTCTAATAGTAACCACACAATGCAAGACAGCATATTGAGATCAGGTACCAGGCAATATTTTGTATAAAATGCAGACTGGTGTTCACAGTCTGGGACGAACAAAAGGTACTCACCCAAAGACTGTAAGAAATGACGCTAAAATAAGGTGAATAGTCATTATCCACAGCTTTCACTTGTATAACAGAGAAATTTATTGCAGATACCTAGAGGAAATAAAGAGCATCACATGATCAGTCACAGGACTCTTTAGGGATCCCTCCTTACTTCTGCCAGGAAAGCAGCGCCACCTCCTTAACATATGCAAACTCCTTCAATTGTCTGTTCAGGTCAGACAGCTGAACGTTTCTTCTTCACCCCATGCCTCCAGCTGTACATGCAGCTTAGCCATTTTCACACCCACACAAAGGCACAGAGTGCATGTAATGATTTAAAAGGACTGTGGTCACATTAGAACCCCATGTGTTTTTGCCCCAGAAAATAATTAAAAAATACCACAAGAAAAACATTAACATTTGACATAACCCACCTCTGATACTGAAGCACTATAGTGAGGTTGTAGAAACTGTGGAGAATTGTCATTTATGTCTTGTAAGGCCAATTCCCGTGCATTCTCTACTTCATTAGTCTTCATAAGGGAAGTAAAAGACATTTTAGAAATGACAGCAATGGGGTAGAAGCATACTGCTAACATTTAGAATCATAGAACAACCAGGTTGGAAGGGACCCATCGGATCATCTA
This sequence comes from Coccyzus lansbergi, assembly GCA_033558105.1. Lineage (NCBI taxonomy): Eukaryota > Metazoa > Chordata > Aves > Cuculiformes > Coccyzidae > Coccyzus > Coccyzus lansbergi. The sequence continues at coordinate 247,058 of JAUMJK010000225.1, forward strand.
GTCCAACCATTGCATCATATAAAATGAGATCATCAAAAAGAAGCCCCTACAGTTCTAAAAGCTGTAATGAGAGAGTTAGACTACCATTTCTATCAGTGGAGTAGAAAGTGTGTGAAAATACTTTAAAATTAACTTCTTAAAGTTTACCTTAGGTTTTCTGTGAACAAAACCACTCATTCCAATTGGCACATTTAAACAAATACACCTTCTACTATGTACTCTTAAGCTCTTGCATCACATCTTTAAATCAAACAGTATTTCAGAAAAGAATAATTTGCATTAAACAAACAAGAAGCACAGTTGATAAAAAATGTCTTTTACTTACTGTTCCAATCCTTTGGCAAGCAACAGCATAAAAGAGAGAGAAACTCTAAAAATTAACAAACAAGTAAATAACATTAGTTATGAACTGCTAATATGATTGCCTGTTTATGTTAAAATTATATGAAACAACTTCATAGTTCAAGTGTTCTTGTCATTTCAGTACTTGTACCAAAACACACTGCTTATGTAGAAAGTCATTACGGATTATTAATTGTAAGGTTTATTTGGCTGTCATTCACCTACTGCTGGTATTTACCCACCCAAATCCCACTATCCGTATATCTGACTATTCTCCTCAATAGAAAACTGATAGAGGGTGGGAGAATATGTGTAAGAAGCATCAGAAGTGTTTTAAGCCATTTGGAAAATGTTTAAATGAGAAACTTGAATGTTAAATTGGCAAATATATTTCCATCAATTAGAAGCCTTATTGTAACAGAGGTTTTTAAAATACATATGGTTTAATTCTGTCAAGTACAGCACTACTCTGAAATAGTACTTGCTTAAAAAATAGCCTCCACTCACTCTGTAGAACTGCACCATTTTCTTTCTCAGAGGCAACTTCAGCCAGGAAACACGTTAATATTGCTCTATAGATTCATGGTAGTCCAACAGGGCAAGAATGGCCTAGGAAAAAGGATCTATCGTTTTGTGCATCAAGAAAGAGAAGCCAATGGGTCTATTCACGTGTGAAGTTAAGCACTTGTATATAATATGATTAACAGTTGCCATAGACCATATTATGTCTGATCAATCTCACTTTGATTAAATAATTCCTCCTACTGGATGAGTTTTTAAGAAAAGTGACAGCTGTCATAACAGTGTATTTACAGTTTCCATTGCATGTGTCAGTGCCTGATTAGGAAAGAACCTGCCTGGCTGTCAGATGCCAGATAAGTTTACAATTTGAGGAAACTGAAGACATTTAACAGATGAGAGGTAGATACTGAAGTCTATGCTGCACTGCCTGATGAGTCACGTTTTGGAATACAAACCTATACTGTGAGAGGATGAACTATTAAAATATATGTCTTACTGCTGCTTTGTTTTACCCATCAAGGAAAGCTTTACATCTAGGTTTTATATGTGGAAAGAATACCTCAATAGAATCAACATCCAGGGGCTTACGAGTCCTCACTATTGCATTAGGAGATCCAGGTGTATATACTAGCTCCACATACGGTAAGTGCTCGGGGAACACATACTCTTTTAATTCCAGATTTACATTGGGTGGTATATTTGTAATCCATTCTATATCTCCTGTAGAAGAAAGTGCAACAAGTTAGGTTGCTTAATGGAAAATAAATCCATAGATTCATTTCATACCTATTGACAACTACCTCACCAGTTACCTTTGGTTATATTTTATATTACGTTGGCATTTTCAGCTAAACAGTGATATCTGTGAAAGTCAGCTTAAGTACTGTGCACAAGCGTGTTGATATGTCTTTAAAACCACACGAGTCCAATATATTCACACTCTGTAACAATACATCCAGAATGAAAAAGCTTAGCATAATTTACACTTACATTTCCACCATGTTCTCTAACTAGCTTTATACTGCAAAATCTTTTTCATGTTTAGTGTAAAAATGTTATCAAAGTGTAATTATAGTCAGTGAGTGTTGTCAAAACCAGTGAGAGGCTGATTTAGAGCTGCATGGCAGGAGATTCAGAATTTTCCAAACACAAGAGCATTTAAAATCTTTTAGTTTAATCTATCAAGTGTGAATCTAGAGTCAGGTTAGTGGTTGCTTAGATTTTGATTTTGGCATAGAATGGTAAGCATATGGCCCCTCCTTTAATCTGTTCCTATACATACAGAATACTCAAACACAAACCAATGCAATCTTTGAATCAATTTGAATGTGATTTTCTACAATCGTACATTTAGGAGATGTTGTTTTGAAAATATTAAAGCCTGTTATTTTTAGTTATCATGATTTATATTAATCTCACTATAATTTCAGTAGTAAGCGTATTACTTGCTTGTATAAACAGCAAATCTGTGTGTTTGAAAAGTGTCCTTTTAAACCATCCAGTGTGGTGATATTGGCAATTTTATTAAGTAGATTAAAGTTACCTTCCTCATACTATCAAGCCCTTTGAGTTTATGAAATAATACTTATCTTCTAATGGATAGATTGCAAACCTGGATTGCAAAATCATACACCCTGCACCTCCAAAATCTTTCCTGAATGTCACAAATATTTTCCAAAGTCTTCAGGAAACTTGCTAGCTCTGTTTCTTTATTACTCCGTCATTATGAATTTAGGAGCGTAAGCCCTTTCTACAACAGCCCCGTCTCTATGCTTTATATGCAGACTCTTGGTCTTGGTCTCTAAGGGTGTAAAGGAAAGGAACTTTGTCTTCTTCCAACAACAGGGAGTGTCTGGAATGCCATCATCTACCAGCCCAAAGGTACTTGACTGTAATTGTGTGTAAGGAGAAAGTTCAGTCAGATGGTACTAAGCACAGAATGACTGGGCTGTGTCCTGGGGCACAGTGTTCTGAGGTATCACAATATTTAAGTGCAGTGTTGAAACTGTTGGAAGAAAACTTCCAAGAAAATAAAATCTATATCTTTGCTTGTTGATATATCACCTAATCCTCCATTCAGGGCTGGATCTATTCAGACAAGAAGCACCAAACAGCTACCTAGGTAGCAGTATTCCAGTCAGTAGAAAGAGCATAACAAAAAGGAAGTGCTTGGAAAAATTGGAGCTGGTTGTTCCTCCTGCTTGTTCATTACAAATATATCAGCACGTATAGTCATAAATATGACACATATCAAGGCCCAGAATTCTTGCTAGCCATTTAAAAATCAAATCAAGAGGAATGCCGGTGAAAGGTGTTTCTTTTCCTTTCATTCTCCATGATTCAGAAAAAGCAACTATGCTCTTACAGCTTTGAAATAAATGTTTCAACAGTGACCGGGAAAAAACAGTGCTCTGTATCATACATGTTTTCTGTATCTTTCTGAAAGCCAGAAGCAATGAGGTTCCTGGTGGGCAGTCAGCATGGGACATGCCTGACAACATGCTTCTGTAAGGTCCTAAGGGTTCTGGCATATCTTGAAGAGAATACTTTGGCCATAACCTAATGCTTTGCCTTGTGAGATTGCTGTATATCCATTAGGCAAGTGAAATCCCAACTGCGGGGTTGTTTCTAACAGACAGTGTGCTGAGAGAAAACAGTTCTGCTCTTTAATAACAGTAATCTCTATGGCTGTGGTATGAGGAAAGGAATCATAGAATTGTAGAATCACCAGGATGGAAGAGACCCACCGGATCATAGAGTCCAACCATTCCTATCAATCAATAAATCATGTCCCTCAGGACCTCATCTACCCGCACCTTAAACACCTCCAGGGAAGGTGAATCAACCAACTCCCTGGGCAGCCTCTGCCAGTGCCCAGTGATCCTTCTGTGAAAATTTTTTTCCTAATGTCCAGTCTGAATCTCCCTTGGCAGAGTTTGAGGCCATTCCCTCTTGTCCTGTCCCCTGTCACTTGGGAGAAGAGGTCAGCACCCTCCCCTCCACAACCTCCCCTCAGATAGTTATAGAGAGCAATGAGATCTCCTCTCAGTCTCCTCTTCTCCAGGCTAAACAACCCCAGCTCTCTCAGCTGCTCCTCACAGGGCCTGTTCTCCAGCCCCTTCACCAGCTTCATTTGCTCTTCTCTGGACTCACTCCAGAGCCTCAACATCCTTCTTGTGCTGAGGGGCCCAGAACTGAACACAAGTATTCAAGGAGCGGCCTCACCAGTGCTGAGTACAGAGGGAGAATAACCTCCCTGGACCTGCTGGTCACACCATTTCTGATACAAGCCAGGATGCCATTGGCCTTCTTGGCCACCTGGGCACACTGCTGGCTCATGTTCAGTTGGCTGTCAAGCAACACCCCCAGGTCCCTCTCCTCCAGGCAGCTTCCTAGACAGACTTCTCCCAGTCTGTAGCTCTGCATAGGGTTGTTGTGCCTCAAGTGCAGGACCCGGCACTTGTTAAACCACATGCCATTGGACTCAGCCAAGAAGAAGGTGAACTGTAAACGTGAGTTTTTCTGTACTTGTTCCCATTCCTGCTCTGTCTATTCATACAATGAGATTCTTCAGTCAAGGAATTTTGGTTTTTATATTTATTTTTTCTGCTACACAGTGTGCCGTGTAGGTGGTTGCTGCTTCCAGCCATGAAGACCATTGCAAATCAATTTAAAATAGATTCGTTATAAAATACACAGACTATGTGAACCATTAAAGTTCCATACGCATTAGGGAGCAAATCAGATAATTCTAGGATAGAATAATGATTTTACCTGTATATTCATCCAGAAAACTTGATAGTGTGAGTGGGTTGGGTGTTGTGTCACAATTTATACTTGTGGTTTCTAAAAAGAAAAGGAAAGGTCATGTACAAATTATATAGAGGAACTATTTCCAGTAACAGTACAAAATAATAGAGTTTATGCTATATGAAACCAGAAGAGTATACTAGTTCAAATTAAGCTGAAATTCATTTATCATGGTCACACCTTGACACAATTTTCAGGCTTTAAAAGCAATAAAACAATGCAGGGAATAGGTAAATGTTGTTTCTGGTACCAAATCTATCCTTGCCCCCAAATATTCTACATTGAAGGACTTTACAACTTAAAAAGCAGCTATTAAAAAAGGATGCGAAAAGATTTAGCTACAGAACTGTCCTTCCTCTGTACCCTGACCTGACTGAAACTCAGACTTTGCTGCCTGACAATAACTAATCAGCATTTCTTAATTTCCTGTAGAAAGATTTGTGAAAATCATAATCAAAACTAGTTTTGTACCCTGTCCTTGTAAATATTCTCTACTCCCAAGAAAAATATAAACACAAAGCTATTCTCCACCAAAATGTTAGTAAGAATCCAAGAGATTATAGTAAAGGCACACTAGTGGATTTATTTAATATATTAAACTTTTATTGCAATTGGCAGGTTTTGAACTATACTTTATTTTTTTTCTGAGAAGGAGCTTTCATAAGCGATTTATTTTACCTCAGTGACCTCTCTTTACATTTTCTGTGTGATAAACAGCAGCAGTTTGTTGTTTTTTCTAAATCTGCCCATACACACAGAAATCCATGAGATTATTTTTCCTCCTTCCCTGAACAGAATTACTCAGCAAAGCTGCTGTGTTGCAATCCATGCTCTCATAGAAACCTGTGCAACTTCTGCGGTCTCATGGAGGTTTGTACCAGTGTTAGGAGTTGCCATCCTTACCGCATACACCAAGTGGCAGGTCATGAAAGAAGCAGTGGGCTATTTTCATCTGGCTCAGCAGATGCCTTCATATTTTCACTACTCTGTAGTATATCATTTATAAGTGAGCAGTGGAGAGATTTCTAAACAAATAATTGAACAAACCCTATAGAATATTTCCACAGTGAGCAGCTGCTGGTTATAGGTCTAATTGAGTGCCTCCATCCATTCACTGCCTACTTTGGAAAGCAGGGCCCTGAACAGATAAAAACCTGGAAGCCTGTAAGCAGCTGGGATGTTACAATATAGCTGAAAAAAGGTAATTCAATAATTAAAAAAAACCCCTCTTGTTGCTTTTTTCCCCAAGAAAAAAGTCTTCTAGACATTCCTGGTGATTCTCTGGAGCCATCAGAAACACAGGAAAGACAGTTGAGCATTTTCACTGTTGTAAAGGTTCTCTAGGAAGGCCGAAGGACCAAAATTATATTAAGACCTCAAGTTTAGGCAAGTAGACATTGTTTCTGCTCCCAGATTCAGCTAATGGATGACACTGTTTTCACTTCCTGGAAGCCCTCTCCTCAACACACCAGGGAGCTTCTAATGGAGTCTTTACAGTTACAACAAATACCAGATGTAAAAATAGTAACTACTCCAATCTAATTTAGCAGCACAGCAGCCGCAAGGAATTCAGTTGATCCCAAGTTCAAAACTACAAATCTCCAGACCCAGTTTCAGCCTAGGTATTGTATTTAATGTCTGCTGCAGACATAGAGTAACCAAACTTTAAAAACTTTAAGAGAACTAATAAAAAATAACTGTACACACAAGAGGTTTCAACTTGTGGTCACTGAGACACTTCCACCAAGAAGATTGTTTGTTTAAATGATGTTATTTTATGAGCTAACAAATCAACATTTTTTTATTTCTAGGCTTGTGATTTATATGAATTCAATAGATATTATTTTGTTCATTTCCAATAAAAGCAGGAACAGACTCAAAAGCATTTATAAGAATAACAGTACTTACTTTGTGCCTCAAGACAGGTGAACACAACCCAACCGATCAAAGCGAAAAACAGAGACACAGAATGTGCCATGGGCAGCACAGAAAAAATATCCTATTGAAGGCAAAACCAGATGGACGTTTCTCATAGACAATATTTGTAAAGAATCATTTCATTTGCCATATCATAAGACAGTTACTATCTTGACAAGTGCTTCAGTAAGAACAACGCAAAAGACTGGAATGATCCTTTGAGCACAATCCACAAACTATATTATGTGCTTATCATTTTCAGCTTGTGAGAGCAAAGTCCCTTTTGGGCAATAAAAATAAACCAACAAGGAAATACTGCTTTTGTGTTACATCACAAGTAACAAAGATCTATTTTTATTTTAATATTGACTATAGAGATGAGAATAAACACAGTAGCAATATGTCCCAAGTAATATTAGAGAAATCTACATATTCCCTGGGAAACAAAACTAAATTGGGTGTCAAAAGGCAAAAGGACCAGCAGTGTCCCTTGTGATCTTATAACAATGGTGGGATATCCTTGGGTTCCACAAGTAGTAGGTACAGAATTCCTGTTGCAAAACCAGTAGTTAATCTTGGATGCCACGAAACCAGACACCTCTGAAATGTGCCTAGTGTTTTACATGTAGTGTATATCGAAAATAGGTTCAGCAGGCAGTCAGAAAGTTTTACTTCAGTGAAGTCCCCTCCTGCATTAAAAATTGAGAACACTAAAAGCTTGCAAAGAACTTTCAAAGACTACAAATTATACAGCTACTCATGCAGTTTGTTTCAACCATTTGGAAGTAAATATACCTTTAATTCAACGGAGCAACTGATTATGCAGTAAGGAAACTGCTGACAGGCCAAGGTCTTTCCATGTTTGTGCTATCACGTTTTGTTACCATGGATACTAAAGTAATTACTACAGTTTGAAATCAAAATACAGTAGCGAAGCTGGAGTCACATATGACAACTAAAAATAAAGTTATAATTGTACTTTCCTAACCTTAAATAATTGAAATCAAAATGTAGGAACAGGTCAAGTAGAAGCAATTTAAAAATATTTTTAAAAAATTCAATTATGGGCACCAACGCTTTTGAACAAAGGCCACATCCAGCCATGATTAATGCATTCAATATTATCAGAGCCAAATCTCAGGCAGTTATTTTTCCTCCTCTGCCTGATTGTTTCATGTGTCCACAATGACCAGGCCTTGGCAAGGCTATATGGTAGAATACAGAAGATACCTATACACAAAATACCTCCTGGGAAGAATTAAAAGGAAGTTAAGTTCACTGACCTTGTTCACTGAAAAGCATCACATACTTTTGTGCTATCATAGCCAGGACAGAGAATATGCAAGCTGATATTTGCACTAAAAAGTCCTTCTAGCAACCAAACATCTTGATCATTATAAATATTTGTGTGTTCAAATCTTAATCTACTAATGAAGGTCTACTTTTTAATATTCTAAATCAAAGTGAAGGCAAAGCGGTTTTAGTGTTTTCTGGGATCTGTATTAGCAAGAGGCATCCCAGAGAGGAGGACTCTAAGTGATGAGAGGTGGCATGAGAACTTAAGAGGACAAAACTCCAGGAAGACTGCTCTCATTACCTGTGGGGAGGCAGCTGAGAAGCTGAAGGAGGTAGGTCATTAGTGCACACAAACCCAGTGCAAAAACCGCAGCAGTCAGGGCTCACCCCAGTCTAGAGGGCACCTGGACAAGAGGGAATATCCTCAAGTTGCAGCAGAGGACATTTAGGCTGAACATTAGGAAGATTTTCTTCACAGAACGGGCTGTCAACTGCTGTATCTGACTACCAGGGGTAGGATCACCATCCCTGAAGGTACTTAAAAGACAGGGATAGTTGGTGCTTAGGGACATGTTTTAGCTGTGGAAGTGACACAATTAGGTTAAGGGCTGGACTATGTGGTCTTGAAGGTCAATTCTAACCTAAATGACTCTGTGATTCCATAAGTTAAAGGTCTGCTACAGGCAGTTCTAGAACTGGAACTGCTGCTGGGATGCTGTGCAACGCTGTGATTCGCACTTTAGAAGCTGCAAGAGCTTTTTAACTGGGACAGTTCTAGTCCAAGTCTGCCATGCAGGGTTCTTTCATCCTGCTTGGTTCTTGTTCTCAGGGATCAGCACTCCAAGCCCAGACAAAGAGAAACATCATGACCATCTCAGTCAGCCATTGCCACCTGTGTCCCATAACAGAATCTCGTCCAGAACAGAGTTCAGCTGAAGTTCATTTCTTTTCCAGACTTAGCACACAGGATAAGACAACAATGGAGACATGCAGATAAGATGAGATGCTCCATAACACCAAACAAGCTACTGAACTTGCAGCAATACAACTCATCAGTGGTGGGGTCGTGGAAATGGTGATTTTTTTTTTTTCCCCCAGCATCGAACATTGTTAACCAGAACGTATCAAGCCTAGCATCCAGCCGTGTCATAAAGCACACAGGACACAGCAGTGGAAATCAGCAGTGCACACTTCTCCCACACCAGACTGACAAGCAATAAGCATCTACTAAGGGCGGTGTGGGAGTGTCCAGACCTCCCCAACTTGTGGATGCTACCAGCTTTCAACAAGGGTAGCACCTATCAAATTTGTATCAAAACCCCTTGTGATTCCAACACAGATTTGCTCATGGAGTCCTGTGCAACTTTGTGTCAGGTGCTGTAGCCTCCAGGCTGACGGAAGGTTTCATCAACCACCATCACCAGGATATGATGCTCGAAGAAAGGACAAGGCATTAACCTCAGGGACTCAGCCACCGTGCTGTCACTTGGCCCCAAGCCCAGAAAAGCTTTTAGCTGGTTTTATTTATAGATATACCCCAACAGGGGATTCAACAGTAAATCTGTTCCTGTAGTAAAGTATGTTTAATGTGAGCACAGTCTTCTTTACTTCCACATTATTAAGAAATAGTGAAAAATTCAGAACACAGTACTATAGTTCATACATAATAGATACCACCAAGATCAGTGGCAAGAGGAACCTTTTCAATATTTGCATACATATATTTCTCTCTTAGACGTCAATAACAACATAAGTTTTACATTTGCCTAGAGTGGAGAGGGAAGTGTCTAAATGGAAGCAGGGACCTTCATATAATGCCTCAAGTAAACACTTAATGCAGAGGAGCAGTTTACCAACACAATAAAGTAACTCTATACACTGGACAAGAACAGGAAACAATGTTTTAAAAATAAACTATTCCCTTCTGGCAAAGACAAATGTCCTCTCAGTCACATCAGATATATCCATCCTATTCACAGAATCACTAGGTTGGAAAAGACTCCCAGGATCATCAAGTTCAACCATTCCTATTAATCACTAAACCATGCCCCTGAGCACTCCACCCACCAGTCTTCTAAACATCTCCAGGGACGGTGACTCAATCAACTCCCTGGGCAGCCTCTGCCAGTGCCCAATGACCCTTTAGGTGAAACATTACTTTCTTATGTTCAGCCTGAACCTCCCCTGGCGCAGTTTGACACCATTCCCTCTCATCCTGTCCCCTGTCACTAGGGAGAAGAGGCCAGCTCCCTCCTCTCTACAACCTCCTTTCAGGTAGTCGTAGAGAACAATAAGGTCTCCCCTCAGTCTCCTCTAAACACCCCCAGCTCTCTCAGCTGTTCCTCATAAGGCCTGTTCTCCAGACCCTTCACCAGCTTTGTTGCTCTTCTCTGGACTCACTCCACAGACTCAATATCCTTCTTGAAGGGAGGTGCCCTGAACTGAACACAGTATTCGAGGTGTGGCCTCACCAGTGCTGAGTACAGAGGGAGAATAACCTCCCTGGACCTGCTGGTCACACCGTTTCTGATACAAGCCAAGATGCTATTGGCTTTCTGGACCACCTGGGCACACTGCTGGCTCATGTTCAGTCAGCTGTCAACCAACACTCCCACGTCCTTCTCCTGTTTTCTATTCATAGTTTTATGTTTAAAGAGTGGGGCAGCCACATGTCCACATTTCTCATAACACATCGTCTTTTTCCCTTGGAACTATCACTGTGGTCGAATTCAAAATTCTGGCCCCTCCAAGATTTTTGGACATTAAGCAAACAGGCATAGTGCAGACAGTTAAACACATACATTAGGATAGGCACTGTAGTCTTCCCAGTATTCTAACTGCACACACACAGGACATCTATATAGCAATTTCTAGAAACAGGATCAAGGAAACTGTTCCTATTTAATCATAAATTTAACAGACTGTTCAAACTATGGCACCATAGCAGTGGAAGGCAAAGTTAAACATCTTTTTAACACAGCTTAGTTTGACATTTCACATCCTTGGGTCATTTTATAAGGTAGATCACTATGAACTTTTAATCCAGTTTCAGAACTCAACATGGATAAAAAGTGTTTAAAGTTCTTATAGATTTGGAGTAGCTATCCTTGACAGATAAAAAGCCTGTACTATGATGCTACAGTTTAATCACGAATACACATGCATTGAGAAAAAACAGCTGTTACACACACACTCAGATTTATTAAAAAAAACTCACACACTTCTTTAATTACTTAGATTTATTTCCATTAAACCAAGGTAATTCTTCAAAATTAATGCAAGATAAAAATTCAGTGTGACTGGCAAAGGGAAAAAGACACATCACGTATGTTACTTCTATGTGCTCAAAATAATTTTTGAATAAAATAATACTGGCACATAGAACTGGCACTTTCCCACGGAATAACACCAGTAGAATTTTCCCTTCTCTTTTAGTCAGTAGTTCTATGCAAACTAAACACACATCCATGCAGCCTGCAACTTTCATAGCAAAGTTTACCATGGGAGTTTGGAACAACCTGCTATTAGAAGTCACAAAATTGTAGTAAAACACTTACTCTACTACATTTTCACACACAGTGGATTTTACAATATTGCTTCTTTAAAACAGACTATCAGTTTTCCAATGTTTACTATAAGTGCTTAAAACTGCATTATTAGTTGCTAACAGGCCTGAGATATTAATTAAGCCTTGTTTATTTGATCCAGATTAAAGCACTCCTGAAAAGCCACTATTCATGCTTGAAACCAAACCCATTGAAATCCATGGTCATGCCTGTTGGTTTCATTGAGCTCCAAATTTGCTATTCACATTGGACAAAAACCACAATGAACACCACTCTTTGTTTCAATAAAAATCTTCTGCCTTGACAGCATTATTTTCAAGTATTGCTATCCTAGCCTTCTAACATTTACTGAAGATCCTCAAGAAAGAAGACAAACTAAAAAAGCCTTAATGCAGAGAAGACTGCATTTTAACAATGATCTCCCTCTTCTTACCCTACCCCATCCTCCTACTCAGGACCTTGCCAACTTGACTCCAAACTCACACTTTATTATACAGCTGTGGCCTGGAATAAGCTTTCCCTGAGTGCTCTTTCTACCTGTTTCAAAAAAGTCAGAATGTGTTTACTTGAATTTAGCCATTATTATTGCCATTATTGTCATTTTCTTTGCTAATATGCAACTTATTTTCCAGACGAGTTATTTCATTTTCATAGCCCTGGATTTTACATGTAGACAAACTTTTATTCTATTGCTCCAAATACAGAACTTGAAAGTGCATCTGACTTCTAAATAGTGTTATTCAGGCAGGTTTCAGAGAGTAACTAGACCCAAAAGATCTGCATACGCAAATCTTCATAATACTTCACTCAGGTGAAAGATACATAATTAATGGCATATCTGCTTAGAAATTTAGTGGCATAGCATCGTTAAGAGATAAAATGGATTTTTTTCCTAGGGTCTGGATAGTAGAAGAGTACAAAACATTGAGTCAGATATGGAATGGGAATGCTTATTCATTTCACATACAAGTAAGGCAAGCATTTCACATGCAAGTTATAATACTGCATCATCATGGCATTGACTATAATCTTTGGAGGTCTAGTCTCTACCTGCTGTCCACCTTCAAACCAAGGGGAGTTGTGTGATATACAGAAGGAAGCCTCAGAGCTGCATCAAAATTTTGCTTAAACTAGTCTAAGTCACAGGTCTTTTTATGGACTTTAAATGCAAATCCCCAGAGAACTGACCTAAAATGTACTATTAAATAATACACAATACTCTTAGGTGACTTGTGTTAATGCTGCTGACTGTACTCAGAATTCAGTAGTCTTGCTTTTTCCTTTACAGTATTTCTAGCATACTAAAAGGCATATTTTATCTTCCCCCATAAAGTTAACCTAATAATTTAACTTCATAGATTAATAAAATATTTTCTATGTGACTTAACACACTGGCCTAAAAAAGCAATTAAATATAAGTTTCAGAAATAGTATATTTACAATTAAAATAAGTACAGATCTTATTGGATTAGCATTCATTCATCACACAAAATAATTTACAAGACTTAAAGTAATAAATATGTCACTGGAAAGCTTTCAGAGATGTGCAATCTCCATACGTCAGAGTGCAGTACAGTTTCAGGAAGCAGTAATGAATTCTGGTTGAAGTGTTTTTCATGAGTCTTTACGTTGGACGGCCTTGACCAAAACGGGATTTTGACCTAGATTAAGAATGCATAAGAAACATATGTACATTAACACTGTTAGAATTTTAAATTATTGTCTAGTCAGCTCTCTAGTCCACTATCTTTTTGAAGTGAGCGAGGTGGGTACTGGTCTCTTCTCCCAAAAAAGACACGATAGGACAAGAAGAAATGGCCTCAGGTTGCGCCAGGGGAGGCTTACATTGGATATTAGGAAAAATTTCTTTACTGAAAGAGTGGTGAAGCATTGGGGCAGGCTGCCCAAGTAAGCAGTGGAATCACCATCCCTGGAGGTATTCAAAAAACATGTAGATGTGGCACTTTGGGTCATGGTTTAGTAGGCAGGGTGGTGTTGGGCTGATGGTGGGACTGGTTATCTTAAAGGCCTTTTCCAACCTTAATAATTCTATGAAATTACTTTTGCATTAAAGTGTCTTCTGAGAGAAGGAGAGGGAAAAAAAAATCTCACTCAATCTACTATTGAGAAAGTTGCCTTTCTGCCAGAATACCTGTATTGACAAACTGCATATTCCTACAAAGGTACACAGAGCTGAAAGAACTATGATGTTAAGTATCTTCTTTTGAAACAACTAGTTCTACAAAAAGTCACATACTTTTTTTTTACAGAAATAAGACCCGTGAGAAATTTCTCTGACAACTTATTTGAAGCTTCCAGCCCACCCCCTAAAAGCAGCTCAGCGACTCCATCATAAGCTTCAGCTGGAGAGGCTCACCAGCTGGCCAGCCTGTGGCCAGTTCTAGGCTCTGCAGCTGCACACCCTGTGCCAGCTTGTCAATTACTCTTTGATACATTAAGGCTGGCAGACTAATGTGCAGTCAGGTAGGGTTTTGGTGTGGGTTTATCTGGTTTTAGAAAGAGGCCAAAGAATAGGCTTGGATAACACTTTTCCAGTTATCCATAATTCCACAAAAATTTATATTGAGGCAGCAGTCAACTTTCCAATATAGAAGCTATAAAGCTGTTCTTCCAGTATTGGAACAAGTGTTCCATTCTCTTCGCACTGCTTTCATTTAACAAAGGAAGCTTTCACATCATATACCTGCTGGAGGGAGGCATGTTTTTCTTTAAACAAATCCCACACATCTACAAAATTCACACTGCATTTTCCTTTTCTTTTAATATCTTACCTGACATTCTTCTCAGTGTTGTTTTGTCGTGTACTGACCTGCGCTGAGGCTCTTATCTGAGCTTCAAGTCTAGAATAAATGCCTCCTGCATACTGTAGGCCAGAAAAATGCAAAGGTTTTACATTATTCCAATTCAATCAGTGACTTTTCATAAAAATCACTAATATTCTGTAGAATTTATGGCATACTTTTTTCCATCATCACAACCCAGTACTGAAACCTTTTAAACCCATCCTATTTTGCATACCCACTTTTGAAAGGCAGTGAACTTTAATACTAAACTATTTTCCTCAAAAAATCATGCTTGGAACAAAATGAAGACTGATAAAATTCAGTTCATTAACTAAAGTATTGAATAAATGGTATTTTCATTTATGTAACGCATTTTTATTTCCAAAGAATTTATTCAATTCCATAAACACTACACCGTGACAGAACAAATCTTACTTCTTTGCTGTCTTTTGACTTGACTCGATCAAGGTCTCCCAGTCTCATTTTTATTAAGTGCCCTGTAATCTCAGACATTCTTCTCTGATCTGTCAGGAATAAGAAAGAATATTTAGAAGATATTTTCCTTGCCACTGGATACAAAGAAAGAAGAATTAGATGCATGCTTTAATGATATTCTATCTGTGAAATTAGCTTTCTTTTCAGCTCGAATAAAAATCTTGAACAACTAAGATCCTAGATCCTGACACATGACGTAGCTTCAGCAGTATTCTTAGCTGATACCAGATTTGGCCTGAGGCATTACACTGAGGTTGAAATCTATAGGAATGGTTTTAGTGCAGAGGTTTTCAAAACTGCAGAAATGCACAGTAACCTCAGGAGAGATTAATAAAGGTGGAATAAAAGAATATAATTCTGAATATCTTCAGTCAGAAAGACTAGGAAAGAGATATAATTGAGCGTTTAACCTTGTTTATCTGCACAGAAAACAAATGGCATAGGGATGCAGGAAGAATTATTCACATACTTCTAGAGTAATCAGATGACAATTATAACCTCTGTAGGTTATGCACAGACATTCTAAACATAAACCATCGTAACATACACTTACAATGTATTTTTTATTTTTCTCCTGCAAACTTTAAACTCCTTTCTAGTATTTTCCAAGAAGTAAGTCCAATGCTGTCCATTTATTTTTCAATCTGCATGCAAGACTACAATGTCTGAACTTTACATGGTGGATTTTCTTTTCATTTTCCCCATCATGAACACTTTTTTCTCCTGAAGAATACATGAGATTGCTAATAAATGCAAATCAAATCCTAAAGTAACACTTTCAGAAGTATTTCCTGGTCATACGAATATCTTCGTGCATTTTGGAAAAGTCAGAGATCTCTATGCGCTTTGGATACAGCTATTTACCAACGATTAGCTGAGCTGAAATGCTCTTCCAAATGAGGAGCAACTGTTTAAAAAAATGCCACAAAACCCCCATTGCTACACCTGAAATCAAATTCAACCTAAAGGTTTCTAACTAGCTATATTTTATGAAATTAGTCATTTCTTATATGAAAGAATATTTCTCTCTGCATAATACTAATTTTATGAAAGCTAAACTCATGCAAGAACGGACCGTCTTCTCTCTGAGCATCTTGGTTGAATCTTAGTGATCTGGAGGCATCCCATTTGTTCTGCTGCATACTCACACTGGTTAGAAAAGAAAGATGCACACAGTGTTATCAGTAACAAGTTACAAAAGGGACATACACCAACATGTTCTTGAGGACTTTGAACATTACTTACATGAATGGAGATGCGTCTCGGGAACTCGACTATCAAAGAAAGAAAACCACATTAACTATCTTTTAAGACCAAGTCCAAAAGTTGAGAGAATGTCAGATTTTTCAACCCAACCAGAGAGGCTGGCTTCACTGGTTTTTTTTTCACCTCTGATTTTACCTTGTCAGATGGCTTCTCCTTTTTCTGAACACTAGGTGAAGAAACTACTTTCTTTGGGTGCTTGTGGGACTTCTTTGATTTCTCCTTTCTCCCTGCTAATTAAAGAAATATCTGCTAGCATCATCACAGATATCTGTAAGTTCTACATATCTACAAGAGATTTCCCCCCCGCCCCCGTTTATTCCTTTACAAATAAAGTAAATGAGCAGGCTGTTTTCCCTTTGTTAGTGTTGAAGGCATGCTAATTCACACAGGCTACCCAAATGCTTTTCTATTACACATGCACACAGGAACTCAAGTACATATTTAAAATGCAGAGTGGTTACATATAACTGCACACATTCGCTGCTGTAAAAATAAAAGGAAGTGCAAGTGCAAGCTACATCTTTGACCATACTAATTTAATCAACAAGCTCTGAATGATATCAGACCAAAGAAGTCTAAAGTCAAACTACAGAAAGATTTTGGGTTTTCAATGCACTAGTGCACTCCAGTCCCTTTGAGTCAAGACAAAAAGAACAAAGAACGGCCTCTGTTCAAATGGCTGGTTACTAGGGTGGAAAGGAAAAGCTGCTTTTTGGACTTCCACGTTCCTAAATACCTTATCACACTTAGAAAAAAAAAAAAAAAAAGAAAAAAAACCCCAAGAAATCCCTTTAGATTACATAGATCTTATCTCCTATGCAGAGCCATGTGCACTAGTCATTTCACTATGTAACCAGGAAACAAAAAAAAGGATGCAAAAAAATAGTCCCATATGTACTGCCTTTTCTTCCAACATTTATCTACAAGAAACCTCATAAAAGTAATCTGACAGTCTTTCCTGAGGACATCTCAGACACAAGTACTTTTGATGGCACTGAGCAGTGCGATAATTTGTACCTAAACACAGAAAAACTAGAAATAAAATGCAAGTAACTTATTTTTTATTGTAAAAATTCCTAATGTTTAAAAATAACTTTAAAATTCTTCTGCCTTAATTCCCTCTTGAATTCCAAGAAGGATGACTGTAAAGACTTGCACCTGGTTTCTTGCATACTTCTTCTTCATCCCCCACTTCATCCTCAGTGACCTCTGAGCCAGTAGTATACTCCTCTTCCTCGGATAACAATGACTGCTGTTTCTAATCAAGAGGAGGAAAGCACCACAGATTGTAAGTGAGGCATAATTCCTTATAACTGATACATTAAATCTGTCTTGAAGGAGCTAACTTCAAATGCAGCTTCATAATTTAGCAACATAGCTGTGCATACAGTTAGGCCTGAGAATGATACTCAAATGTTGACAAAGTAAATTCAAATATTTGCTTAGAATGTTTTGTTTTACCTATGTTTCTTCCAAATGGTCAAGCATTTTAAGAGGTTACACAGAAAGGCTTTTGAACCTCCCACCTTCAGAGATTTAACTGGATATAACCCAAGGAGAGGCATACAGCATTGAAGTGGAATTTAGCTTTGAAGTCCTCCTCGCTTTGACAATGGGAGGAAATACATAAAGTTACCATCAGAGATCCTTTCCAATCTGCATTATTCTATTATTCGGTGCTTAATATCCCATGTGTTGCTGGCTACATTATTTTTTCTAAATAGTAAGAAAATTTATGTTATGGTAGCCAATATCTGAGCAAGACACATAATCACAGAATACAGGAAACGACAACTTAGAAGTGGTTCTATTGAGGCCTGGTGCATGTTGTAAACTGCCTGGAACTTCCCAGATACTCAGTAATTAAATAATACAAGGTATGCATATTGCAGTGTGCTATAACGACACAGATTACGTACACCAGAGCTAACTGCATTAATAATTTATTGCAAGTTGGTCTGGAATATCTGATTAGTTTTTTTTTTTTTTGTGAACTTGTCTCAATACCTAAACTTATATTTTTTACCTTCTCTCTTGTATGTCATCATAAACTGTGGGCTCCAATATTTAAACAGATGGGGTTACAGTGAATAGTTCCTAACTGATCAGCACAGAATAATGAAAATTTGATGTTTACATTGTTCAAACATTCATGCACATTTTTTAAAGTGATGAAGCGTAACATGGACTGCAAATGTTTAGGAATGATGTTTTTGAAAGGACAGTCTTCCTAGAGCAAACTAGGAACATCAGACAGCAACATAAAAGACTGACGGGGTAAACTGCTGCTCTCTAGCATTTACATACAAAACCACTAAATCACACGACATCCTATGCTACTGGAAGAACGAGTCCCCCTTCTCTGGATTTGGCTAGGCCTTCAACTCTGATAAAAGTTTTGCAATGAAGCTCCAGCATAACAAACAAATAAACAAAAAAAAGACATGAAGTATCTCACGCAAGCCATTGAAGAGACAAACACTCAAAAACTCTGATTTTAATGATTTGCATTTCTGTCAGCCTAATGAACTACTAATAACTGATACATGCAGTACTGGTCTATTGTTTCCCATCACTTACAATTTTAAAGGAATTTTAAACTTTTATTCAGGCCAAAGTAGTGCTTTGTACATACTTTATACTTTCTTTTTAAAAAATGTTGCCATACTGCAACCTCCAAATTAAAGTAAAAGAAAATACATTTTCTGCTATATTTATTATAAAATAATACAAAAAAAGAAAATAAGATCTCTGTCAGAGCAGAAGAGCAAATATTTAAAATTATGAACAAAATACTGTACTAACCAGCTGTAAAGTCCAGTTCTTCAGAGAAAGAAACTGTAGTTGCAAAAAGAGAGAGAAAGGCATATAAGTTAAAGAATGAGTAATTAGAACAACAAAAAAAGTAAGTGGAATTCCAAAAAGAGGAGTTGCATTTTATAGTACAACCACCTACACCAGTAACTCCTAAAGGGCCTGTTCCCATCTTTAACTATAAATTTTGGTGGAATGACTAACCTCCAACAGGTTGTAAGCCACTCATCAATTAGAAGCAGTGAATTCAGAGTCATTGTTTTAATGTGACTAACCTTAGCACTACAAGTATTATCAGAAGTTACATGCCAGACTGTTACCAAGTTTACATTTAATAGACTCCTGCATTTATCTCTAGAGACCTTCTAATATTGTTTGAAACTTTCATGGAATCAGCAATATTGTGCTGCCATCAGGATTGTTGAGTTACCAGAAGTTCCATGATGAGTGCAGAACATTAAAAACTTATCTTTGCATGAAACCTTTCCTTAAACCAGAGGTAGATTATAGTCTCCTTAAACTTGAGTTAGAAAGTACCTCTGCTGACCTGACAATACGCACACAGTGACATACATGCATCATAGTTCTAGAAAGTAAAAATTTTCACGTTTTGGAAGAAAAAAAAAAACAGAACACAATAGAGAAAAACCCAGCTAAATCACAATCCAAACTGCTGCACTTCATTTATGGCCTTGGCAGAACTCACATAGACAAAAACAGAGGCAGACAAAACAAAGGCTGCAATTATGTACAAATTTGCCAAATTTTGTATTTTTAAGTGTGACTGGATCCTTAAATATCATCAGTTTAACAACAGGGTTGAAAGCACAGACATAAGGAGAATTGCCTCTGATCTACAGACATATTTTTAGTAGATATAGTGAAAGTTTCTCTTTTCCACTAATCAGATATTTTGTACCCTATGCTATCCTGCAATGCTCAGCAGTGCACTTCTTCCTCCAACTATTCCCTATAGAATCCAATTAATTCTATTTTCATTAGAAGATGACTGATGACTTCTTCAAAGCACCCTTGTAAGAATGCTCATTATCAGAAAAAAGGGGAGGGGAAAAAAACCCATTAGCACTCACAGCATTGACTTCTCCAGTTTTGGGACCCCATGGTGTGTTTGGTTCTACAAGCACATCACATTCAATGCCTTCTTCATCACAGAGCCCAATACCAGAATCGCTTAAAAAAAGAGAAAGATGTGAAATGAAAGTAAAGTTTTCTATTTCACAGCTTTAGAATCAGTTTCTCTTTACTCATGACTTATCAAGGAAGAAGACAGATCTCCAAGCTGGCCATATAATATTTTAATAACCATCCACTAAAATATGAATATAGGAATGAATGCTTATGGAGTATGAATGACTAAATGCCTCCTTGAAATGTAAAAGGTAAAAGTACTTGTTGTTCTCTTCCCAATTTCCAACTAAACAATCAAAACCAAGCTGCCTTAAGGAAGTCCTACATCCCATTTTAAAATGGGAGAGAAATCAAATGTAACGTGCACACATGTGAAGTGTTAAAGGCTGTTATTTCAGTAACACAATACAATGTTCTTACCTATTCTCATCCTTAGTGAAGGGAACAACTATAACATCTCTATGATGAAGCAGATCATTCAGTATTTTAGTAGTCTGAGATGGTAAAACATCCCCATCTTCATTTCCTGAAGGTACATTAACCGTGTGATCCCTCACTTTGCAGCCCTGTGATATAGATACACAAAAGATCAAATACTGGAGTTAATGGTAAAATCTGATTTCAGTAGCTACAATAACAAAAGTTCAGCTTCTGAACTCTTGTGTCCAAAAGTTCTAGCTTCCCTTGGGACACTGTGACAATTTACAATTCTTATTTTGGAAAAAGATCTGTTTTTCAAAACATGCTCTTGCCCCCTGCCATGCATTATGCTCTTTTAAAAGTAAACTAGTATTGAATTACCTTTGGGAGGCTAGTAGGATCAAATCGAAGCACTTTTTGGTTACAACAGGGATATACTCCTGTCCCTGTTGAGCCCAGAGCGCTTGCTACACCTGGATAAAGAACTGGCTGCGAATGGTACTGGCAATGGGAATATTCCGTACACAGGAAAGACTATATTAGAATAAAAAAAGAAAAAGAGACAACAAGAGGTGAGATTACTTATGGATGTCAGAATTTTTGTACTACAAATAACATAGACCGAGCCTTATTGCCACATCCGAACTGCTTTAAGCCCTGCCTCACTCCTCAAAAATCACCCAAGACAAGCCATCTACACACAAACAAGTGAAGGTGAAAATATCCTAACCTGGTTACATTTTGAGCAGGTCAACCAATTGACAGTCCCCCAAAGACGCCAATAAACATCCCGCCAAGATTTCAATTCCTCGTGAAGGCCAATTAAGTACTCGTGGACTTCCCAAGTTTTGTCTCTGAAAACACAAAAGGCCAAGTTGCATAGAGAATCATAACTCCATTTTGAGCCTGCCACCAGAAAGGTGAGGTGAAGAAAGAGCAGAAAATATGTTCCACTGGTACAAAGCTTATAGAATTGCTCGGAGCAGGAAGGATACAACGTGGGACAACCATTAAATTCAAACCACAACAGAAGAATCCATATTCTTTCATAACATCTTAAACTTACTAACAAGAAAGAATTACAGCTTGATCCATCTCAAGCTCCATATACCGCACACTTATAAGCACAGATAAAGCCTTTTGGAAACCAGGAGAACCGTAAAAAAAACAGAGGAAAACCCAATACAGAGACTAGAAGAAATCAAAATACGTACGTGCAAACAAGTTCAGTCACTCTGCAGTTTTTTGTCTTCAAAGTAATATGTTGTGCAACAGAAGGGAAGTACTGCCATTCCATCTTATTTATTTTGAAAAACAACAAAACATACTTCTATATATGCAACAGCATTTACTCACGTAAGAATTAAAGTTTGAAAATACAAGACCATGTCTTTTTGATGAATAAATGTATCCAAGACTTTTGGTCTTAAAAATCCAGCCTTTGCTCCTATCTAGCGATAAAACTCTTAAGAATTCAAGAGAGAATACACAACCTCCACTAGTGCACATTATCTATTGTTTTTTCACAATTTTAAGCCCTGGCCTGAATAATTTTTTATTCTGTATACATCTAATCTAGACTAAGTGAGCAGTACTTTCAACAGGAAGTTAGTTCTAGGCATCACTAGAGGACCAATAAATATAAGCCTATTTTTAAGTCACTAAAGATAAGCTCGTAGTAGCTCATAAGCCTGAATTCATTAGTGGCCAGCATCACTTTGCCTAAGGGACAGTTAATGGACTGTATGTAGAAAAGCAGTCACAAGTCCCACAAGGCAAACAATCAGAACCCAAACAATCCTCTGTGTAACTTTTAAAACCCTGCACATTTATGTGCTAGAAATTGCATAGCAGCTACATACACTCAGCTTAAGTCAAATAATACAATTAATGAATTTTACATGGCTAATCACAGATGATCCTGATAGCTCAGGACAGGATTGCAAGATTCAGTTCTGTTTAGACATGTAAGCAGAACTTAATCCACATCTTTGAATTACTGGCAGGAGGCCACACTAAAAACATGTTAATTTGGGAGCTGACACTGAATTGCATTTTGGTTGTTTTGAATGAAATACTCTGCAATCTGACATAATCTGATGAGAAAGCTCTCCTTATTAATTTTCCACTATCTTCCTTAAACAGAGTATGTGGGGAGAGGGAACTGCAGCTGATCATGCAGTGATCCTCATTAAGGGTAGAATCCAGCTGTTCACAAACATGGATCAAATAGGCAGAACTAAACATTTGTGCCAAATAAATACAGTATACCTACAGAATAGGTCCTGGAAGCTCCCGACAAACACTTTAGAACAGAAAAACAAATGGCTAAGTTTGATTATAGTAGACTTTGAGCAGACTGAGTATTTGACAGTATAAACTCAGTGTAGAAAAATACTCTGTAACATTTCTTTATTAGCAGAAGTGGATCTATGACTCAGTAAAAAGCCTTGTAGAAACACAACTTTGAATGTAAATTGTCACCCACTACACATCTTAAAACCCTTTGCTTAAAGAATGAGCTGAGTTTTTTGTTTTTAAGACAGTACAACCCAAAATAGCCCTCCCAGTAACCATGGCTGTAGATTTTCCATTTCCATTCAGAAGCAGCACTGCTGAATGAATTTCACCTAGTACATCATAATCATCATCTTTTTTTTTCCTGTTAGGTAACAGAAAAAGTTATGATGCTTCATAGTGCTCTTCACATATATGTGACTTCATTTTGTAATGCGAGTATCCCATAATTCCTAAACATGTTTGGTTTTTTTTTTTAAATCACCCAAAATGATATAGTTGAAGAAATACTTATATACACACACTACCTTATATGAACGTATACAATATTCCCATGTTGATCTATGTTGATTTTTCCAGGTACACAAGGAATTCTTCTTTCAGTTTCTTTAGTTAGCAGCTTTTTACATAAACAACACCTAGATTATAAAACAAACAAACAAACAAAAAGTATCAGAGTAACAGCAGGGCTTCAAAACAAAGAGACTTGTCCTAGCAACTGAAGAAGAACTATAAAAAGACCATACCTGTATAATGTTGCTGCGTTTCCTCGAGAATCTGGATTTCGATACTCTGGATCAAACAGTCTCTCAATCTTCTTGCAGAAAAGTTTACTATTAATGACAGCAACACAGCCTAACAGTTAGAAAAAACTGAAAATTGCTTTATGCGCCGCAAGACTAACAATAATATTCTAACGATATGCAAAACCACCATATTTCTTTCAGGACCTAGCTTGAAATGCGATTTTCCTTTCAAATAGTCTATTCAGACAACTGGTTCCTGAGCTGGTCATCTCTCATTTACTCAAAGATGTGAGGAAAGAGATCCTTTAATTTTATTTTTCTATCACAACTATTCAGCCTTTCAGTGATCCTAAATTCTATGTCTAAACATCAGAGTTCACAGGATGCTGAAGCTAAACCATTCTCTATGAATTAGAAGCATGTCATCACATAACAGGTTCCTTACCCTAATCTTGGCTCCCATGTCAATTCATGAATAATTTGTCCATGTTGCACTCCCTAGTGCTGCCTTTCTTCTTTGCTCATTTCCTATAAAAAACTATTTCCATTGGCTTATAATTATAATAGAAAATTCTGAATTCACTTCATGATATTTTGTGTTAAAGATACATTACATGAGAATATAAATGGTATATATCAAATCTCAGTGTCTTTGCTGTTCTGAAATATGATCTAAAGGCCCTAAGCACTTCATGAGTGCATTACAGGAAAAAAATACCTCTTGAATTTGTCTCTTTTGTCCTTCAGCTCTTCCACTTCATTGTGCGTGAAGAGATCAGCAATGTGTGTAACAAGATTAGCATTGATACAATTCATGTTACATGGTGTGGCTACGATAGCATTCATATTTTCGTGACAATAATGAATGCATTTTTCTACCTAGGAAAAACAAAATTGTTAGAAATAATGTTAAGGAATTCTAGACAAAGCTATCTCAAAAGATGTACCAATTGATTCAAGGTTTTCATTTTTTTAAGCTGTGCTGTGTTGGAAAATTATTTCAGTTCCACTTAAAAGTAAAAAAATCAAGTCTCAGATTTGTCTAAAGGAGACTCTAAATAGATGTGTCTGAATTAGTTTGTGTTCTCCTCAAAAAGGTTTATACAGGTCAAAAATATCTGCAAATGTTTTACCTTCAGCAAGTGGTACCTTCCAATTGCTTGTACAAAGAGAACAAGACACACATTATCCATAGCATTGCCTGGACCTCAGCTTCAACACCTACATTTACATTTAACTGTGGGTCACCCCAATGACAGAACTTTTGATAAACATGCTAACAAACAAGCCAGAAGATATTACTTATATAGAGCTGCAGAATCAGAACCTAATTGCCTAAAAGCAATCTGTGTACAAAGGCTAGAAAACAAAGGTATTCCTTGATTTAATGATCTTTTTAGACAAGACTTCTCAGAAGTCAGATACTGATGTTACTCTAAATCTTGGCAAATCCAAGATCCCGCTAACACATTCAGAAATAACCTATTCTAAGTTTTCTTGCACTGAGATTCTGCAAGTTATTAGACTACTGCATTGAATAAGAAAGTGGTGAAAACCTCAAAACATTCTCCTTGCAACATCTGCTTACATAACAGCCAAAGTAAAACAAACAAGCTGTTGGACATGTGGTAATTAACTGTGCCCTCATGACAAATAATCTTTCTTTCTTAATACTTACTAATGAATCCATCTTCAAAAACTCAGAAGAAATAAGAATTGATATGACATTTGATGGTTCTAAAAGGCAATAGAGAAAAGGTAGGGTTTTTTACATTAATTCCTCTGATAATATTTTGAACAGATACTAAATAAGACGGAGGGGGGTGGTATGAAATTATTTTCACAATTAACCTGTCATCCTTCCAATACGAAGAGCATTTTCCATCTTAAGCTATCATTAAGGGGTCAGTGTACACCTATTACAAACTGGAATTTATAAAAACTGGAAAAGGTGGCTTCACAGGGATACAATGACTGAATAATTAGACAAGATTAATATTCACCTGTAGCTATCACACTCAGTTGAGATCATGTAACCTTTGCGTTGCAAATAACTATTCTTTTGGTTTGTTTCTATTTTAAAAACAGTAGCAAATGCTTATAAAAAGATTGAAAACTTGCCTCAGATTCATAAAGGCAGAAGTTCTTCCACCATTGCACCAAGCTGCATTGAAATCTTAGAAAATATTGCAGTTGTACCAATGGAAAGCAACAAAACAAGACCAAATAATCATCAGCAATTTAAAACTGCCACTTTGTTCTTGTTCAGAAGAGATCTAAAGAATCATAACTAAAAACATCAGATCCCAAAATATATCACACCATTTTCAGCTATCAGGATGTCTCCTCGAAGCTGCCTGTGCTGACAAATCAGAGACATCAGTTACAATGACCTGTGTTGTAACACTCTTCTAACAACTGACAAGCTTCAGTGCAACAGGTAGAAACAAAGAGACTGGGGCTGAACTGTATCAATATTATCCTTCCAGTAGTATAGGACATAAAGAACCTACAACAAATTATCCATGTGCTTTCTTTTACCTAAAGAGGGCATTTCATTAGCTTCAGAATCTTTACTGTTCCTTTTAACGTATCTTATTAGCCAGTCAAAGATGTGAACGTCGCAGTGCACTGAAATGTCCACCTCTTCCCAGCGCTGGGCATCCACTGACAGGTATTCAGCAAAGTATTTCATTTCTGAAATCAAAAGGTCTCGAGGACACACAAAATCTTCTTTGAGGTTTTTTGCTTCATCACACACATGGATCACCATATTTGGCCTTAAGAAAAGAAGCCATAAGCCGCATTAGGACAGTAAGCCAATTAGTACACCAAAACCGATCAACAAAGATCTTGTCTCCAAATCTGGATCACACATTGCAACACTGACATCGCTAATACTTTTTTTTTAAAAGAAGGAAAACAAATTGTAGTTATTATCATTTAACAATAATGTACTTATTAACAACAACTATTAACAGAAAACATTATCAAACAGCATTGTTAAGTGAAGAACACAAATGCACCTTCTCTGACACATAATCAATGCAATTTAATTGCTAAATTCAGGGACTGGAGAAAAAATTTCTAGTTCCAGTACCCAATTTTGTCTCCAGTTTGTTATGGGACACTACCTGAATTACATATAGAACTTATTTGTCCTCCCTTTTTTATTTTCTTGGAAAAATAGGGAGATATATACACCTAAGTTACTGAGGCACCAAGAACACTAACAGTACAGAATAGCAATTTTCATCTGTGGAAATGAAAACTGTTTTATTGTAGATTAAAGAGTTTATTTCTTAAGAAAAGGTCAAAATTAGAATCAATAAGTGCTACCTCTACCGAAAGACGTTTACCATTAGGTTTCAAACAAATACATTACATTATTCTACATCTGTACAGTAAGAAGAACAGTCACTTGCATGGCTATTTGGATTCATGGTAAATTTTTCATCTGCACTTTTCGTTTACAGCTTTCTTTTCCTGCTTTAACATAGGACAAATCCATGCTCACAGAACATATATATTTTTTTAAAATGAAATGTTATCAAGCACTGATAACATTTTACTCTTTTTTTAAAATCAGGTTATGTCTCCCAGTCCCACCATGGGAGTGATCAATCACTCATTATGGACAGATTTATAAGTAAGCTATCACTGTAGCACATAAGAAATTCTCAAACCAATCCCTAGTGTTTCTGTAGCAATGTAAGGTTTCAGATTTTCTTACGGCATTTATTAGGATGTTTCTAACTGGGTTTTTTTCTGTCAGTAGAAAAGTATGTGCAACTTAGATCCCCTTACGTCAGCCCCATAATTCCCCTAGATAATAAATACACAAACGTCTTCTTACCCCTGGCTTTCATCAGTGCTTTCTCCACCTTTATGCACAGGATCTTTCTGAGGTTCTGAAGAACAATTCTTGGTGGAGGTTGTGCTGGGCCTTCCTTAAATGTAAGGAAAAGAGGTTGCATTAGAACAAAAAATGCCTGACCTTTTGCTCTTCAGCATCTTGAAAACACAGTTGAAGTGCAGCTCTCGTGGCAGTGCAATGTCACACAACTACCAAGAAATCAGCACAATCACATTCCAAATTCCTACTCTGAATGTCATGCACTGGAAACTCAGACCAGCAGCACTGCTGAGTTCCCTGTGTACCTGGCTGCAAACCCAGAACAGTCTTGTCTCAATATAAAGCAGAAAGATTCACGCAGTATCTTCCGTACTTCCTCCTGGAAATGCAATCCATTCCTTTAGCTCTCCTTGTCCGTCTTGTGGAATGTGGGTCTTAAAACTGTCAAATCAACATCTCTGTTCTCAGCAAACTTTGCTGCCAGGTTATAACAACTTGAGACTAACTCGGCTTCTTTCCTATAATTTCTTAGCTTTAGAAATAAGTTGCTTCCAAACAGAAGTGCAGCAGTCTCTTTAGGACATGTTTTTGGAAGTTTCTCAAAAACAAGGCTTAAAGCAGCAGATAGTATAAACCAATGATCAAAGAAAGCAGATCATGAAATCTGTCTAGTCATAGAACTACATCACGCAGTTAATTCTAGAAATAAAGGGCAGCTGCACTTCAGTTCAAAAACAGCACAAAATCCAGTGAACTCCAGGAGGTATAGTCACCAAATCAAACGATTTCTGGATGAAGGGTTAAGACAACCCCAGCATTCAGACATTTAATAAACTTTTCTGACTGTGATGAATGGACAGCTGCAAACTGAAACTTCAGTAATCTTGCTTATAATTCAGAAAGATTATTATTGTCTTTAAATAACAGAAGGGCATGTGTCTGTCTTCCACTGATGAAAACTCGTAAGTTCATGATTTTCCATGATTACTCCCTACTTTCATATTTCTAGGAAAAGAGTTCCAGAAACATCATCTCTCTCATGTTATCTAAGAGACTGTACTCTTCTGAAGGCTACTAAAATAGACCTGCTCATGCTATGGCTAAATAACTATAGCAGACTACAACAAATATGATCTGGAAGGTCTGTACAGCTCAGAATACAGTAGTTACACCCATCAGGAATGCCAAGTTATCACAGCAGAGGCAGATTAAACAAAACTTTCTCCAGAGATATAACCTTAAGCCTTGTACAGTTGAGCCTCAGTAAGGCCACAATTGGGGGATACAGTCAATAAAAGGGGAAGATTTACTAGAACCTCCTTAGTAAAACCTTGGAAGTGGCTGGGTCAGTCACAGCCTTCTGGGCAGCCTTCAGGGGCAGAGAACCCATGTTAGCATTACAAAAGCCAAGGTGAGAGCCTTAGATTTAGAATATAAGGCAAGATAAGGATTTCAAAGAGAAGGCCTGGGGGGAAAAAAGTGACATGGAAGAGTTCTATCTGCAAATATCAAGAAGTTTATTTTGAACACAATGAAGTTATTTAAGAAATATCCCAGATATATTATCAGGGATGTCTAAATTTCACCACATATTTCTTCCTATATGGTTTTTTTTTCCTTCACCCAAAGCTTATAGCTTGACTTCTGAAAGTTAGCAATAAGTACTAAGGGAAAAAGGCTACCCTATACATTATGCTTACTGCCATAATATGCATTCAGAGGGACTTTAGCAGTTTGCCTTATAATTAACATGTAATAAATGACCTTTTATACCTCAGCCAAAACTAAAACACAGCTCAAAATTAATTTGGTCTCATTGCTTTTTCTTGCTATTAATCAAGCCTACAACTACATCCAAATGGGCCCAAAATTCTTGAGCCTAACAATAAGCAGACATGAATAAATCAACTAGGAAGTAATTAATTAAACAAAAAATATTTACAAATAGGTTTTTGTCAAATCTTCAGTTCTAAAATATACAAGTACCTCACAAACATCATCAATGTAGTTCACTCCAGTCTGTGAGAAAAAGATTAATTATCCTCATTCCATAGCAGCAACTACATATAAACAGGGGAAAATATTATCCAAAGTTGCAAAGAAAACAGAAAAATATCAAGCGAGGATCTTGCAGTAGGAAACATTAGTGTACTTAACTGCAATAATACTTAGTACATGCACTACACAGTTAAAAAGAAAACATGCACTAATTGCCTGAAGAGTTCTATAAGCATAGTTAGCTTGTTAAATGCCTACTGGGAAGCTACTAATCTTTCAAGTAGCCACCTGCAGGTGCAAGAAGCACTGAGTCCACATCATATATGTAACAAGTACATAACTGAATGGTGATTGGAAGCATTTTCAGTCTACATACCTCAAATAAAATGTTCAAATATCATCTTTTGATTAGAGTTACTAAAACATTTCATTCATTCTACAGCAAATGTCAAACAACTGTTTTTCTTTTGCAAAGAAAACAATGACCAGAAAGCTGCAGCACTGTGAAGGACATTATTACACAGAACATTTTGTTTAAAGAGTGCATTGTCTTCTTGATTTTTAGCTCAGAAATTGTTTACTCATTACTGAAGCAAATTTTTCATGCAGCGCATTTACCAAGTTCTGCAAGATGCTGAAAACATCTTACAACAAAAATCAGAGAATAACTATCATACAGTCAATTATAACTTCTTACAAGAGAAGCACTTAAGGAAATGTTAACAATACTTCATTGCATTATAATTGAAATACAACTATTAAGACTGATCCTCTTCTTTAAATTATTACTGTGACACATAATTGACCAAGACATGTCATATGCCACAGCAAAACTGTTTTGCACCAAAAAGTAGACAGACTATGCTCCAGTACTTATGTAGCCATATTGCCACCAAACAGCATGGCAACTATGGGGCTTTTTGCTGGAGAGAAGGGTCTAATCTCAAGGGATCTCCTTTTCAGTTTTATGCAGCTTTACTATGCAAAACTTTCTAGTTATTTTAATAACACAGCTTAACGCGATTGCAGATGGCTAGAGGTTTAACAGCACAGCACTGGGGATACAAAACAGGAGAGTAATTCCTCTCCCAACCAAAAACTCCAAAACAAAGGACTTAGTGTAAGGATTTTGTCTTTTGGAAGGATAAGCTAGTAAAAACACCTAAATGCTGGTTCTTAATCTAAATGAACTGAAAGTGTATGCACTGTATTTATACTCAGCTATTTTAGAGATGAACAGGTACCAGTCCTGGGTGGACTTATCACTCAGGACAGAAAAGCATGCCCATACTGGTTACAATAAAAGCCAATGTATTTCAGAACGACTAAAAACATACCAGTTATAGTAATGGAATCCTGCCCAATAGCAGGCTCCTGAAACTCTGTCTGTGTATCGAGCAAGGAGGATTTGATGTACGTAGCTAAAGATTCCACAGGACTCCCACCAGCAGCCATCAGGGGATTATAATAGTTGTCAACAGGTGAACTTCCACTGCTTTTTAGCTCATCAAACCTTTTTGCACACTGTCACAAGATTAAATGATAGGACAATGAAGCAGTAGCTTTCAGTACATTTTTAATGGCTATAATTTGAGACAGATACTGTATTTCATGATATCTCGTGCATGCAAACAGTTACTGATACTAAACTTATCATGCTTCCTATATAGTCAAGCGGTGTCAGGAAAGTACATAAATATACAGTAAAATAAGTAAGATTTACCACAATTAAACACTAACAGAAAGAGGAACAAAATAAGATGGAACATTTTAGCCTTTATTTCCTTTATATCTGTGATTTTAAGCCTTCAGAAGAGAAAGTTACGGGGAAAGTCTAGGTTATCTGTAATTAGTTGTTTTACCATAAGCATTGTCAGATATTACTAAAAGCAGCTATAGAAATGGGTTCACAATCATTATTCTTTTACTTTATGACTTCCATTCTGATCTGGACAAAAGGGATTGGTGATTTCCACTGCAGTTCTATTAACTTTTCATTCCATGTTTTGATGAGCTAGGCAGTCTTTCGATTTTGCAAATTTGTATTCATTCCATGATACTGCAGATTTGGTTCAGCAGAGTCCTATGCATGAGTAATTTACACACACAAGCAAATCTAATTTTACAGATGACCCTCAGGCAGCTCCTCAGGCTCCATTCAAACAGCTAGTTTTATTTATTTATTTTGGACTGAACTAACTTGGGAGAGGAGCAAACAGTGCCACCCTTCTGATATTAATGTAGCATCTCAAATCTGTAAACACCAGTCTATTATGTGCAACTGTACATGAAAGCACGGCTATACATTTACTTAACCACCTCAAACAGGGACTCCACATGTTTGAGACATTTTATTCTTCTACATCAGACATGGATTAATCAATCGTATTATCTTAATATAAGAGGAGAGCTCACCAACACATTTACAATTGTTTTATTTGATTAACGTGCATGGTATGGTCTGCAAACTGAAACTAAACAGTAGAAGAACCCCCACCAAGCACTTTACAAAGTACTTGGAAGGCAGTAACATTCTGCATAAGCTTCCACTCTCACTCATTCACTTTTAATGTTCTAAATACAAGGTTACAGTGATGCCCAGCAGCAACACTATAAATGTGGGCTGACACATTTGATTAAGTTTGCAAGAAAATAAAGACAGTTGACTTGTTTTTTTCCAGCTTGGCTGAATTACAAGGGCAAAAGACATTTTCACCTTTTAGCTTATTTCCCCCGGAATTGAAAAATTCAAAATGATCATTAACTAAAGTAAGCATTTCACCAGCAACTTCAGTAATACAGAAAGAATAAGTACATAGAGGTACTTAGTTATTCCAGCTCTATTCCAACCAAAGAAAGAAAAATCCACATCTTGAAGGACCAAGCAAGAGGCAACTTGTGCTCTTGACTACCTATGGAGATGTGTGAATCACACTTTCTAAGGATTATAATGACAAGCACAGAAAGTTACAAGATTAGTAGTAAGTATATTTCCATCTACATGAGGTTAGTGGGTACTGCCACATCCTTCCCATGAAAATCTTTGCTATGCAATTTGAAATACATTATCACAACTACTTTTCTTTTATTCCACTCTCCAGTGATTTTTGTTCTCATTCTATTTAATCAATCTGTTCTAATTAAATAAATGACAGAACGTATTTCAATATTCTGGTTTTGTAAAAAGCAATTTTTTTCAATCTACTACTGCTCATTTGATATTTTTGATTCTTTAAGTATAAAGTATTTCAGTGAGAAAAAAATTCTTTAGTATCAATTTCCCAATTTCCCTCCCTTCCCCAAAGATGTTTTCTTCTTCATAAAGTACTGCTTAAGGTATACAAATTCTTTTACTAATAAATTCACCTCTTTGGATGTATATCCTGGAACTAGCCTTGCCACGCTGTCCCAGTTGATAGGCTGAGGAACACCAATTAGGGAACACAGGATCATGTCCAAAACTGTTTGATTGTTGTCATACAGAAAGTTATTGTTTTCTGAAAATCCACGACTCATCTTTGGCTACTTAAGCCTAGAAGAGAAAACGTTATTAACAAGTTTTAACGCATGGTTTGCTAAAGCTTGATCTAACACTGCACAAGTTACTACAGGAAATATTTACCACAGCATTCAGTCAAGTACTGATTCTTTATTTGATAAAATTTATGTATTCACATCTGCATCCTTAAATCGACAGTGGGGGCAGGGGAGAGAAGTACAAAAAAAAACCCCCAATCCAACTCAACAACAGCAGGCACTACAGAACATTCCTAGGGTTGCCTGATTCCAGGAGAGATTCACATCACTGATCCCCGCCCCCCCCCCCCCCCCGCCAACCAATACAAAAAAAAGGCCTCTCACAGTCTAAGAATAAACAGTCTAAACAATGCAAGGACATTTTATTTTAAGTTTACTTACATTCAAACACACTGGTCTGTTCTGCCAAACTTCCTATTGCTCAGCTTTGGTCTCCTCTTGTTTTGCATTTGTTTTGCACACCTGACTTCCAGTACACAGAAGCCAAAACAGGGTACTCAGCTAAGGGCAATCAATAATACTTTGGAGTCATGAAAGATAACACCTGGATGTTTTTCAGCTCATCCTGAAGACCTGACTTTCGAGATGCCCTCCTAACTCCTTATTAGCTGGAATTATCAGGGACAAGAAACCTAGTTCCTCCAACATGAACACCAGAACAAGGACAACAGTGAACACTTTAAAAATGCAGTTCTCCTAATTGGAAAAAAAAAAAAGTGTTATGTTTAGGGTTGTTTCCCTTCTCCCTCCAATGAATTTTATGTATAGCATCATGGAAGCCAGTAGAAGTTCAAAGTATCATTCTAGCACATGGGAGAAAACTACAGGTATTAATCAAGACTTTCCTATTCAAGTAACACGCAGCCAAAAAGCTTAGAAAGGACTCATATTTGGAAAGCACTTTGGATCTTTCCTAAAGTACCTTAAAAGGATCACATAAATAACAGAACTTAAAAGTCACATACAGAATTGTGACTTACAAAGGAAGGATTATAGAGAATTTCAGAGAAAATACACTTAGATAGTAGCAGATTTAATTGACCACTTTTTACTAAAAGTATAAAACATGTAGATGTTTCATTTGCATCACTCTCAGCTAAAAGAAGAGATGCTTAAAACATACAAAATAGCACTGGGTTTGTTTCTGTGACTACAAACTATCGCAGAACATTTTTGTTTGCTTGTTTTGTTGGTAGAAACAGAAATCACAACAGCAGGTAACTACAAGCATTCAGCCCCTCAAAGAAGCAGCTGAGTAAAACCACCAGAAAGAAAAAAAAAAACAAACCAGAACTCACCAATATAATTCTTTGGGTTTCATGTACTCATAACATTAAAAAAAAGCCACCAAAAAATCTCCAAAACACAGAAGTCAAATATAAAAAGTCATACCATTTTAGCAATTCTGTCTAAACAAAATCTATTAAAACTGCCTATTTGACTTGCTTTGCAAAGGACAAAGATTCCTCACAGAGAAAAAGCCCAAGCTTTACGACCAAGATAGATGCCAGTAAAGATAAAGGAAGATCAGTCGCTACTGTCACCGGGTCTTTAAACCTCATCCTGACAGAACTATCAAGTGGTGTCATGGTGGTAATTCTACCGTGCAGACTCCTCCCTCTCAGTGCACAGGCGGATGTCAGTATCGATTATATCTAAGCCACTGAATATCTCCCATATCTGCTGCTATGAAGAGAAGTAACTGAGCCAGAACAGGTCAGTACCAGGAGCAAAGCTGAATGGTTATAAAATAGGAAACTGAACTCCTATGCTAACTTGAACGCAAGTAGCACCTGCTTTAAAAATGATTGAATGAGAGAAATAAATGATGGAGTATTAGAATTCACTCGTCTTGAGGCACAAAACACAATTAATGTAAAAATATGAGCAATGTCAATATTCCACAAATCACCATTTTGAGGACTAGTCCTATGATATCATTCTACTGGGTAACTGAAGACAGACAAACAGTTATTTCACAATAGTTAAGAGTCTGTAATTTAAAGGAAAAAATGCCAACAAAGCAGTCAAACATAAAGTAACAAGTCTATGTACACACCGTTGCTACTGAAGACAAAGCAACCAGACCGTGAAGGGATGACAGGTACTCTAAAACGGAATGACATGTTCAGAGGGGATGAGGACTCTGCGGCTCAAATATTTTTTATTTACTTATTCTATACATCAAAACGTATGGCTGCCGAGGGAGGCGGTTGTGTCACCTTCCCTGGAGGTGTTTAAGGCACAGGTGGACAAGGTGCTGAGGGGCATGGTTTAGTGTTTGATAGGAACGGTTGGACTCGATGATCCGGTGGGCCTCTTCCAACCTGGTTGTTCTCTGATTCTATGGAATTCAGATTTATATATGTTTATTACTACAAAGATAAATGAAAGAGCACAGTTAACTAAAAGCATGCAGAAGTAAGCAGTTTTATTTCTGTTCTGTAAAGAGCACGGGACAACTCTTTCTGGCTTTATACAAGACGTTTAACATTACTGTCTTTGTCCTTCAGGAAATCCTATCGTTAGTATAATTAAAGACACACACAAGATTTTCTCTCATGCAGGAATGGTGCACTCCGTAAGAGCGACATAAAGCCTGTAACAAATCAGAGTGTTGAAAGAAAGAACGCAAATTCTACGGATTCTCACCAGTTTGTTACAGCACTAAAAGCTCAAGTTAACCCTCTCTGCAACTGCAGAAACTGGAGGGGGAAAAAAAAAGAGTTCCAGAATTGCTTTGTCCTGACCCACCCAATCCATACGCACAATAGAAAGATACATGAGAGCAGGGGGATTTGTTACGACTTGGTTTAGTGTTTGATAGGAATGGTTGGACTAGAAGATCCGATGGGTCCCTTCCAACCTGGTTGTTCTATGATTCTATGACTTAGAATTCGCAAGCGGTGCAAGAGATTCCCAACGCTTGACTATTTCATAAAATTGATATGGTGTAAAGAGTTAATTCATTATGCAGGGAGCCGGTTTACATTATCCCGTTTAAGACCCGTTTCTCTCTTTTTCATTCAAACCCTAGAACGGATCTAGCAGTGCAGAATTCCCGTCCCCTCGCAGGTGAGGGACGGGCACGAGGTGTCACGCAGAACCCTCGGATGCAACAAAGTGATGGTGCGGAAGGAGGGGGGAGGGGAGACACACAACCGCAACTTTCGCGGCGATTTGCCCGCGTGCCAGGCAATACGAAAAAGAAAACAAAAAAACCCCAAAAAACAAAGACGCGTTCAGGTAAAGAAATCGAGCCCGGTCCCAGCTTCGGGGGCGAGGCGCGGCGGGGCTCCCCGGGCACCGCTCCCCGCGGAGCAGCGGGGACGGCAGCGGGGTTACCTGGCGGGTCCCAGGCGTGGGGTCGGCGGGCAGGGAAGTGCCGGGCGGGGCCGGGTCTCGGGATGGGAACCGGGACTAGTGCCGGTCGTCCCCGCGCGGCGCGCTGAGAGCGCGGGAGCCCTCGCGCACGGGCACCGCCCGGCCACGCCTCCGGGAGGGGCGCTGACCAATCAGCGCCGGGCGGCTGCCGAGGCCACGCCCCCTCCCCCCGGGCCCAGCCAATGGGGTGGGCGAGAGCGGAGGAGGCGGGGCCGCTCGCACTTTGCCGCGGCGCCCTTCGCCGGCCCCGCCTTGTCGCAGTGCAGCGGCGGCGGGATCCCCCGCCTCCGCCCCTCTCCCCCCTGGGCCCTCCTGCACGGCGTCTGGTAGCCATAGCAACGCGCCACGCCGCGCCGAGCGGGGGCGGACTCTCCCCGTCCCCACGTGACGCAGCCCGGCAGAGGGGGTTTGACGTCACGCGCCTGGCGTCACGCGTCGCGCTCAGCAGCGGCTGTAACGTCACACGGGGCCTTCCCGAAGCCTGGACAGCGAGGTCCAGTGCAGCCTCAGCAAGTCTGGAGGTGACACCGAGCTGAGAGGGGCAGTGTCACAGGGGAAGGACGAGATGTCATCCAGAGAGACCTGGACAGGCTGGAGAAGTGGGCCTGTCAGAACCTCCTGGGGTTCAACAAGGCTGCGGGCACAGTCCTACACCTGATCGGGACAGTCCATGTTTTCAGTACACAATGGAGATGATGTGATGGAGAGCTGCCCTGCAGAGAAGGATTTGGGGGGCTGTTCGATGAGAAGCTTGATGTGAGCCAGCAATGTGCGCTCACAGCCCAGAAGACCAACTGTATCTTGGGCTGCACCAAATGAAGTGCGGCCAGCAGGGCAAGGGAGGTCATTCTGCCCCTCTGCTTGCTCTTTTGAGACTCAAGTGGAATACTTGTGAGACTCCACCTAGAGTATTGTGTCCATTTTTGGAATCCTCAACATAAGAAGGATATGGAGCTGTTGGAACAGCTCCATAGGAGGGATACAAGGATGATCAGAGGGCTGGAGCACCTCCACTGTGAAGACAGGCTGAGAGAGTTGGGGTTGTTCAGCCTGGAAAAGAGAAGGCTCCAAGGACATATTATAGCGATCTTCCAGTACCCAAAGCAGTCCTGCAACAAAACTGGAGAGGGACTTTGTACAAAGGCTTATAGTTATAGGACTAGGGGCAATGGGTATACACTGGAGAGGGGCAGATTTAGACTAGACATAAGGAAGAATTTCTTCACAATCAGAGTGGTTAGGCACTGGCACAGGTTTATAATTCTATGATTTCGTTTCCACATGCAGCAATGGTGGTGTGCCAGAAAAACCTCGGCAGTCTTGGCACCTGGAAGTTCTCATTGCCTGTCACAATAACATGTCAGACACAAGAATTGGTCTCATGACAGAAGCACCACAAATCAGTTAAGCAAGAATTTGTGTTCAAACACTCTCGTAAAGGCTGGATTGTACCCACGAAAAGATGCTGACTAACAATAAGGAGCCTTAATTTAAGCTTTCCCAAGTTTTCAGCTCATCTAAGTAATAAGTTTGGACTCCTGATAGTAGTCCAAACTGGTAATGATGATTTAGTAGGCACAAAGACTGAAGCCATTAAGAAAGACTTCAGGGCCATTGGAAAAATGATGGAGGGCTCTGGGGCATAAATAGTATTCTGCTCCAATCCTGCTGGAAGTCAGGATGAAGAACTCGATTATTGCCTGGCTCTGAGACTGGTGTGAGGAAAGGGGCTTTGGCTTCTTTGATCATGGGGTGGCGCACGCACCCCCTGACATTGTTGCTAAGGATGGGATATGTGGGTCTCCTAGGTGGGCTAAAGCCCTTGCTAAAGATCTAGGTAAGCTCATAAATCAAGCTTTAAACTAGATGTGAAGGGGTAGGGGATTGAGACCAGGCTAGACAGGAGCGAACCTGGATGTGGGGCACTAGTGATTTGAAGACAGTGTGCTAGTGAGGACCACCAGTACATCACCACACAGAAGGTGGAGGAGAACACACCTGGGGGTGGTAAGGGAGATATGGGCACTTTGGTACAAGCTACTCCAGTAACCAGGCAATGGGGAACAAACTCTGTTCCCTCTAAGAGGGCTGAAGGCTCAACAGCTCAGCTGAAGTGCATTTACACCAGTGCATGCAGCATGGGAAATAAGAAGGAAGAGCTGGAAGCTGTTGTAGGGCAAGGAGGCTATGATGTTGTTGCCATCACAGAAACGTGGTGGGATGACTCATATAACTGGAGTACAGGTATGGTGGGGTACAAACTCTTCAGGCAGGATAGGAAGGGTAGGAGAGGAGGTGGGGTAGCCCTCTTTGTAAGGGAGGAATTGGACACTGTTGAGATGGATTGTGATGATAAGGAGATTGAGAGCCTGTGGGTTCAAATCAGAGGAGCCCATAAGAAGGTAGATTTTGTGATGGGAGTCTGTTACAGGCCACCCAGCCAAGGAGAAGCAGCTGATAATAAATATGTTTCTATAAACAGGTGGGGTTAGTCTCTAGATCAATGCCACTTGTTCTTGTGGGAGACTTCAATCTCCCTGATATCTGCTGGAAGTACAATAGAGCAGAAAGGAAGCAGTCTAGGAGGTTCCTGGAGTGTGTGGAAGACAACTTCCTTGCACAGCTAGTG
Source organism: Coccyzus lansbergi (assembly GCA_033558105.1). Classification (NCBI taxonomy): domain Eukaryota; kingdom Metazoa; phylum Chordata; class Aves; order Cuculiformes; family Coccyzidae; genus Coccyzus; species Coccyzus lansbergi. The sequence goes on from JAUMJK010000225.1 coordinate 285,907, forward strand.
AATGAACCAACGAGGGAAGGTGCCCTCCTGGACCAGCTGTTTGTGAACAGAGAAGGCCTTGTGGGGGATGTGGCAGTAGGAGGACACCTAGGACTAAGTTAGCGTGAGATGATAGGGTTTTCTGTTCTAGGCAAAGTGAAGAAGGTGGGTAGCAGGACAATAGCATTGAATTTCCAAAGGGCAGACTTTGAACTCTTCAGAAGGCTGGTTGGCAAAGTCTCCTGGGAGACAGTACTTAAGGGCAAGGGAGCCCATGAGGGCTGGGAGCTCTTCAAATAGGAAATCCTAGCAGCTCAGGAGAAAGTCATCCCCATGTTTTCCCTGGAAAAAAAGCCAGCAGGGGAAAAGACCAGCTTGGTTGAACAGAGATCTTAAGTGACATCAAGAATAGAAATGTTTATGGGCTGTGGAAGATGGTGGACTACAGGAGGGAAATGAGATTGTGTAGAGAAAAAGTCAGAAGAGCTAAGGCTTAACTAGAAATCAGATTGGCAAAGTCTGTGAAAGACAACAAAAAAAATCCTTCTATAAATATATAAATAATAAAAAGAGGACTAGGGAGACCATACAGACCCCATTGGATGCAGAGGGAACAACAGTAACAGGGGATGAGGAGAAGGCTGAGGTACTTAATGCCTTCTTTGCCTCAGTCTTTAATTGTAAAGAAAGTTGTTCCCTCTGTGTACAAACCCTGGAAGTAGAGGAGCAATACAAGGCTCCCATGGTCCAAGGGGAGGTGGTCAGAGCCTTGCTTGCCTGACTAGACACCCACAAGTCTATGGAGCCAGATGGGATTCACCCTAGGGAGTTGAAGTTGCTGGCAGATGTGCTGGTCAAACCCCTTTCCATCATCTTCCAACAGTCCTGGAAGACTGGGGAAGTTCCACTGGATTGGACGCTGGCTGATGTAGTGCCCATCTACAAGAAGGGTCGCAGGGAGGATCCGAGGAACTACAGGCCAGTCAGTCTGACCTCAGTGCCAGGGAAACTCATGGAACAGGTGATCTTGAGTGTTGTCATGAAGCACATACAAGAGGACCGGGTGATCAGGCCCAGTCAACACAGGTTTGCAAAAGGCAGGTTTTGCCAAACTAACCTGATTGCCTTCTATGACAAAGTGACTCAGCTGCTGGACAAGGAAAAGGCTGTGGTTGTGGTCTTCCTGGACTTCAGCAAAGCCTTTGACATAGTTTCTCACAGCATTCTGCTATGGAAGTAGGGTTCCCCAGGGCTCAGTGCTGGGTCCATCCAGACTTGATGATCCGGTGGGTCTCTTCCAACCTGGTTATTCTATGATTCTATGATAAATAATACTGTTGTAATTGTAAAAGCAGCTCTAAGTGTCCTGTTACTAATTACATAGAATCATAGAATCACTAGGTTGGGAAAGACCTCCAGAATCATAGAGTCCAACCATTCCTATCAAACACTAAACCATGACCCTAAGCACCTAATTCACCCATCTTTTAAATACATCTTGGGGTGGTGACTCAACCGCCTCCCTGGGCAGCCTGTTCCAGTGCCCAATGACCTTTTCAGTGAAAAATTTCTTTCTGATGTCTAGCCTAAACCTCCCTGGCAGAGATTGAGGCCATTCCCCTTGTCCTGTCCCCTGTCACTTGAGAGAAGAGGCCAGCTCCCTCCTCTCTACAACCTCCTTTCAGGTAGTTGTAGAGAGCAATAAGGTCTCCCCTCAGCCTCCTCTTCTCCAGGCTAAACAACCACAGCTCTCTCAACCGCTCCTCATAGGGCCTGTTCTCCAGGCCCTTCACCAGCTTTGTTGCTCTTCTCTGGACTTGCTCCAGAGCCACAACATCCTTCCTGTGGCAAGGGGCCCAGAACTGAACACAGGATTCAAGGAGCGGTCTCACCAGTGCTGAGTACAGAGAGAGAATAACCTCCCTGGACCTGCTGGTCACACTGTTTCTGATACAAGCCAGGATGCCATTGGCCTTCTTGACCACCTGGGCACACTGCTGGCTCATGTTCAGTCGTCTGTCAACCAACACCCCCAGGTCCTTCTCCTCCAGGCAAATTTCTAGCCAGACTTCTCCCAGTCTGTAGCTCTGCACAGGTTTGTTGTGCCCCAAGTGCAGGACCCAGCACTTAGCTTTGTTAAACCTCATGCCATTAGTCTTAGCCCAGCGGTCCAGCCTGTTCAGATCCCTTTGCAGAGTCTCCCTACCCTTCAACAGATTAACACTTCCACCCAGTTTAATGTCATCTGCAAACTTGCTAAGGGTGCATTTGATCCGTTCATCCAAGTCATTGATAAAGACATTGAACAGGGCTGGAGCCAGCACTGAGCCCTGGGGAACACCACTTGTGACCAGCTTCCAGCTGGAGTTAACACCATTTACCACCACTCTTTGGGCCCAGCCACCTAGCCAGTTTTCCACCCATGAGAGTGTGTGCCTGTCCAGGCCAGAGGCCGAGTTTCCTAAGCAGAATGCTGTGAAAAACTGTGTGAAAGGCTTTACTGAAGGCCAAGAAGTCTGCATGGGTCAGCCCAGCCACTGGGAGCTGTTCCAAGGGCCTTCTCAATCCAGTTATTCTGCAAATGGTCACAGTCCCCATCCTGCTACTTCATCCATTGATGGTTTATTCCCTACCATGTCTCCTACTGCATCTTCCCAAATATTTTAAAATTACTTCCCTCAGGAAGCCATCCGTGCCTGCTAAGGATTAGCCCAGATCCCTTTTTCCTGCATGCAATGTGTAACCATCCTATCCAATCCCATTCTGCTTTCTGACTCTGGCTAAATCCCACTGTCTCATGTGATGTTTTAGTACAAATCACCGAGATAATCACGGCCACATAGACACCATTTTCTTCTAAAATCCACCCCTGAACTCTGCAGTCATGCAATGAATACAGAGAATAATAAAAAAATACACAGAAGTTCAGGAAAAAGGATTGCAATGATCTAGAAAAATATACAAAACCTGAATTCTTTAAGTTAGTGCAAAAGATTTGTTTGGGTTTCAGTTAAAGCAGAAAACACTCCTAATTTCATCCACTCCATAGAAATCCAAGGCTGCACAGTTCCTTAATTAACCTGTGCTGTCAGGCAGAAGTTGAGTCTCTTTCTTTTAATTTTTTTTAATTAAGAAAAATATCCCCAGTATTTGAGAAAAAAAACCCAGCAGGTGAAATTTTACTCATTTGGCAGTCTAGAGACTATACTTTTCCAGTTACCAATAATTCAAAGGTAGAACTAAGCTTTCTGCATTTAAATCCTTTTAATTTCTAAACCCCAACACCTGTGAACATATCCTTTGACAGCATAAACAAACCAAGCCATTTGCTCAATTCTTATAGCTTTGTGGCTACCATGAAATTTAGGGTACTTTGGTATCTCAAAGCGGCATTGAAAAATTTAGACAAGAAAGATCCAGAGGTGCCTTGCATCACATTGTCCCTCTCTTACCAGTTAAACTGGTTATACCAGTTCATTTGTTTCCAGGAGAGATAATCCAGCTGCTTAAAGGCTGTGTTCCCTATGCCCACAGAATCCAGGAGCCAGATCTATCATCCCACACGTCCCTCAAATCCACCTGCAGAAGAACCAGTCCCAAGACAAAAATGTAGGGGCTGGGGGAGAAGTAGGGCAAGTTTATTCCCACCTGTGGACACACAGGATTACCACCTGCCATTACAGACCAAAGACATTTGCCAATCCCAACAGATGGCCACATCTGCATGGATTAAAAATAAAAAAAAACAAACATAACCAGAAGAAGCCACATACGCTTTCATTTTATCTATGTTTCATAAAATAGAAAAGATCACAAAGATCACCAAACAAGTCAAAATGATCTTACTAGTCGAGATGCACAGCTAGTTCCACAGAAGGGTTTTTGAACCTGTGCAAAAGCAGCAATTTTATGAAGTTCTACTTGACAAACAGGGTATTTTTAATTTATTGTTCAGAACCTGGATGTATGCATGTTCACGTACTGCTAGCACCCAGAAAACCAGTCAAAACTGGCACCTGTCATTGGCTCAAAGAGTATTCAAGCATGGAACAGCTGGTATACTAAAATTATCAAATTAAATTAAAAGATTAAACTAAAGCCTTATATAAGCAAGTATTACAGCTCTGTTAGATTTCTAGGTCTGCTACAGGTGCATAAGTAGTTCCAAAGAATAACATAAAGGTAACTTAGTATGTACAGATATTGAAATAAGAGTCAAGTGTCTAATAGATAAGTTTAGCAATATTTCAACGGCATCTCTTTTCTAATCTCTTATGTGTAACTCCTTTTGCAGCCACACCTAATCCTTTTAGTCTTCTCACCTTTTTAAAGTTGGGCAAGTCTTGAGCAGCCTGTCAGCCAGCCTCCCTTTCTCAATCAGCAGTCATTAAGATGGTTTTTTTCTGTAGCCCGGTGTATAGGCAGAAAGATCAACCATGAAATTACAGGACTCACATTTTGCCCTGATGCTACTTTTGTGCAGGAAAATGGAAGTGTACTTGAATGGATACACTACAAAAACTTCGGGGTTTATTCATTCATTTATTTAAAAGATCAAATCTTTCACTGAAGCAAGAGAGGCTGACAGCCAATAATTAAATCTAACAACAGTAAATTAATTCCCTCCATATACTGTAAGAACAACTGTACACTTGATTCCTCCTGCCAACCCACCTTTTTTTTTTTCCTTTATATATATTTCAGGTTTGTTTGCTATTTTGATTTCAACAATGCAGGTCACTTCCAAATACAGGTAATTTTGTTCAACGCCCTGGGTACACTGGGAAGTGTCTCAGAAATGTGGTGTTTTAAACCCAGCAATCCAAGTTTCAAGTTTCTTATCTGCCTCTTTCCTTTTTCCCTGCCACTTGAGGATCTAACAATGAAGTAACAGGAATTCTTCGCACCATCTTCCAATATCCAAGCATAAGCACTTAAATTCTTGCTCTAATTATTAACAACTGGTATTCGGAGATTACTTCAAAACCCAAGGTTCCACATAATATTAATCTTTTCAGCCACACTACCTCAATAAAACCGAGGTCACTTCAATTTTTCTTGTCATAGTTCTATTGTGGTGAAGAGAATTCTATAAGAACTCAAGGCCAGCAAATGCAATTAAAGTATAAATACTGAAGAGATCTGCCACCACATACTTCATGGGTAAAGATCTCAGTCAAAATGAAACTACTGGATCAATTAAGCAAAGGCACAGGCCCTACTTTTACTAATACTTTCAAGTACCTTTTTATTTTTAAAAGAAGCTATTTTTATGATTAAGACAAGCTTTATTTATTTCATCTATTGCTCTAACCTTCAGAAGCTCATCATGTTATACATATATACAAGGAAAATGACTTTAATTATCTTTGCTTCATTTAAAAAATAAATCAAAACAGTATTTCAATAAAGAATTCTCAAACACCAAAAGGAAGAAAATACTAAATACTTTGAACAGTCTTAATGTTTTTATGGCTTTTGATAAACCAGAGCCCTCAAATTTAATGGGCAGATGCAAAACTTACCACCTTGAAAGGCAGCATCAAGAGCTAACTCTGAGACCTTACATAACTGAGACAACTAAGCAAGAAATGTTACTTTTTTTTGGCCTCTTTAATTACATTAAACTCACCTGAACCCAATGCTTTCCTACTATACCAAAATCGGGATAGACATTTTTACATTCATATAAAACAAATAAAGAACAGAAATAAGTTGGGAGGCAGATGGGACCTGACAGATTACCTAGAGGCAGTTAACGGGATACAACACAAAATGGCTAGGAGAGAAACAAAGTCTTTTTACCAGAGGAGAATAACAATAACCGTTCTGGAAAGTGCCACACTGCAGGATACCCTTTATTCTAGCATTATGTTAATAAACAAAAGAGAACCTGTTAGAACTACTGCTGATGCCTCACTGCTCTTTCTCATAAGTCCTTTTTCATAAGAGCTAAGGACTACGACAGAAGTCCTGCTTCTTATGAAAAGCAAGCAACTTAGAACTTGTAATGATCTGACTGTGCCACCTGTATCTTCTGCAATTCTCCTTCCTTTCAGGGGGAAACAATTCACTATTACTATTTTATGGTCCTCTACACCCAATTTTGTAGGACATCTTACAACAATCTATCTTCCTTTTGGATATCTACTGAAGAGGCCTCTTGTTGAGCTGACACTCCAATGAAGCCTGGATGTAATCTCAGCAGTTTGGCTCCTTAACGAGAATAGGTTGGCAGTTCCTATTTTTTTTTTCTTTGAATGATTTGTTAAAAATACCTCAATTCTTTGCCTTTCAGGATTTCAGAGTTGCAGCCAGGTGGTTGGGTAGCTTCACTAATGTATAGCCAAAAATAAGTAAGTCAAAAATAAATAGTATAAATTTGAGCAACTGTTTCTTCATCCTTCATTAGTCAGTAGCAGCATTAACTGGTACAGACCCATCGGTGTTCCATTACAACGCAGATTTTCAGCAAACCCTAAGTTTTATCAATAAAGTCCAGTTCAGTTGCTTTATTGATGAAAATGTGTTACAGTTCCTGTTTCTCTGGACTAACCACAGTGGAGTCAGATGCAACCGGAACTTTGTTACTTCCAGCAAAAACAGAATCAAAAGCAGCTTCCTGCTCCTCTAAAGTCACAGCAGCAGTGGGTCCTCTGACAGATGTGCTGGATAAGGCTGGCTGTCGCTCTGTAATCCTTTCCAGGTCCACTGTTTTCCTACCTCTTCTTTTCCCCAGGATTTTGATGTAATTAGCCGGCACAAGTCCTTTTGTTTGGCCGTCGTAACTAGCCAAAAGCCAACCACGGATTCTGGGTTGCTGTTCTGAACAAGAAAATGCAAATGCATTAAGTTACAAAACAATCTGAAATATATTGCAGTTGAAACATAAATACACCAGCAGGCAGATGACACAATAGCTCATTACACAGATAAAATAACTCTGTGATAAAAGGCAAACACAAATTACTTAATAAGAGAAATGATGAGGATTTGCACTGACAAGGGAAGCTGAAAAGTACCATGAAGTGCAAGTTGTTCTGAAATCAATGACACCACCATACTGGTGATTGTTATAGTTGTGCAGCACATGGGAAGGAAAGATAACCACAATGGTAACCACAAAACACTCCCTGAGTAAGTTTGGCCTGTATCTCCCATATGTCAGGGAAATTGAACAAAAATACTCAATAAGTTTTATTACAATGCAAGTAACCTATGGGAAAAAAAAATTAGTGTGGATGAGAAGTTTGGGTTTTTGTTTTCATTTGCAGATTCTAACAATATGACTTATTTCACATATGATTTAGAAAATAAATACAAAATTAAAAGCCTACCTTTGGGTGCTAATTTTAGGATGTCACCAGCACGGAAAGAAATTTCTTCTTCTGAGAGAGCATTGAAATCATACTCTGCTCTTCCAACTACGTGATCATCTTCTCCACTGGCCCAGTTACTAGATACTGTTGCCAAAACGAAATTAAATGATTACTTGCTTCAAATTACTAAGTGATGAGCTTTATAAAGGAAAATTTCTTTGCTAAAACTTTTCCAACAGAAAACCGACAAGAGAATCAAACCATACAAGACCTGATGAATTAATCCAACCAATACTTCCCTTGGCCCCACCCCAACTGCCATATCTAATAGAAAGGCACTATGATTTTGGAGTCATGCAAAGCTTACCATGAAACTGCATCCTAACTCAACAACAGGCTACTTGAACAGGCTGTTAGTTGTATCAAATGCCTAATTCAGTATTGTATCCCAGTATCTATTAACTTCTGTTATTGCACTGTAAGGTTAATCACTATACAACTGATAACAAAATGCTGCAGTTCACTTATGCTGCCGAGCATGTTTACCTGTTTCTTCGTCACTGTACGTGGAAAGTAGTTTCCATATCAGATAGGGACCTCCCATTATAACAGCAAAGAACAAGAAAATAGGCCATGATTTTGCAGAGTTAGCCATCTTGTCTTCAAGGCGAGCACGAGCCACTGTTCCCTCACTTTCAGCCCACAAATCTTCATTCTCTGAGCTCTGCCGCAGACCTAGTAATTGTTGTAGACGGTGGTAGAGATACCTTATAGTTCTCACTAAAGCAAAAGCTGAGAACACTTTTGTGAAGTGTACTTTGAGGCGAGAGAAGTGATTGGCTACATCCAACACAGCTCTGAAACTGTTGTACACAGCTGAAAAGGTAGCATCCATCATCATGCTAACTGAGGCAAATGCATGCACGATACTTTCAATGGACTGAAATGCACCTCTGCTGCTCTCTTCAGCCTGCTGAACAAACCTGCTGGGAGGAATATCATCAATACGGAAGCGGTTATAACCCAAACCACCATATGCACCATATCCGTAACTGTAAGGACTATAGCTTCCATAAAATGAGGTTCCATATGAACCATAGCCTGGAGAAAAAGAACTGCTATATGCTGGCCTGAAAGTACTCAGACTAGTGCTTCCCGGTTGCTGTGATGGTCTTGGCAAAATAGGCGGCGGTATTCGTACAACTGTGGGTTGTCCAGGCCTGGTCAACAGGTTGTCACCCAAGTCAGCAGACCTAAACAAATTCAGATAAACAAGATCAGTGCTCAAAATAAGATGCTTTAATTTAATTACTCTAGAGGTTTTGGCTAACTACATAAAAAGACAGTACATTACAGTACTGCCAGGATAGGGAACCTGGTAGCTGAATGCTCAGTACATTGCACAATATTTGTGGGAAGTAAAAATGCCAGTCAGGAAATACAGGTCTTTCAGGGGAAAGAAATGTGATGAGATATTTAGTGTAAAGATGGAACCATCACATATCTGAAATGTACACATGGAAAAACTTCAAGTCTGTTTATTATTTACTATAAAAGCATGAAGTGCTACATGTACATCCACCAAACCTCATGCTGTAACACCTAGGTAATTTTTCTGCACACAAGAGCCTCTCATGTGCACTACCAATAATATTTACAGACTTTGCACTCTGAAAGATTTATTTCAAACATTTGTCCTGAGCTCTTCTATACAATGAGCTAATGGTACAGTGGGAACAAAGTCTGAGAGCTCCTTTGAATCACCCCTTGGAGAAGAGGGTGGTGTGACTTAATTGAGAATCCAAGTAATTATGCAACAACATATGCAAGGCCTTTGGGTTCCCTCAACTTACTGCTCTACCCAAACTAATGACCTTTAAGTAGCATTCCAAGGGATTGAATCTATTACTGTTAACTGTTGGCAGAAACAGGTATTATGAGTCAGTTATTTGTTTTCAATTTGGTGAACTTTTACTCCTAGGCATGCCTGTAAGTTTAAGTCATTTCAGCTATGCTCTTCTTAATAAGACTCTGCAAGTACTAGACTGGTATTTGAGTTCTGACAAGCAGCTGTTCAACTCGCTGTTTCATTTAAAAGCCAATCACACATTATCATCCTAAAGATCACAGATTTTGGTCATTTCCCATGCTTACTGCTTCATCCCATGACCTCACACTTCTGTAATCCCTTAAATAAAACAAAATAAAGAAAAAAAAAGTTTGAATTGCTAGGAGCTGCTTCTTTCGGCACTGCCTTCAATGTGAAGCATGTGCACTATACTATTTCTGCACAAAGTAGGGAACAACTTCTAGCATAACTTAAATGTTTCCATAGCAAAGAATAATATTTATAACTTTATACTGTTTATTTTTCCCATCGTAGACTTTAACTCTCTTAGCAGTTAAAAACAGCAGCAAAAATAAGTTATTATCACAGAAAACAGAGATTCTGTAACTTATTAAGTCACACTACACTGCACTCCCTAATAGTCAACTTACGACACCTCACTTTAAAGCTGCTTCAAGCAATTTAAAACAAGCTACGTAACTCCACTAAGAAGAACTAACATCAAATTTCTTGCTCAGAAAGCTTCAGTTTGCTGTGAATACAGCAAAGCTTCTGTTGAATGTCTAGTCTTGGGCTAAACTTTTGCCCAATTTCAGCTCATTGTAATTGCAATTGCTAGTTTCAAATGGAAAAAAAAAAGACTGATCTTCAAGTATTAAGCTTTCCTTCATATCTGATAAAAATGCAGAGCAGGTTGTATTTCCTGAAAAATTACAGAATCATAGAATGTCCTGAGTAAGAAGGGACCCACAAGGCTGTCTCTGCATAGGACAATGCCAAATTCATACCACGTACCCGAATGCACTGTGCAAATCCTTCTGCAATATTGTCAAGGCTTGGTGCCCTTACTGCTTCCCTGAGGGGCCTGTTCCAGTGCTCCGTCACCCTCCAAGTGAAGAACTTTTCCCAATATCAAACCTAAACCTCCCTGGTGCATCTTCCTGACATTCCCTTGGGTCCTATTATTGGTCACCAGGGAGAGAAGAGATCAGCACCTGTTCGTCCTCCTTCACTTGTGAGGAAGCAGTAAACTTCCAAGTAAACAGCGAGTCTCCTCTTCTCCAGGCTGAAGAGACTTAGTGACTCCAGCGTCTCCTCATACAGCTTCTCCTCCAAAACCTTCACCAACTTTGTGGCTTCCTCACGTCACTCTCCAGTAGCTTTATATCTTTTTCATACTGTGCCACACAAAACTGCACCCAGTACTTAGGTTCCCATGCAAACACACCCATGGCAAACACATGCATCTTTTCCAGTAGCTGAGGATAACAACACACAGTTTCTCCACTCCTGCAGGGAAACACACACTCACACAGCTATATAATCCCAGGAACGGACACCCACACTTTGTCCACCTGTGGCAACACACAAGACTTTACAATCACTACACTAAACATGCAGGTTTTGACAGACACAAGTAAGGTTTGAGGCCGGTACTTTTTGGGAGCTTCTCCCTCCTTTCCTTCCCATCTCTCTCCCCACCAAAGAGGGGAATCCACTCATGACTAAGTACTTTTTGGGAGCCTCTCCTTCCTTCTCTCCCTTGTTCTCCGCTGAGGAGGTGTATGTGTTCAGGACCCAGTATTTTTCAGAATCCTCTCCCTCCTTTTTACTCTCTCTCCCTCCCTCACTTCATCCCCATCCCCACTGGGACAGGAAAACCCCTGGGGACCCAGTAGTTTTTGTGAGCCTCTCCTTCCTTCTCTCCCTCTCCCCACTGAGGAGGGGAATCCATTTATAACCTGGGACTTGTCAGGAGCCCCTCTCTCCAGAGGGGAATCCACCTGGGACCCAGAACCTTTCCCTTCTCTCTCCCTCATTTCAACCCTCTCCCCATTGAGGAGGGGAATCCACTCAAGACCTAGCAGTTTCTGGGAGCCTCGCCTTTCTTTTTTCTTTCTCCCCACTGCGTAGGGGAATGCATTCAGGACCCAATTCTTTTTGGGAGCTTCTCCCTCCCTCTCTCTCTCTCTGCCCACGGAGAAGAGGAACCCACCCGGGATCTAGGACTTTTCGGAAGCCGCTCCTTTCTTCTTTCTCTCTCTCCGCTGAGAAAGGGAATGCACTCAGAACCCAGTACTTTTTTGGGAGCCTCTCCTTTTTTCTTTCTCTCTCCCCACTGAAAATGGGAATGCACTGAGGACCTAGTACTTTTTGGGTGCCTCTCCCTCGCTCCCTCCCTCTCTGTCCCCGCTGGGGAAGGGAATCCACTCAGGACCCGGCACTGTCCGGGAGCCTCTCTCTCCCTCTCCCCGCCGAGAAGGGGGCTGCACCCGGTCGCCCAATGCCTGTCCCAAGACCCCTTGAGCGGGGCCGGGCGGGGGCAGCGGCTGCCGGGTGCGCCGTGAGCCGGGCCCGACCTTTGATCCGGCCCCAGAGCGGCGCGGCCGAGGCAGGCGGCTGGCCCGGAGCCGGGGTGAGGGCGGGGGGGGGGGTGAACGCCGTCCCCTCCGCGGGAAGGGCAGGGCACGGCCGGACTCACTTGAAGGCGGTGGTCGCCGTGGCTCCCGGCAGCCGCCGGTTCTCCCAGGGCTTGGGCGGCGGCGGCTGCGACGCCATCTCCGCCCGCCCGCGCGGCCCCGGCCCGCGCCCCGCCCCGCCCGCCGGCAGGCGCCGCGCGCGACCGCCGAGCTCTTCTCCGGCCGCCGCTCGGCAGGAGCCCCGCCGGCTCATCGATGCGCTCCGCCTCGCCGCTGGGCGCGCCTGGCCCGGCCGCGCGGGTAAGGGGAGCGGCCCCACGCCGGCTCGGGAAGGGCGGGAGCTTGGCCGGGAGCGTGCGGGGGAGGCCGGAAAAGCGGGCGGGAGGGTGAGGCCCCTCCCGGCGGGGTGGGACAGGGGGACCCGGCTGCGGCCTGCGGGGCTTAAAGGGGCTCGCGAGGAAGGGGAGAGAAGCCTGTGAGCGGGGCTTGTAACCATAGGAAAAGCGGTGGCGGCTCTAAGCTAGAAGAGGAGGAGTTTGCACTAGGTATTGGGAGGAAATTCTTCTCGCTGAGGGCGGTAAAACACGGGAAGAGGCTGCCCAGAGCGGTGGTGGATGCCCCCTGCCTGGAAGCGCTTGAGGTGACGGTGGATGGGGCTCCGAGCACCCCGGCGCCCCCTCTCCTGCCCTCTCCCCTGCCAGTGCGAGGCTGCTCGGGGCGAGGGCGGTAGGGCCGGTGTGGCCGGGAAAGGCACGAGGTGCCGGGATCAGCGGCTCCAATGGGAGCGGTGCCCGCCCTCCTGCCCTTTATCCTGCCTCGGGAGGGGTTTCTTCCCGTTACCGTGGCGATGCGTAACTCTCGTGAGGCTGAATCGAGCTAAGAGTTACTTAAAAAGATGTTTGTTTATGTCCTTATTTATTTTTAAGAGCGAATTTGACGCTTTCTCGCTAGCCCTCGGGTTTTTAAAGTTTACCATAAAGAATCCAAATCCAGGAGAAATTAAATCAGTTGTATTCACGAACATAGATCTGACTTTTGATTTAAACAGAAGGCTGGTGGATGAGTAGTTTGCCATGTATGCTGTTCTCTCTTAAGATACCTTCTTTGTGTGTGTCTGGCAGTCTGGTTGCACTTTGGAGAGAGGAGTAAGATTTTTTTGGTTTTCAGTTCTAACGGACTGAGAGCAGCTCTGCAGAGAAGGACTTGGGGTTGCTGATGGATAAGCTCAATATGAGCCAATGATGTGCTCTTTCAGCCCAGAAAGCCAACTGTATCCTGGGTGCTATCAAAAGAAGTGTGACCAGCAGGTTGAGGGAGGTGATTCTGCCTTTCTACTTGCTCTCTTGAAACTCACCTGGAATACTGTGTTCAGTTCAGGAGTCCTCATTACAGGAAGGATGTGGATCTATTGGAGCAAGCACAGAGAAGGGCTGCAGAGATGATCAGGGAGCTGGAGCATCTTTAATACAAGGACAAGCTGAGAGAGTTGGGCTTGTTCAGCCTGGAGAAAAGAAGGCTCTGTGGAAACCTTCTGGCAGCTTTCCCCTACTTAAAGGGGGCCTACAGGAAAGCTGAGGAGGGGCTCTTCGTCAGGGAGTGCAGGGATAAGATGAAGGGGAAGCTTTAAGTTTTAAGCTGAAAGAGGGGAGATTTGGATTAGACCTTACGCAGATTTTTTTTTTTTGTGTGTGAGGGTGGTGAGGCTGTGGAACAGGTTGTCCAGAGAATTCATGGTTGCCTCATCCCTGGAGATGTTCATGGTCAGGTAAATTGAGGCTTTGAGCAACCTGATACAGTGGAAGGTGTCCCTCCCTATGGCAGGGGGTTGGAAGTGGATGATCTTAAAGATCCCTTCTGAGCCAAACCATTCTATGATCCTATGAATAACTTTTCCCATGTCATGAAGGTTGTCTATGGCTGAGATATTTCTGTGCAAGGTGTATTACTGAGTAGGATAGGATGCAAGAGGTGTAACAGACTGTCGCTGGCATGGAGATTGCTGATATATCCTACTTTTACAAAATCTCCTTCAGTACAGAGGCTGAATGATATCAAATGCTGCTTGCAGGAGCTAAGCCCAAAACAAAATCGGGCCGTTCATCTGAAAGTGGGTATTGTGGAGTTCCTTGCCAAAGGATGTGGAAGGAAAAGATTTTCAAAGAGACACTAAAGAAGGATTGGAGGAAAGATCTGTTAAGTTTTAACAACAAGCAAACAATGTCAGGTCAAAGAATTCCCCAAACCAAAATTAACTGGAGGCAGAGAGGGCTTGGCAGAGGTGTGTATGGCCTGCATGTTTTCCTGTGGCATCTGTTTGTTCCCAGTTGGGGTGACAGTAGATCAATTGAACCTTTGGTCTGAACATACATGGTTATTCTTATGTGTGTTTTTTAACTTTATTAGATATCCAGTAGGAGTGAGCACCTCACTGGGAATCTCTCTTTTAGCCATAAACTTTTAGGGGAAAAAGCATTATGAGATCTGTCACAAAAGTGGCAGTCTGGTATTTGAGATGGGAAAGAAATCTCAAAAAACGGAAGGGGCTAATGGATAGAAAATTCCTTTGCCTTTAGGACTTAGTATGACAAAAGGAGATAGCATCTGCGGTTTTTGCTGTTTGTTTCAGGATTTTTTCCCTGTGAATTTAACAGATTCGTTCTTTAGTTGCTACAATTTTAGAAGGAATTTCCTTATTACATTTGTCTTTATATATCTAAGCTCTACCTGCCTTTTCCTCTCAGTAAAGAATAATGTGTCACATCATGGACTTAATCAAAGATAAAACTCTGAGCAGAAGTTCAGTATAACTGTCAGAACTCTTGCCTTCAGATTTTTCTTGGAAGTACAGCAGCTTTTCCACAAATCGGTGGTCTTTTTGGGGTTGGTTTTCCAGTTCTGTTGTGCTTTTGATTTAAGACAAACAAGTATCCTAAACTTTCTGTAGAGGATGAAAAAAAAAATCCAGTGATTCTAAGTATAGTATAGTTAGTGAATCCTTTTATTGTTGAATTGTGTTTATTCTAAGCCTTTTTGATTCTCTTTTTTTTTTAATTTTAGTATTATCTGGGATGTCTTCATTAACAGAAAAATACAGTCCAGTTGTTCAGCTTTTAATGAACACCGGCACTTGCCCACGATGTATTTTGAGGTTCTGCTGTGTGGGATCACAGGTGCTTTACAGACGTCCGTACAAGGTTTGTTCTTTGTATTCCTGGTTAGAATGTGTGAACACATGAATGTGGTGTTCTTTGTGCTACCTTGGAGGAGAAGGTTGGTGTGTTCTTTGGCTTTTTGCCTGAGAGGGAAAAGGCTTTGCCAAATGAGTTATGAAAAAAGACTGCTGCTGCCACATGCAATTTTTAAAAATTACAAGAATCATAGAACATTAAAATTGTTGTGGTTAAATTTTGTTTGACTGTAGAAGTTACTATGTATTCCTTGAAAACACTAGAAAACAGGGCTTGTTAGCTTCTGCACAGTATGATTCTCACTTTTGAAGCAAAGCAGCTATGACTCTTCCCTCTGTTCTTTTTCCTTTAATATAATCTCTATTAAAGGGGTTGTGGGCAGTGTAGCTGATGCAGAGGAGGAGCCATTTATGCTCCAAATTTTTGCCTACTACCTCCTTTTTGTTTCAGTAGAATTGGTAGAGGGACATAACTGAAGAATTGTGGAGCACGGGTTAAGGATAAATTTTCCTTTTTTGGTCAGTCGAACAGTGTAATTGGGCGTCCTTTTTAGCCAACCTTAGTTCTGAAATTTGGTGTTCCTCAAATTTTTCCACAATCATCTTTGTTCTTGTACTCGATACTCCTCAGCTTAGTTTTGTCTGTCTGCTCCTCATCCATATTACTGCTTTGAGACCTCTCTTATTGTGTAGGCCAGATTACCTGGTCAAGTCCTTTGTCTTTATGTTTGCATGTTCTGGTATCTGTCTTTATTTTTTCACCTTTTTTCAAAAGTTGAGACTCCTCCGAGTTAATTTTTAACATCTTTCTTACTTATTCTTTTCCATTTTCTGTCAGTCATCTGGGAATTGTTAATTCTGTATGTCATTTTTATTCTTTACCTAGTCTTCCTCTGAGTTGTGTCAATGCAGTAACCACTGTCTTTGTCATTGAAGACCTTTTAATAAGTCATCTTTCTTTCTGAACTATATCTCGCCTCTCTCTCTCATCCTTCCTAAAATTCAGAGCCATGCAAGTAATTCTCTGTCCTCACCAGCACTTCATTTAATATTTATAGGCTTCTCTCTTTATATGAAGTTCTTCCTCTATGTACTTAACTTCACCCTCGCTTGTATTTGCTCTCGTTTTCTTCTCTTACTATACTAGCCAACTCTCTTCCTAGTCACCAGGGCTAATGGAGTTAGAGGAATTACATTCTAACATTATCTAAATGACAAGAAGGCAATAAACACCTATTTTCACTGAATGGCAATGGGGCCAAAGGTAAATGCATTTCTGCAAGTCAGATCTGTTAAATATTTTCACTGTTCTTGGATGATAAAGAACTCTGTTCAGCAAAATTCAGTTTGTCTGGATAACATTTTGAGAGAAATAGAATTTGGAGCTTTTTAACTGTGTAGAAGTCTTCTGGTATAATTTCCAAGTTCTTAATTACATACAATAAGACTAAACTGGAATGATTAGTACTACCTTTTAGAAGTGGGTTTGTGAGTGCTTGTTATAGCATTGAAGAGGAAAAAACCCCAATAATTTCTCTATTTGAATAAGGAGTTGATGAGAGATTTAAAAGAATTTCTGAAAAACAATGAAGAAAAAGAAGGTATAGTTTGTTTTGATGAAGTTGATCCGCCTTGTAAGAGAATCAGACTTGAAAACACAGAAGAAGGGCCTGATGATCTGAACCACAATGGAGTACTCCAGCCGATTCCTTCAGCTAATGATGAAAATACTGAAATGAAGAACTCGGTGTTGAATATCTGCAATGTGTGTTTGGGAATTCTTCAGGAGTTCTGCGAGTCTGACTTTGTTAAAAAGGTAAATAATCAGTTCTTAATCTTTATGTGTAGTTTTATTGGAGCTTGTTCATGTTGGGTCCTGCAGTATAGAGCTGGTGATTAAAAACGACATGCAGTTAAACACCTGAGAGAAGGATACCAGGAAACAAACTAAAAGATTCACGTATGTCGAATATTTGAAGTGTAGGTGGCGCCATTCAGCTGCACACCGCTTATTGACAAGGTTGCTTTCCTCCTGTGCTGCTGGGAAATGAAACTCGACGGTCAGACCATATTTTACCCCGGCCTTGTAATATTTTAACTTTTTTTTAAAAAAAGCAGCACAAGTGCAATAGAATGGCTGCTAGGACCACATTTTCATAAGGAAAAGGCTAACAGATACATGGTTACATGAATTTAAGAGAAAACCTGAAATTCAGCTGTATAGATTACAAAAGACTTCACTGTGAATGGTGACCTCTCCACTTTTCTTCTGTGAGGGGGAAATGAAAAGGCATCAACTGCTATGCCCTTCAGCTTAACTACATATTCCTAAAATAGCATGAGCCTGTCTTTACTATGTGCTTATGTTCAGAAGGCCACAGAGGAAGAAAATGTTTTGGTGATGCAACAGATTGTAGGTAACGGCGAAGGTAGGAGTTAGGAGAGAATATGGGCATAATGAGTCTTGCAAACATCATCTCTGAGACATAAAATTGCTTATGTGACAAACTGAAATATCAGCCAGAAAAATCACAGTTGCGTTTGAGATGTTTAATGGAGTTTTAATAGAAAAGAATTTGGTTTAATAGCATGAATATATTTAAAAATGAGACTAAACAAAAGTGTAGTAAAATTGGTGCACTGCATAATGTTTCATTTTTGTTTCCAATGTATTTTTGTTTTCAGTGTATTTTTACAGTATCTGCTTCTAAGACTTGTTTCAGAGTAGCAATAGAAAATCTGACAGCATTTGTTGAGGCATTGCAAAACCCAATTATTTTATAGAGACATTTCCTTATACGAAATGTTGATTTCACCCTGAATGCTCAGAAAGCGTCTTTAACATTCTCTGACGTTCTGGACAACTTCTCCATGTGTGTTTAAGCTTCTTCCAGGGCCAACTAGCCATCAGCTCTCGCTAGCCTGTTTGTGTGTTTGGGTTCTTATTTTATTTCTGGTGACAAACAGGATTTTTTATGATTAAGAGTATTTTTGAATTAGTACTGTGTATACCTGTTTGTTCCTGTCTTGTCCCAGGATCATAGCATTTTTATTGTCATAGAATTGTATCACTGCCATAAACGAAAACATTCTGGGTCAGCTGTTCTAGTCTTTAGTTACAGTGGTGCAATTTCTTGCACTAAGATTTCAGTATACAATTGGTCCTAGCCTTAAAATAGTCAGTTTGGTTGTTGTGTAGCAATAAGGATACAGTTTATTAGTAGCATGTTTTTATTTAACAGAACAAAAAAGTTATATTCCAATAATTCATTAGAGATTACTCCAGTTTGTCTATTCAGCATCGATCTGAATGTGTATTACCATGGATTTACAGTGATTACACTAGAATAAAGACTATCCAAAACGATTATTAACTGGACTTCATTGCTATTTAATATTAGAATATTTCTCTTACAGGTGTGCCAAAAGGTTAATTCCGCTAATTACGAGTTCACTAGTTTTGTATTTTCTGTGTCGCTACCCCCACAGCTGTCTGTTAGGGAGGTAAGTATTTACAGATACTTCTTTGTAACTTAAATGCATGTTAAAGAAAGTAACTTTGGAATGTATGAGCTAGAGGTGGTTTGATTTTTAATTGCTGTTGTATAAAAAAAACCCCCAAAACACATGCTAGAAGTGAAGTCTGTTCTCCCTTTCCTTGTTGGTGAGTATTATTTTAATTAATAAAGTATCTGAGTCACTTCAGTTTTTGGTTAGCCTGGGAGTTACTTTACATCTGAAAATCTACAAGGAGTTTCTTTAAACCCTCAGTGTATTGTTCCCTTTGGTACAGATGCCAGCTCTGCTTTGTGGATCTTCTCAGAGAAGGAACTGCACAGCTGGTGCTTTTCCTGAAATAAATGATAATTGGTAGTGCAGAATACAAATGAAGGAATTTGAAGATGAACTCTTTAATTATTTGGCATTTTAAATTATGTGAATGTACACATTTTAATAGTCACCTGTCTTGGGTATTGTTGGAAGTTCAGATTTGTAGAACTATAGTTTTTAACAGTTGTAGAACTATTGGTTTTGATGGCAGTTTTAATAAAACCATAATTGCTTACTTTTCAGTCATTTAACTACACAGGATAATGACAATATGGATAACCCTGGTAATTTTTTTTGTTAATTCAGGGAGAATGCTAAGTATGGTATAGCTTGATCAATAAAACATCGATTTTTGTTTAGTTGCTGGATGTTTTACAATAATAAAAAATGATGCAAAAATACCATTCTAAAGGGCAGCGTGTAAATCTTTATGATAGATGCCTGCTGTGGTAGGATGTAGTAGAAGCTTTAGTGAACATGGCAGGAAGAAGTGTAAGTCTTCTTGGATTTATGTATAAATCTGTGGTGAGACCGGTTCACGTCCCACACAGTTTGATTGTTAAATAATCTGCCTCAGCTTTAGTGTTGATTTTTGCTGTTAATTCTGGCATCTTGGGCAAATGCCAGTGTAATAGCTGCATTGTGCTAACATATTCTAAGTTTTCTTGAAGGTAGGATTCTCTGCTTCCCCTTTGAGATTAAGGATAGTTGATGTGTTTGCTTCAGCTGCCAACATGACTGGTAAAATGCTACCAAAACAAATTGCTTTGTGCTTTCTACATGGATGATCTAGTTACTCCCATTTGATTTTATGGTTATTAAAAAAAAAAAGTCAGAAAAAGCAGTTTCAGGCTCAGTGAGTACAGGGATGCTTGTGTGTGTGCCCATGATGCTCTGTAAAACTCTAAATATATGTCAAACCTGCTCCAGCTTTGTATCTGATGTAAGCTTTGGTGTTAAAAAAAAAAAAAAAGTGGAGCCTTATTATTTTTAGGATACTATCAATCAGGTCTTTTCCAGTCTACCTTTGCTAATCATTACTGAGACTTCCCATACTGTATTTATTATAGCTTCAATGAGCAAAAATGAAGTGATTCACAGAACCTTCTGGCTAGAGTCCCAGCTACAATTCCCATGTTATCAAGTTCTTAATACGTTTCCATTATGCATCTTTAGCTTGACAGCTATAGTTTATCTAGCTTAAGAAGAACTTCTTTTTTCATAGCGTATCTATTATATATGACAGAGAGAGGGAAAGAAAAATTCGATGCTACTGTTCTTCCTTGCCCTCCTTGTGGGTCTTTGCCAGAATACCTCAGTAGAGGGTGTTATTGCATTGCGTTTTTAGCTCAGTAGTGTTCTCACACAATTCTGAACAAGCACGACAAGTGTTTCTGTGTGCTTTTGAGGCAGCTGTGGCTGTAATTGGAAGCATAAAATAATAGTTTGTTTCAGAGAGTTCCTCTTACTGATTGAAATACTGATGATACACTGAGACTGTGTGGACTGGGAAAACTGACTTGGCATATGCAGTTGGTAGAAACCTTTATTGCTTCATAGTAGCTTTGTCTTTTACATACAATAGGTTATTGCTTTGATAAAAGGGATGAGATGGAATTTTTAACCCGTCCATCTGCTTCATTCCAAGTATCTTGTTCTTATGTTGAAGCAAAAAAACCCAATACAACAGTCCTTGGTACAAACTAAGGATTAAAAGTTGTGATGTGGGTCGAGAAATGAATAGGTGGAGTGAGTAGAAAGCTCCAAAACCAGATCTCTTCTCTTTGGAAACAGTTTTGTTTTGTCAGAGAGCATGTCTACATTAGGAAGTTCTTGCTGGCCTTTCTGTTCCATTCTTTTAGTTTTGCCAAATGCTAAAGCAACTGTTTGTGTGGCTGTGCTCTGACTGAAGGGTTGAAGATAGGTGATGGTGGAAGAAGCAGCTCTTTAAAATCGTGAGGGTTTATTTACCACCTATCTGTTTATCATTTAAAAAAAAATGGTAAAAACAGTTACTGTTTTACAGTTACAGAAGGAGCCTCAAGTGATATGTCAAAATATCTTGAATTGCTTTTTGTTGAAAAGAGGTCTTATGTTAAATTCTGCTTTTAATTCTTTGAACCGCACTGTATAAGAACATATGTAATTTTATCATAAAAGGATGCCCCAAAGACAACCTCCTTTTCATTGACCTTTTATATGACACATGGATTTTCTCTGACTTCTTAACGAAGAATCAGAAACTGCCTCTTAATATTACCTTCAACTAATTTAATTACAACCGTTGTCATCCTGCCAAGTCTAAAATGTATGATAGGAGCTGAAGAAGAGTGGGACATAAAATTTACATTTGCATAGTATTTGTATCTGTAATGCAAAGAACTATAACCTCTTTCCACAAGTAGGATATTTGATTAAAATAAATCATAAATACAGGAATCCCAAGTTTATGTCAGGCAACTATATTACAATATGAAGTGAGTCATGCCCTTCAAAAGGGTGACTGTTAGCTACGGTTGTGGTCTCAGTTGTGATCCATCATCCTGGTACTTGCTACAAGGACATTGATGCAAATAGCATCTGTAGTCATACTCCCTGTAGGGCTGTGTATACCTCATCGTGGAATTCCCCATCTCGAAGCTCTTTTCTAATACAGTGAAAAAGTGCTGTGCCTGGGATTGCACATGGTATTTCAACTGTTGCCACTGTGATCCCTCAGATAGCATCAGAATAATATCCTGCAGCTTGTAATCAATATAGTGCCTGAGCTAGTGTATTTCAGAAATATATTTGCTGTTAAGCATTGCCCTGCAGGCTTGAGTTCTGTAATGAGCATTTTTCATTTTCAAACCACTTCACAAACATAAAGTAATTATGAAGTAGATGTATCCGATCCCCTGCTTCCCATACTGCTGGGAGAGAGTAGAGCAGGGGAGTGAAGGCATAGTAGTAGAGGGGTTTGGCTGATTTGGTTGTTGAATATGATTTGGAGTTTGGGATCTTTTGGCTTTTGTGCTCACTGTACCCTAATCTATTGTTTCCTCTAATTGAAGGGGAAAAGCAATTTCTTTAATTCTCTTTCAGTTTTGAAGTGAAGAGAGAGGAGATTAAATTTGACCTGTGGTCTCAGCATAGTTACTTACAGGCAGAAATTTTCTTTATTTTGTGATTGGACCCATGTAAAGCAGGGGAAAGGAATGAGATTACCCACTCGACTGAGTACCAGGCCTCCATGTGCTTTAAATCAAGCCATGTGAGATTTTTTAAATTGGCATTTGTCAAATGCAAATTTCCAGACATGGTGCTATGCTTGTCATATTCTCTAGTTCAGAATTATGTTCAACGAATTTCAATTGGAAACTTTTTTTTAATTTATGATTTTATCTGGGTTATTATGCAAACAAGATTACAAGATTGGTGTTTTGTGGAGCTCTCTTAGTCATACTGTCTACATATGCAGGATAATGAATCATAGTGAATTTGAGTAAACGGTATTCCATCAATACAACTACACTTATTTTGCTCAGTAGTGTGCTGGTTTGTGTATCGTGTATCTAACAAAGTTTGTGTTTTTTCTTTGCCATCCCTTTATTTTTTTCCTTAATATTTGTAGCACTGTTTTTAGGATTTCCTCATTCTTTTACATGTACCAAGGGAAGGATAATATACATTGTTTTGATTGAGTTCCTCTATCAGCATATAAAAAAAATTATGTTGTAGTTCCTTCTGATATCAGTGAAAAGATGATGTCATTCTGGTTTTGCCTCTTTAAGTTCAATGCATGTTTCCAAACCTCTTCATTAGAATAAGTTCCTTGTACTATAGACAGTAATTGTTTCAACAGGGTTTGAGTAGAGGTTGTTTTTAAAGCACCATGTATGGTGAAGTAATAAGGGAAAGAATTTAAGATTCGAAAGAATTTAAATCAGTAGTACTGGCCATTTTTGTGGTACTCTTTTGAATGTTGCACGTGTTTATGCCAAGCATATGGAGTCACTTTTCTCTAACACAGATTGACACCTACTAATTTTGAATATCTTTTTTCATGGTGGTTGTTTCAAACTGAACAACTTGATTTTTGTAATTCATCTTCAATGCGGATGATGGGAAGAGGTGTCCAGAGTGTGCACTGATAGTAAAAGTTCTATTAGTTCAGTGACATCATTCAGACTTAATTTATTTTTTTGTTGTTGTAGGTAGAGAAAAAAAATGAGAATGTTCTTGTTGCATCATTGTAGAAAGTTTTGAGGGCCATTTTTCTCTTCTTATTAATTATTTTATCACTGATAGGGAAGCTGGGGAAATGGTAGCATTGCGGAGGTCTTCTGGACACTTGTGTTCAACATCACTTTATTTCTCCCCACTTAAGTAAAGACCTCGTAGAAAGGCCATCTGGAGTCAAAGTTAAAATTCTGGTTAACTGTAACGCATTTCAGTTTAGTAAAGTATATTTCTTTTTAAACGTAGAGAATGTGGAGAGTGGCAATCACTCTTGACTCATGCAGAGGCAAAATTTAAGGCCTGAAAGCACTGAGAAGTTACTACAATTAAGGAGTAGATCATGTTGTAGAATCAGTATGTCAGTTTAACTGAGAATGCAAAGAGATGTCCCTCTAAAACATTTCACTTCCCAGCACAGCATGGGAAAGATAAGGGTTTGGGAGCTTTTGACATAAGCACTGTTGTTTGAGAGTCTTCAGTTTCTTGATCTGTTTAGTTTTGTTCAAGCCTGTTGGTGTTGCACTGATTAGATGGCTATTGCTCCTTTGTGTTTACTTTTGTATTTTCCTGTTGTCCTTTCATACTACTGATATTATTAATTCTGCTTTTGTTCTTTTTTTGTAACCATTATTGATTGTTAGACTGCTGAGTTCCATTTGTTGGCTGGGACACCAAAGTGGTGGTTCAGGGTCTTCTTTCCTGGGCAGTGTTGCATCCAAGGATCCTGCTACATTATGTTTCTTTACATATAGAAGGGTGTTAGAGGAGAGGAGTTTAGAATTTAAGGAAACAATAACAGTACACAGATTAAGGACAGTCAAACATTAGAGCAGGTTGTCCAGGGAGGTGGTGCAATTTCCATTACTTGAGGTTTTCAAGAACTCATTGGGTAAAGCCCTGAACAGCCTGGTTTGATTTCATTGCTGACCCTAATATAACCACAAGGTTGGATAGAGACCTCCTGAGGTCCTTGAGTTATCCTGTGATCACATTTGTAAAGCAAATATTACACTTCTTTGAGTAGAGCTTCCAAGAACTATCAGGATAAGTGGAAAGTGGTATTCACAAAGGATTGTCACAAAGCAACAGAGGGGCAGTTGGGAAACGAAAAAGGAGCATTCAAGGTTGAATCTGCCTGTGATTCTCTGATCAGATATTCCAGCCATTCTTGCTGCTAAACTGTGACACCTATGTATGCTGTCTGATGAGTAATTCTTCGCAAACTTGAGTATTTGTACAAAAAGCTCCCTCTGATTTCTAATGTTATTCCTTCAGTTCCTCAGCTTTCACATATTCAAACTATTTCTACTCCTAAAATAAGTGTTGTGGTTTAAATAAGGGGGCAGTCCTCACGAAAAGAGTTCATGATTACCGTAAGAACAAGTATGTCTTTTATTTCACGTTTCTTATAATGGATAAGGACTGAATTTATTTATTTTTTAAAATTTATATGTCAAATCAGTTTTCATATACCATCCTTTTAGACACTTTTTTCATTTTTCTGTGGGGTAGGTAATGGCTAGTTGCACTTGACTTAGGCTGTCAGAGTCTTTTTCTAGTTATAGTGTTAATAGTTAATTTCAAAGTGTGTTTAGTACAGCCTGATCTTTTTATAAAGCCAGATAGGATTTGAGGTGAATTCACAGAATCACTAGGTTGGAAAAGACCTCCAGGATCATGGAGTCCAACCATTCCTATCAATCAATAAACCATGTCCCTCAGCACCTCATCCACGCATCTTTTAAACACCTCTAGGGGTGGTGACTCAACCACCTCCCTGGGCAGCCTCTGCCAGTGTCCAATGACCCTTTCTGTTAAAAATTCTTTTCTGATGTCCAGCCTGAACCTCCACTGGTGGAGCTTGAGGCCATTCCCTCTTGTCCTTTCCCCTGTTACTTGGGAGAAGAGGCCTGCTCCCTCCTCTCTACAACCTCCTTTCAGGTAGTTGTAGAGAGCAATATGGTCTCCCCTCAGTCTCCACTTCTCCAGCCTAAACAATCCCCGTTCTCTCAGCCCTCCTTGTAAGACTTATTCTCCAGAATTGCAAAGTAATGTCTTACAAATAAAACCAAACATCAATTCTATCTTTCCACCTCTAAAGCAAAAGATAAATTAAAATCCTAATGCTTCCTTTATGTCCCGAGTTTTTAAAGCATTTTTTCTTCTGGTAATAGTCTCTCAGATTGTTGGAATTTTGAGCCTTAATTTCATTTGCCTTTTTTTTTTTCTCCCCTTTTCTTCCTGGGCATGGTGGGATGACCCATAGCGTGCTGCTTGGCTGCTGGTAAAACAGGAAATGGGGTGAGTAATTTGTTTTGGCAACCTTTATACTACTTCTGTTAGAGAGTTTTCCAGATTTAGAGAAAGGAGAGATACTTTTACTCTAACTTCTTTCCAGCATAGTAGAAATGAGAAACCACTTAAAGCAGTTGATCTGCTGAAACATGTTTGTTAAAAGAAAATTTTAACCGAACAATTAATGATGTGTTTTTGAGGTCAAGAGAGTTGCTTTCATATGAAGGTAAAAGTTGTGGAATATGTAGACTCACTTCCTACATACTTGGCTGAGATTTTAACTTATTTTGTACTTTCAAAAAACTAATCATAATGAAATTCACAGTTGGAATATGCTGTCATTTTATTTGACTTTTCTTTATTTTTTTAATTGTAGCTTTTGCTCTGTGTCAGACAAGAGCTCTTTTATAGGCACTATTTGTCTATATAAATGTTGAGTAGGCAAGAAGTTGATTTTATAGTCTTCTTGTGATCCTGCTCTCCAGTTTACTTGTTGCTTACAAAGAATAAAGATGGCAGCTGGTTTGTTTTTCTGTGTGTTTGTTTTTACCCGATTTTACCTTAGTCGGGATTTCTTATCTCCTTTTCTCATGGTGTGATTATAGCTAGGATGTGGTGTTTCAACTTGGAGTGCAGGCTGTCTATCCAACTGTACAGCTTTGAGTTAGCTTGGTGATCCTGAGAGATGCCATGATGCCATCTGTAAGCCAGAATCTGTACACAGAGAGCATAATGAAATACAGACCTCTTCAGGTTTAGCTTACAATGATAGTGACTGAAAATTGTTAGTCACGTAATGGTGAAAGGTCTAGCAAGAAAGTCTAGCAAGAAAGACTAGTGCAGTGAGTGCAAAATAGTTTTGACTCATCTTTTTTTATACCTTAGCAGTTTGAAATCAATTTATACACTTGATTCTTTGTCTACTCCAGGACACTCCCACTCCTGCCCAAATGAAAACATATTGGTGCTGTTTAGAACAGATAAATTGTCTTTGTGGACAAGAGAAAAGAAATCCACTTTTCTCAAAGTTAGTTGAGGATACTGAATTAGCCTTTGGTGGAAGCCATCTTGGCTGGAAGTACCATTTACAGATATTCATAGGAAGCAAGGCTAAAAAGACGATGAATCACTTGCTACTTTGAGACTAATATAAAAATGGTTGTTTCATGCACTTTCCTCTGTAAATTTCCAGGCAAATGGTTTGAAATCCTATGCCGGCATCCTTACAGGCGTTTGCTCCTTTCTCTGACCATAGGCGAAGACACTGGGGTCAAGGCCTAGTCTTGTACCTACAGAGGTAATTGAGCCTGTCCCAGCAAGGTCAGCTGAGGTTGTCATCTGGGCTTTTCCTTCAGGGATTTGTGCCCACTGGAGTTCATGCCCTCCTTTAATTAAGAGCTAGATCACTGATATAACAATAAAAATTAAGTCTAGCGATTTTTTTTTTTTTAAAACAAAGGATTGTTGTACATTCTCAGCTCTTCTGTATGGACTCTGGAAACACTTTTGCAACTTTTGATGTACCATGAAACTATGACATGAGTTTTCTCAGTGCATGTCCCTTTATAGAGAAAAACCCAAATTCTTTTTAAACGTTAGTGGAAAGAACGCTGGCAAATAGAAACAGGGCAAACCTAGATATTATCTAGGCTGGAAGCTGGACAGAAGGCTCCTTAGTCAGTAGCACAGGTGCTGTCTTGCAGGATCTGGATACTTATTTTAATTAAGCTGAACTAGATGTTGATTTACTATCAGAAGGATCCTGCCTTCATCGACATATACCTTCTGTCTTCTTTGTGTTGACGTAAGTGCTTATGTGACCATGAGAAAGTTGGTCATCTTGCTGATCTGGCTGAAAAACGGTAATTTTCCTGGTGGATTAGGGTTTGCTTTAAATGGGATCAGTGAACTCGTGTTACACTGCTGTGTAGCATCAGCATGCAAGTGCTGGCAGGAATGCATGGCCAGAGGCAGGGAGGAGGCAACACAGACCTAAGTTGGTGTGAGCTGACTACAGCTCAAGTAGCTACACCTTTAGCTACTCCTTGCCAAACTCTTGTGTTTATTGGGAAGCACCTTACTTGGAATCCTGGTCTAGGCTTAATGTTTCCTTCATACTTTGGTAATTCAGCACAAAGATTCAGTGCTGTTATAAGAGGTTTTGGAAAAACCTTTCCTTCTTTCATGCCATGGTCTGTGAGCTTAGTACTTTTGTCCTTTTTGAATCGTACATTGCTTGTTTGCCAGGGGCTAGTTACTTGAGTTTGTCTGGAAATATTATGTCATGCATCTATCTTTGACAGACTCCTGTGCAAGTTATCATTTCTTTGTGTATGTGATTCAGAAAACTGGGCCTTTCCTTGGCAAAGGATGATATTATTCAGCTGAAAGAAGCTTATAAGTGGATTATTCATCCCCAGCTGTCTGAAGAATTGGGTGTTCCTGCTGATGGAAAGGTATCATATAAATAAGAAAATGCTTGGTTTTCTCTCTGCTTTTTTTTTTTTAATATGTGTTTGTGTGGATAGATGTTTGTACATTTGTGTGTATGTGTGACAGGGGAAATAAAAATACATACCTTTTTCACTCATTAACAGGTAAAAAAGTTGCATTTCTCTTATATTCACTGTATGGGGCAAAACAGGGGAAGTTCTTTTAACCAGAGATCTCCAAGTCTCAATACTGAGGAGTACAATCTTCATTTTTGTACACACAGATCATTGCTTCTTCTGAAACCATTGTAGTCTTTTGCTAAATCTTTTGCTCTTGTGCTGCCATCCTCTTTTTATCAATGAGACTTTTTCAGTTTTCTCATTCTCCAGGATCTCTGTTTTGCAGAGGCTAAGGAATGCTTATATGTTCCTTCTTTGCTACCAACACTGTGACTGCTCTGTGAGATTAATTGTTCAGGTTGTTAGTATGTTAAATTCTATGGATAAAATATATTTCTGAAACACACTGAAAGAAGAAAGATTGGTTGTTATTCGCTTTAATGAACACTAGAGATGGGCATGTTGGAGCCTGCAATACCTGTAAGTAGGCAATAGAAATGTTTTCTCAAACCCTGCTTTCAGATTCTAACATTCCTAAAATGCATTGACTGAACATGACCTTCAGATGTTGCCAGACAAATTCAGAA
The DNA here is from genome assembly GCA_033558105.1 of Coccyzus lansbergi. Classification (NCBI taxonomy): domain Eukaryota; kingdom Metazoa; phylum Chordata; class Aves; order Cuculiformes; family Coccyzidae; genus Coccyzus; species Coccyzus lansbergi. The sequence continues at coordinate 314,366 of JAUMJK010000225.1, forward strand.
ACACCATCATCTTGAATGTGAAATCTCTGTAAACATGGCTACAATCTCTGCTGAGGACTAAGCAATCTGCAGTTTTTACTAGTAAGCAGCAATAGGACTAACTGCAGGACTGGACTCAGTCTGTGCATTGGTTTGTACAGCTGCCATAATAATTACAGACTCTTTTCCCAGGGGTGCTAATTGAAAACATCCATTTTTTCATAAAGAACAAAGAAACTCTCAGTTGTCATGAAGGTGATACAAGAAGAAACAAGTGTCTCTATATGCCAAGTTAGGAAAAGCTCTATGACGCTTAGACACTGAGCCACTCCAGACATCATTGTACCATAAAAGTTACTTGTCTAGTGCTCTTTATCTACAAGGGACTTGAATATTAGCCAATCTTTTCAATAGCCCTCTTGAGGTATTCTGGTATCTGAATAACAGAAGTAATGACTGTTGTTTGCCCAAGGCCAAAGAGGGAATTGGGGGTAGAATTGAGATTACACTGGAGTTTCTGGTCTAGCTGTCAATCCACTAGGACATGTTGGCTTTCTTTGCCCCAAGGCCATCCAGTCGTTGCAAATGCAGCCCCTGACAAAATTGTACAGTGGTGACTACTGCAGGGTTTTTGTCTTGATTCCATGCTATGCACTGCTCTCCCAGAAGGTTTAAGTTTAGTGACCGTAATAGGCTTTGAGCATTAACTGTCCCTAACTCAGTTTCCCCTGTGCAAAATGGGGCTGGTATGAGTGACCTACACATTACAGATGGTTTTGAACTGCTCTGAGATCAATTTTGGTTACCTCAGAAAGGCAAATGCTATTATGGCACATGTTTGAATGTTTTTAGATGATTTGTAGAATAAATGGGTTACTTTCTTTTTTTTTATCTGCCTTTTTATGGTTTTCCTAATATTACAGTAAGGATGCCTGAGAATATCTTCCCTGTTTGTTTAAAAAACTACTGCTTTCCCCCCACCCCCTTTTTTTTTTTTAATTTAGAGTTTGTTTGAAGTTAGCGTGGTCTTTGCTCACCCAGAAACAGAGGAGGAGTGCCGTTTCCTGTAAGTTTTTAAATAAATAACAAAAGATCTTTATCTAAATATTGCACAACATTGTTGGTTTGGATTTGCTACATATGAGAATATGCAGTGTTTATAAACTCGAATGGGGCCTGCATCTAGACTTCCTCATATTCAGATAGAGTTGCAGAGCTTAAAGTTACGCCATTGCTGTATGGTTAATTCTGTGCTTTAAAGCCAGTAAACAAAATTTTGATTTGAACCGGAAGGCAAATGTTCAGATAAGTTGTTCAATTTCAGCTTTTTTTAAAATCTCTCCCACTTTAATGTAGCCATGTGATTTTAAAAAATTAAACTCAAACCACATAGTTGGGGTGGGGTAATCTTTTGATGTTGCGTCTATTTTTTTTCTGATTTTGTAGGAGAGAAGGCCTAGAAGTAAATTAATCCTACTTAGCTGGTTAGTTAAAAGAAAGAGAAATACCTTAGCCACTACACATAGTTTTTTGGTGTGGACCAATAGAATGTCTACTATACACAAAGATGCAAAATATTTCTGTGAATTTAGCTACCATTTAAACTGATTTCTCAAAATCTAGCAGTAGTATATTCTGGATAATTGGGTTTGCTCTTCCTGTTTGCTGATGCTTCCTGGAAAACTTAAGTTTCACTCAGTTTCATCACTTGTGCTCCTACTTCAAGTTATCTTGAAATCTTAGCATAGAAAGAGGCTTAACAGAATTTCCAACTTCCCTATTGGATAGTGACTTCATCTCTTGCGACCAGATATTTCTGTTGCAGCCTTTATATATTTCCCTGATTTTACTCCTTCTTGTGGTTTGTGATCTTTGTTTGAATGCCTAGAATTCCACCTTCTTGATTTTCAGCAACTGCCTCCTTCATATGTCTTGAAGGATGATGTGAGGAGTACAGGAGTGCATGCTTGATGACATACCTTGTATTGGGAAGAATTGCTTCCCAGCATCTGCTGAACTTCTTTTCTGTCCAGCTTCTTCAAGACTGGGCAAAAAGTGAGGAAGGTAGTAGAAACAACCTACAATTGTAAATAATGGTCCCTGCAATCGTGTAAAAATCTCAGAAGTTTCTGCATCCTGCACACTTTTATTCTTATTTATTCAATTTTACTTGATTGGTTTACATTTCCTGTAGTGCTCTTCCTTCCTTTGAAACTTGGCAGCTCTTATTTTCAACTCAGCCTTCCATCTTTCTTGTGAGCTTTCTAATCTGTTGATGCCAAGTATGTTATCATGCCAATGCTAGTGCTTGAAGCAGAATAGCTGTAGAGGTGAAAGCTGTAAAGAAGTTCCATTCCACATTCCAACTACTCAGGTTTATTCCGTGTGACTTGACAATATGCCTTTATTTGCCTTCTCTTTGTGGCATACTTAAACAGCAATTAAGGTTTTAGACATTTTTCTGAAGTGACAGCATATTACCTAATTTAATTACATGGTAGTTTGTCGGGTGTAAAGGCATTCTGCATCTGTGAATAGCTGGCTCTGGGCATATTCTGAGGCAATGCTTTGGTTTTGATGTAAATACTGGAAATTTGACAGTTGTCACGGATCTAGTAATGACAATCATGTATTTGTGGAAGCAAAGTACGACCTCATCTCAACCTGGAAAGGTCCTCCAGGTTCTGTATGCTTTTGGGTGGGATCTCCAAGTACAGCATCTGCAATTTCTTGTGTCTCAAGCTGTTTTTACGCTATGATGTGTGGGTAAATGTGCTAAAATGATCTTTGGTTTGACACAGAAGATTGAATTGGCTCTTGTTAGTTTATTTTTGGAGGTGTATGGTTAAAAGTTTTTAACTTCTGCAATAGGGCATTTGTGATGCTTTATACCACAAGCTGGCCAGACAAGCTGCTTGTATAGAAACAGCAAGAGGTCAGACCTGCTTCCTTATAGTCTAGAGTAGTCATAAAGGTGCTGAAAAGCACCAGCACAGAATGATAAATTATATTGTAGGCTAGAAATAATCTCTAACTGCATACATAGAAATTCACAAATAGGAACAGCAACTTCCTCTAGAGTACTCAGAAAAACTGTTTCACTGGCTTGGCTTTCACTTTCATGAGACAACCAATAGTTTCCTTTTGAAGAGACAAAACACAAATGGTATCGAAAACTTGGGGTTACTTTTTCTGTAGCAAATTGAATTTTCCTATGCAGAAGCAGCAATTTGACTCTCTAGTTTGCAAGTGCATTGTCTGAGAACAGCAAGTATAGATTTAAAGATGTCAGCAAATCTTGCACAGAACTTAAACATTAATCATTACCTTTATTGAGAAGGTTTGGAATGGACTGAAAGCTACAGTTCTTGTGTGCTTTTCCATCCTGTCTCAAAGCTGAGACACATTTGAGTAGGTTAGAGCAAAAGAGGCTTACAACGCTTTGTCCATGATTTATCTCTAAATCAGGCAGTGCACACCTTTTGCCTTTTGTGGTTTAGGATAAAGTTAATTTTCAAATCTGGCTTGTGCTAAGCTGTTTAAATGAGATACTAGGCATACTGGTACGAAGACCATGTACGTGCTATGCTTGTAAGTCTGTGTCTGTTTATCTCTTTTTCTGTAAAAGTAGGAGCTAATTTTCATTTCTGTATTTAGAGCCACAGCCTGCCCAGACTGTTTCAAACCAGCAAAGAACAAACAGGTAGGATCTCATCAAAGCTGTATTTCTTTTCTGACATTCAAAATTTCCCAGCAGTAACTTCAATGAAGAACTTAATCTGAGTATTCAGTCGGTGTTTAATGTCTGATTTTCTCTCTTCAAAAATCTCTCTAGTTTTCAGTTGTCTGAAGATAAAGTTGTCTTCTATATTCATTTAACATTGCTTAGAAAAACTGAGGTCTCAGTGCTTTTCTTTAGGTCGTTCATTTTCCAGAATGTCATAATTTTAGGAATGTTCTCTGCAAATACTTCCCTTAAGATATAGGAATTTGATTGTCATGCTTCAACAGTAGCATAAAAGATGATTCTCAAGTTCTCTGTGGGTGAAACAGTTCAGATAAGTCACATAGTGAAGATGAGACTCTGCAGCCATAAGAGAAATGATCACACTGCAGTTTTCATGTCCTCTGATCTGAATGAAAGACACAATACATGCAGGATGGTTTTATCCTCTCTGCCTTTGGAGCAGGGGAGGAAAGAAAAGGGACCTTACCATTGGTTGCAGGACCTGAGTATACACGCAGTCATTGATGGGAAAGAGGACATGTAAGAATAAAAAAACAGTTGGAGAGAAACTGATGTAAGTAGGACAGTGGGTGTGATCAGAAGGCGAACAAGTAACTTCTATTGGAAGCCTATGCAAGGCCTTTTATTCTTTCTGGTGAAGAGTCTACCGACATTTGGCAGAGGCAGTCTGACCCAGGAATTCTGCCTACTCTACTCCACCTGACCAATAAACGCAGCTCTTTTTAGAAGGATTGTATTGTTATAACTCACTGCTTGCTGCATTGCTTTCCTTTAAAAGGGGGGAAAATCCCCTATAAGGAGTTAAGCCAGCAGGGCCTGGCTGTTAAAACCACACAGGCAACAAAATGTAGGGGAATCTAAAGGAAAAAATAGTGACTGAAAAGCCATTAGAAGTTCATCCGTATAAAGAAGCTGTGCTTGAAGCTAGTGTCAAGGGCTGTGTTAATCAGAGAAGTAGTATAAAAACTAGGTTCTGAGTGAAAATTTGTATCATCTACTGTAGATCCTTATTTAAACTTGCTGCTACTGTAAAGGTTTTCCAGCTCATCTGTTCTGTGAGGAAGGGAAGTGCTGTTATCTCTGGTTCATGCTTAGAAAGATAAAGAGCAGCATTCCTGAAGTCATCCGTGGACTCTGTGTTACAGTAAATTGTCCCAGTGACCTACTATTTTACACTGTTTTTTTCCAAATCCCCAATCTAGTTTGCAAAAAAGACATCATTAAATTGGAAATCCAGCAGACAGCCACCAAGACAATCAGGGGGCTGGAGCACATTCTCTAGGAGGAGAGTCTGAAGAACCTGGGCATGTTCAGGCTGGAGATGAGGAGGCTTGGGAGGACCCAACTGAATCTCCCCTGAGTACCAGGCAGAGAGGTTATTGAGAACAGGTAGACAGGCCTTTTGTTACAGTGCATGGAGGAAAGATGAGAGACGGTGGACGTTAAGTTGAAATGAGAGGTGTCGAGTAGGTATAAGAAAAAACTTTTTACTGTGAGGACGGTTGGCAGCAGAGCAGGCTATGGAGAGAGGACATGCAGGCTCCATTCTTGGAGACCCCGAACAACATGTTTTGATCTCTTAGCTGACCATGCTTTAAGAGGTTTGTTTGGAGACCTTCTACTGTTTCTAGCCTCAGGGGATTGTTAAGACACTTGTTTCTCCTTTGCTAGGAACCTAGATTATGTGTTTTGTGCCTCAGCGTCACTTCAGTTACCAACAGCAGCACCTGGCTGTGCTTGGAGGGTAGTAGTCATGGCTCCTGCTGCTATGGTACTATTATTACTGATTTTGTTATCAGTTCACCTTTGTGAATTGATGCAGCTTATGGGTCTGAAGTCACCTGCCTTCAGCAGCCCTATCATTCAGAGCCCTTACTTCCGAGTATGAATGAACTTCTGAACTTCATAAACAGACACCAACTCAACAGTCTTATTTTCAGAACTACCTGCCTGTTGTCACTGAGATAAAAGCTGGGGTTTACGTATACTTAACTCTTGAAAATGGGGAAGCTACTTTAGGTTTCTGATCAGGGATTTAGGATGCTGTTTTTAATCTATTTTACAAATTCGGAATTGATCTCCCATATATTACTTTTTTTTTTTGCTGCTACTTTTGCACACTTTTGTGTCATATGAAATAAGATAAGCTTAGCATTTCTTTTGACTAACCAAAGGGCAGTTTTAACAGTTGTGTATTGTGAAGAGCTGGAGTAAGTTCATTTGGAAGCATTGTTGTGTTGCTTTCATGCTGTAGGAAAGTAACTTGAATATATTTTGGCAGAACTACCTGTTGGTCATTGTTGCTGCCTTAAAGTTAGTATTAAGATCAGTTCTTGCTGATATAGAGTTGCTTTTAGGTATAAGAAAACACAAGTGACAAAACTATGTTGTGAGAAACGTATGGTGTGGACGTTATAGGGTTTTTTCCTTTCTTACGCATATCTTTTCTTTAGCTTCTCTTCTTGACTAATTTTTTTTATTTCACACTGCAGTCTGTTTTCACTAGAATGGCAGTTATAAAAGCTCTGGAGAAGATAAAAGAAGAGGATTTTCTCAAGTAAGTATATACTAAAAATAGTTCTTAGTATTGTGCTCTTGTATAGAGTTGGGATGGAGAGGAAAATATTAGGTGGGTTAGTAGTGGTTGTTTAAGTTCTGCTAGTTTACTGCTTAAAATGTGCTGTGTTTTCTATTCTTCTGGTAAAAGAAAAGTCATTCCAGATCTTTTATTTAAAGAGTAATCTTAAAATGCTTGAATTAAGCCACAGAGGATGGAAAACTGGACGTGACACAAGTTATGGTCTTTTTCACTTTGCTTACTTTGTTGGCTGATTATCTCAGGAGCAGCACGGGGGAGAAACTGGGTCAGAGATCTGCAGTTCTGCTTTATGCTTTCAGCAATCCGTCTCTGCAGATCTCTGGGTTTGCATGGCTAGGAGTGAAAACCATTGTACTATTGTAATTTACATTAAAAATCTTTATGTTCGTCCCCAAAACCACAGAATATGTTTAGAAGTCATGGAACTTCCTTCTGTATTTTGAACCTTAAGATTTCTAAGGCAAACTTCTTTTTATTAGAAAGGTCTTTTCCCCTATTTCCAAAATGATAGGAGCTGGATTTTAAGAAAACACCAAGTGCTGTAATACAGTAAAAATCACCAGCAGTGGGAAGACATCAACAGATGCTTTCTCTGTAGTTCTCTTTGTTTAAGTGTGTTAAGTCTTCCCAGCTCTTTTCTTTGATTCCCAGCAAAAATTTAGTAACAGATCCTGAAGCAGGTTTTTATGCAGTACTTTATTTCATTATTGGTATGGCTATGAAATGGCATATCTTATTAGCACACTTTGGAGTATTATACTTCAATAATGTTTGGTGACAGATTGACAAAAGTGCTTGCAATGTAGCGCTCTTACTTTTCTTAATGTTCTTCCATTTCTTGGTGTTCCAGCTTTTTATGTGAATGCTGAGTTTAAACTATAGCTATGTTTTATGTAACGTCTTTCATGCCATTATTGCTATGCTGATGCTTCATCACTTCCTGGTATTACTAGTATTTTTTAATCTTTTTTTAATACAGGCATTTTCCGTGTCCCCCAAGTTCACCAAAGAACCTCTGTATTGCTCTGGAAATTCAGTGCAATAATGGTGCAATTTTTGTGGCAGGTAAAGTGATCCATTTATTTGCTGTTGTGTTGTCTTAAACATAACTTTGTAATACTGCCTCGAGACCCAAAAGATTCTTGCTATTTGTTGATTCCTGTAATTAAGTACAAGGAGCAAAGAAACAAATCTAGCTCTGTCTAAGAGTGGGCTTAGTTTGCCTGCCTTTGCTGAAGAAGTGATTTCGTCAAAAGTTAGAAATTGCAGATCAGCATTCTAAAATCAAAATCTGTTTGCCTGTGCTTACATTTTGAATTTAAACTTTGAGATTGCATCTGGTTCAATGTGGTTGAAGAGGAGTAGGAGCTGTATCAGAGCCAAGGTCAGGTTCTGATGGTAGGAGCTGCAGGAGGGGTGCATGTCACTTCAGCTGCTCCCAGTGTGCGCACAACTCCCTTCTGGATATTTAGGAAGATCCTGCTTTTCCTTCCCATTGTTTTTCTTTTGCTTTGAGAGATGGAAGAATTCTCTCTTCTAGACACAGCATGGGATGATGTGAAGATTTAAAACAACTCTTTGTGCCCCAGCTCATTAAAGGGGCTTATCGAGAAGCACTGTATGAAATGAATTTTGCCCTGTTGTCAAAGCTTGCTCCCCCCTTTGGAAAACCTTTATCCCTGCAAATCTTGAAATTGTAATATATTGTCTCATAATAAGCATGTGGTTTTGTAGAAGCTCTTCCCTACTAAATAAGCTTCCAGCAGTGCTGTTCACTTGCTTAGATTTTGATTTGGATTCAGAAGCTTTCATCATCTGGATTTATCTTCGCATTATTCCATCTAAATCTGCCAACCTTAATGGGATTAATAAAGGTTATGTTTTGGAAAGGTTAGCTCTTTCCAGTTCTCCTTCAAACCAGGGTAGCATCTGAAATAACTGGTTGAGACAAGTAATGCAACAACACTTGGTGTCCCTGAGTTGAGATGACTCAACATTTTTATCATATACCTGTGAGACTATCTGCATTTTCCTATCCTGTGTATTAACAACCACTTATTTAAATATATGCAAACAGATTATTAAAAAAACCAAACACCCCAAACACCTCTGCAATTTTAAACGAGCATACTATGTTTAAAAGGATGGTGCAGATCCTGAATAAAGGAAAATGTAAAATGAAAAGCGAAAAGTGAATGTTCTATACACACCTATTTCTTATTTTTAATTACTGATGAGAGAGTTAGATGTACATCTTCATTAGTCCATGATATCCGGTTTTCTTTTAGGTTGCTTTGCTGGATAGTTTTATCTGTATGGAGGGAGAGAGGGTTAGCTTTCTGCATGTGTTATAATACTAGTTTTGTGGTTTATAATTTATATCTTGCTCCAACCAGGGGGAAAAAAAAAACTAAAAAAAAAAAAACCAAAAAAACCCAAAAAACTGGCAGGGTGTTGTCTTTAGTTTTTGTAGAATTAATTCTGGAATAGAATATATTGAGTACAGTGCAGTTATTTTGCTTTTATTAAATGAGATGGGATCTTAATTTGTAAGCAGAGTTTCAGAGTTGCTATTGCCCTCTTGACTTTATCTTTGGTGATAAATGATTGCTTTCCCCTACAACTTTTTTTAAGGGTTCAGGAGAAGCTGTCAAACCGAGAAACACCTTCTGGTTTCTTTAACCTACTCCAGATAGAAACCTAAAATTAAGTGGGAAATTGAGAGAAAAATAATATTATTGTTTTTGCATTTTATGGAAGGAGAATTTAGCAGTGTGAAGATGACTTCTGAGTGAACAGTCATAGTGCTTTCATTATTTGCCTCAGTGAAACAGGATTAGTCAGTTTGCCCATTTGCTTGTGTGGGTTTTTCTGCAGATCAAAATGCAAGAAGGAAATATTGTTAGAAATTGGAAAAGATGATACCAAAACAAACCAAAAAAAATTGAAATTACAGAAGCGCGATATAATATGCATAACAACTTTGAACTCCTTTTTCCTTTTCTACATGCAAGTTTTCAAACTGAAACTTGTCTTTGCAGGGGGGTTAGTTATTGTTCTTTATGAATGAGTTCCTTGTTTTTATGCACAGAAAGGGTCATTGGGCACTGGCAGAGGCTGCCCAGGGAGGCGGTTGAGTCACCTTCCCTGGAGGGGTTTAAAAGACGGATGGACAAGGTGCTAAGGGGCATGGTTTAGTGTTTGATAGGAATGGTTGGACTCAATCTGGTGGGTCTCTTCCAACCTGGTTGGTCTATGATTCTTATAAACCTGTCAATAAGAAAGCTTGTCTTGCTCCTCTGTCAGCCTTGTTCTTTGGTTGTAGCCATCCTCGTGCCACAGCAGGTGGCATGCTGGGGTGACACAGTACGAGATTATGACTGGAATCAGTCAGAGGATGGCAGCCTCTTTACATGGCAACTTCTTGAGGTTCTTGAAATTTGTACTAATTTATTATTGAGACTTTTGCCTGCATGGTTTTCCTTGTAATGAGCCACAGCATTGTAGTTTTGGTTTCTTTCATTAAGTGTTCAGACAGTGGCAGAACTTCGATTGAAACCTGAACTCCTTGTTCCAGGGGAGTGTGGGAACTTCTTCACTTGGGACACATACGAGTTGGTGGACAGGCTGAACTTGGTATATGGGAGGCTGGTTCGAGATCATGCTCTGATTACAAAACAATTGTTTCCCTGTAGAATTAAGCTGATTCACCAGGCACTTGAATCTCTGGGTTTTATTCCCAGTTGTGCCGGACTATATCCTGTTTTGTTTCTGTGGTTATACCTGAAGCTATGACTGCAGCAATAGGCTCTCCAAGTCTAGCTTTAAGCTGGCCATCTTGGCTACTGAAACTCTTGTTGGTGCAGCAGGATGTGTTTCATACTATTGCTGTAATGCTCTTGCCATGAAACAAGTTTGAACCTGTAAATTCATTTTTACAAGGCTCTAATAAGAGTTAAATGTGTTATGCATTGCAGTGTTGAAGCTTTTGTCCATTGCTTTAGAATGATTGCAGGTAACATAGTTGCTTTTTACAGGAAGATATAATAAATATTCAAGGAATTTACCTCAAACTCCCTGGATTATTGATGGGGAGAGGAAGCTGGAATCTTCAGTTGAAGAGCTGATATCAGAGCATCTAATGGCAGAATTCAAAGCAGATAGTAAGTATCTAGGAGATTTTACCATATGTATTTTTCATCATTCCTATTGTTTCTTAGAAGCTACTCAGTTAACGCAAGTATCTAAGGGGGCAAAAAAAGCCTATTTCTTTATCACTCTCTTATTCTGCCAGGTCAAAGCTTGTAAATGTTATTTAGTTATGATCTGTGAGTAATTAGACAAATGCTTTGTTTTATGCAGTGTCTTTTATCCTACTAAAATATCTCCTCCATTGATTTGATGATGCAAATATTATGGTTTTATGTGGTAGTATTTGTGCCTAGCAATACTTCTTAACGACTGGTAATTCATAAAATGACTTGCAACAAGAAGATTTTTACCATCAGCATTCCATAATACCTGCCTAGCCTTTGACCCATTCATGTTTTTTACCTTGATTAATTTATTTTCTCCAGTGCATAGAGTTCCACAAGGTAAATGCTTATCCAGAGGTCATCCAGGTGAAATAATGCTTACATTGCCCATCATTTGTCATCCACTAGACTTGTGATTAGAGATAGAGAAGGCCCAAGGAAAAATCATATTAAATATTAGTTTGGAAAAAAATAGCTACTTTCCCCTGCTTTCCTCCGAGTGGGTGTATTTGGTGCTATGTAACACCTGATTTCAACCTGCAGAGTTACTACAGGTGGCTACCAGCGGTGCATGTGCAGTAATGTTGAGAAACGATATAAACAAATAGAATGATCGTTGCCTGTGGGCATTCCCTTTTACCCAGCGCACTGGGTCCAGTTCTGGGCTCCCCAGTACAAGAAAGATATGGACATACCAGATTAAGTCCAGCAAAGGACTATGAAGAGGATTAAGGTTCTGGAGAGTTCCCAACTAAAAAAAAAAAATCTGATAGTATGAGCAAAATACATCTTCATGCCCATGGAGGATGGATATGTAGTTGCCACACAATATGACCAGGGAAATGAGAGATAATAAAAACTGAGGATGTCCTTATATGTCCTGTATATGTCCTTATATATGTCCTGTATGTTCCCTATGGAGGAAGACTTTTTAAAACCATCAGTTTTTCAGAGATGCTTTGGAATAGAGCTGCTCTAGTGCAGGCTTTAGTCTCCCATTCCTCCTTCATGCAGAGCTTAAAGGTGGAAAGGGTATGATGAAGGAAACTAAATACCCAACAGTACATTTTGGTAGCCTGAGGATGAAAAAAAAACAAAGGCACAGGGGTTACTTCTGAGTTTGGACTTGAATGATTTTCCTTTTTGGTCCAAGTGTGTGTATGTGACTAGCAAGAGATTTCTCTGGAATCTTTGGAAATAATTAGGTGTATTTAGGATAAAAAGTTGTGTTTTGGAGGAGGACAGCTCAGTTTGGATTTATTCGTAGACTTGAATTAGCTGTGTAAGAAATGAACAAAATTAATTAGTAAGTGGAATTGCTTTAAGGATTGTACTGTGCTTTTTGATCATTTTCAGGGCTATAATGTTCTCATTCAAGCCAATGAATTAGGATTGCTCTTCAAGAAACTTGTGAACCTGATGTCATAAACAATAACTATCCCAGATTTATTTAATGCAGTGCAGGTTTCATTTTATAAAGACAACTCTTTGAAGTAGATTTACAAATAACTTTAAAATATTCCAACTTTATAAGCTGTAGAAAGTATTGAAAGTGTAAAATAAAGTCTTACTTCCCTTGTTCAAATCTGTTATAGGCTTTAATTTTTCTTCCTCTGGAAGAGAAGATGTGGATGTAAGAACACTAGGCAATGGTAAGGTTTGGAACATCTCTTCTGAGCCACAGGCAAACAAAATGGTTAACTGAAGCTACCCAAACAGGTCTAAGTGAACAATAAGTGTATAAGTGTGTAGTGAGGCATGCTTTGAAATTTCATCTCTGAAACATTTTAGTGATATTTATGTATTTTTTTTTCCAAAGACTGAACAGTTTTGTAAAACAGATAGAAAGAGGAGCCCTTTTCTAGTGTCCCTGGCTGCACAAATGCATGGAAATGCATAGCTTGTTAGGGCTATTTTCTTTTACAGACTTCCTATGTTTAAACCATTTATGTCAGACTGTTTCCTATCTTGTTTTCTATTGGATCCTTCTACTTTGGCTCACTCTCAGTAGGGATTGAGCCATATTTTCTTTTTGAACTTGACTCCATTTATAAAGGTCAGTTGCTTTCCAATATGTCAAAGCCACTATTGCCAAAGGAGGAGGGGGAAGAAAAAGCAAAAATTAACAATGTTGTGTTCCAGTTGCTGTCTGATTTGTAGTGTAGTTCTTGGCATTGCTTGTGCTTGGGATCATCCCTGGCCCTGAACACAGAAAGTGCAGCTATTGCAACAGATGTTTAGCTGAGGGAGCGGGATTTAACATCGTCTTGCACCTGGGCATTGCTGTAGGTGACAGAAATTAAGCTAATTAACTTTTTTTCTTATTTTATTTTTTAATTAGCACAGACTTGTACAAGATGTCTTCAGGGAAGTTGTAATTTGCACTTATTGCTGATACTGGGGTTTAGTAGCCAAAAATGTCCCTTGTTTCTTTCCTTCCATCTGATGATGCATCCCTAAGCCCAAAAGTCCTATCCCTGTTTGCATAACAGCAGACAATCTTCACACCTTTCAACCTTACTGCATAAATCCAAATGTTAATTTAGAACAACATGTTTTTATGTTTTATGACTGTGCATGTTGCCAGGAAGGCCCTTTGCAATTGAGCTTGTGAATCCTCGTAGGATACATTTTACTGCTGAGGAAATGAAGGGACTTCAGCAGGTAAATCATTTCCACCTCATGGAACTCATAAAGCATGTGTTTCTTCTCTAACAGCAATTTTGCTAACTGATTCTCTTTTAAATATCACAGACAATTAATAACTCTTCAGACAAAATACAGGTTCGAGATTTACAGCTTGTCACGAGGTCAGTAGTTATCATTGCTGGCAAAGGATTTCAAAGCAATGCTTTGGGAGTTTTGCAAGCATTCTTGCTCCCAATGTTATATAATTATGCTTATGTTATGTGAGTAATTAATTTCTTTTGTTTAGAGAGGCAATTGGTCGTATGAAGGAAGGTGAAGAGGAAAAGACAAAGACGTATAGTGCCTTAGTATGGACAGATGAAGCAATACAGAAAGAAGATATTGCATTTCTAGATGGTATAAAGGTATTAGTAGCTTTTTTGTGGATTTATATAGTACCTGTCCTGCTGCCTGCGGGAAAAGTTTTTATACATGCAACCATGGACATAGCACTTTCTCTGTGGCCTCATTTTTTTAAAAAAAATGAGGGTTCCTCTTGCTGTAGGGACTTTCATACCTCTCTTCCCTGTTCTGACCCGTTTTAACTTCACCACTCTCATGCAGGCAGTACAGCTGGCTGGCTCTTAGCCAGGACAACAATTTACTGTATAGCGTTAACCTTCCAGTAGAGCAAATAATAAAAAGCAGTCAGTGAGGAAGGAGGAAATCTAGCACCTGCACCCCTTTCTTTACCTTAGATAGTGTTTTGTGTAAGTGAAAGGAGAGGATAAAGTCTTTTATTCACAAGCTCTAAAGCCGTTCTTCCACAGCCGCAGCAATAGGGAATTTCAAATGTCTATGAAAAAAAAATACAGAGACTTCCTTATGAAGTCCTTGTAAGTTCTCAATGAGAACTTTTCTCCAAATGTTGGTCAGGGAGGTACTGCTGATGAAGTGTGTTCAGTTTCCTATGGGCTTTGGCCATGAAATCATTCTCGGAGCAAGAACTTGAGCCATAACAGTTCAGGGAGTCAATTGCTGTGAAGCTTTTTTATAGCATGCCCACTCACTTCCTGAAAAGTTGCCTTTCAAACTGCTGCATCTCATTTGGGAAAGGGGGTGGGGAATGAACTTTTTAAAAGACTGTTATTAGATCTAATCTCATTTTGGGGCTTTTTTCCTTACCTTTATTTCTAGGGGATTGGCTGTAGTTTAGACAAAGCATTTTGTGGGTGGGATCTTTTTATTTTCTTGATTGCCCTGAGGCTCTCAATGAGCTTCTAAATCCTGGAGTCATTCCAGCAAAAGACTATGGAGATTTCAAGGTTATTCCTCTGCATTTGTGATTCCATTAGTTTGTGTTCATATGAGGCCTTCTCATTTAGCCTTTGAGATGGCTGGTCTTTTTGCCTTCGATAAACATGGAAAAAATTAGTATTGCCCTAAGAAGATTACTCAGCTACCATAATACAGTATAAAAGAGTTGTGGTTGGTTAACAATACATCTGACTCTTACAATCTGTGCAGTATGTTGCACATTTCCTTCCTCATTTGTTTTGTTACCTCTTGTTACAGGAATTAAAGCTTGACCAGAAGACACCTCTCCGGGTTCTTCACAGAAGGCCCTTGGCTGTAAGATGCCGGATCATTCACACCATGAAATCTGAGTACATAGATGAGCATCACTTTCGCCTGCATCTGAAGACTCAAGCAGGAACGTATCCTTAGATGCCATTACACAATGCATTTACGAAACAGCTTGCTGATTAGGGTACTTTGGTTAATGGCAAGTTTTCTGCTTTTCTTACTGTGGTGTTGCTAAATTTCTGCTCTTCAGCAGTCATATGTTGCTGCATAATGTTTGCATATATGTCAGAATTTCATATTCAGTCTTCCGTTCAAAAATACTACACACACATGTGTGTTTTTGTGCAGACAAGCCTCATAGGTTTCAGGTATGTGAATAGCTATAGAAGTGTTCTTGTTAACAATACCCTTTTTTTAATTTCACTGAAATTTTTTCATCTTAGAAAATACAATGCTGACTGTATATTGCTGCTGCTTACAAGTTAACAGTTTTGTCGAAGTCACCACTTCACTTTGGAATAAAACAGAAAATACAGGTTGGTAGTGCAGTTTGGGGCATTGGAGTCAGAAGCCAAGAATTAGGAAGTTTTTCAAAGACGAGTATGGCCTTAACAGGATGTTCACTGCAAATTGGCTTAGGAGTAGAAAATTACAGTGATTTTGCTTTGAGTGCTTTTCACCATGCTTTTTTTTTTTTTACTCTTTACAGTAAAATACACCTTTCCTTAGCCAGCATTTCTAGCTACATTAAAGAATTTGTGCACGGAGACTTTGGAAGAACAAAGCCCAATATTGGCTCCCTGCTGAACAGAACCGCTGACATTCTGGAGCTGGATGTGGAAGTAAGTTGTTTGCTATTTATTTTCCCTGGAAATGGGTAATGTAGTTGCATTTGTGAGATGTTTTCAGTGGAATTGCTTTAATCGACTCAACGTTCCTTACCATAGCTAATAGAAAAATTGACATTAAAGCAAAAATAGTGGTTTGTACCACAGTACTACCTGTGACAGCTTCTCCTACTGAGTTCACGTTGGGTAGGGATGGGGGACATACCATTAGTTGATGATACTTTTACTATTAGCACTCACTGGAACAGACCTTAGCAATGATCCATCTGCTACGTATTTTCTTTTCAAAATGGAGTTAGATGAAAAACAGGAGACATTTTACTTCCTCTTTCAGTACTAGTTCAAACACAGCAAGAAATTATATCTGTTCAGTTGCTGGAGTTGGATGAAAAAAACCCCAAAATTTGTTTTGGTTAAAAGAACGCATGTAGAGATATGGATTTAATATTTAATGTAGTGGTTTGGCAAGGTTTACTTAAAGCATGGGTTTTCATTTCAAGTGGCCAGTGATCAACCTGTTTGTTCTCATGCATTTCTGGGAAGCTGCCCATGTTACAGTTTACAGAGCAACCTTGCAGTTTTTGTGTACCTTTTGTAGGATAATACAGAAAGAGAGCTTGCAGAGGGCACTGCATTTACCTCTGAAAACAGGAATATGTGTCTTGGGGCTTGGGCTGATAAGTGTGGCTCTTGTACAGATTGGTGTCACTACAGTTACTGGACATAACTTTGAAAGACGTCTAGGAACTTAAAAATAATTAGTCATCTTGCTAATAACGCATGTTAGCTCAGGCTAAGAGCCTAATCCTTTGAAGTTGTAGATTAGGCAAGGAGTAGCTATGATTAATGTAGGCAGCCATGAAGCCAAGGTGTTTAAAATCTCCGTGTTGTGATTGCAAATGATACTGTGGCAGTGGTGGGCCCTCTGCTTTTGGAAGAGGGGGAGCAACAGGTTTATGCCCAACAGGACTTGGAGATGTGGCCTCAGGGAGGCTAGGGAGAAAAGATATAATCTGCGTTTAGCAGTTACAACATTTGCTTCTAATAAAGTGTTGTGCATGTCTTTGTCCCTTCTGACTAACAGTCAGGATGTCTATTAATGATGTAGCCTAGAAAATTCTTATGCATAATGCTCAACAGCTTATTCTTTTAGTCTAGTTCTCATTACTTGGGAGGGTATATTTGGGGGCAGTTTTCTACAACTGCCTTGCCCACACTGCCAAGTACATGAATGGTATCAAGCAACAGGTTAGTTGTTTTCACATCACAGCAACCCATCTGCATGCAGGGTGGGTAGAAGATGGAGATAGTTCATGTTTTTAATTAACAGTTCTGAACACTCTGTAAATGCAATTCAACATCAAGTCGTGCTGGGAAGTAGTAGTACAAGCAGTTGTGATCCTGCTTTATGAAGAAAGTCCAGCTCCCAGAGAGCTCTCCCGAGACAGATGCATGGAGCCACCAGAATGAGGTGGCTGTTTGATGCCACTGGCTGCTGCTTGTCTTGTCCTGTATCTTTTATTTTGTCGTTCATTTACTATTTCTCCCTGCTCTGAGCCTAAAGCATAAAGTTCTGATAGCAGGTGTCTTGATATATGTAAAATATCAAGTCTGCTGATTTTGCTTTTTGGTTTTTTCCTTTCTCCTCCCTGCTTTTCTAGTCTGTTGACGTTGACTGGCCTCCAACCCTAGATAATTAACTCTTCAAGCTGGGACGAGGAAGAAGCAGCTCCTTTGTCGGCAGCTGGTTCCTGAGCCTGTACGGTATTGCAGCAGGATCGCAAAGTATTTCTGTTGAACATTTGGATCATGTTGATCTGCCAAAGGATACCGGTACTTTGAATAAACTTTAACCGCTTTGAAACAGGTAGTGCTCATTGAATCTCTAGCCTTATTTTAATTTAATTAACCTGGGCATAAAAAGATTTTGGTAAGCAGAGTATTGGTAATAAGTCTTTTTAAAAGTCAACTAAGAAAACGATAAATGGTGTAACATGCAAATGGTGTACTAAGCCAGTACATCAAATATGTTTTCTGCAGTCGTTTAAAATGTTTTAATTAAAAATAACCCTCCTTCATGGCAGATTTTTTTAAAACTCTTTTTATATTGTATGCTGAACCTTTTCTTCAGGTAGCACTGAGTTACCAAAACCCAGTCCTAACTTTTTCTGAGCAGTATCCATGCTGGAGTATTTCCCAAAAGTAAGGGTGAGTCTGAAGTGAGTAGGATAGTGCCTGGAACAAGGCAGCACTCTGCTCTCTGCTGACTTCTTTTTGATTAGTGTCAAGTAGAGATTGGGCAATTTGTCTCCCACAGAAAGTACTTTTCAAAGGGAAAAACAGATTTTCAGAGGAAAACTTTACATTTAAAACCACATTTTTCTCATTTAAAACCATCAGCTATGCTTCCTAGAAACTGCAGTTGAGGTACTAAAGGCCTCAGCAGCAATTTGGCCTGGTTATAGTCCTCTACAGGCATAGGATTTCCCCAGTTGAGTCACTGTATATAAAAAGATTGGGAACTCCTGGCAGTGGTGCGTGATGGAAATCTAAAGAAAAATAGGAATAACAGGAACCTCAAAGTGCAGGCAAATACAAAATGGACCAAAACAATGTCAGTAGTGAGAGACCAGGACAGAGATAAAAAGCTTTGCTGTGTAGCCTAATACATTTTTTCTAGTACGTAACGTTGGATGGACGCCTGGAAGAGTTGGAACGTTGCCTAGGAACTTGCCTGGAATAGAGAAGACATGAGTTTTTCCTCTCTGCTTGTATGATTTTAAATGTTTCATACAAAGCACCGCTTACTTCTTTAGGAAAGACCACTTTTATACCTGTATCACGTTAATCCACTAGGAAGATGCTTACTCGAAGTACAGAAGAGTTAAACTATCAACAAGAGATTAAGGTTTGGAATTTAAGGGCTCTTCATTAATTAACATTTCCGTAATAAAAAGGGTAATATTTGCCAAGACAAACCCCACTGTTGGGGGACAGGTGGGTCTTACCTTCAATTCAGTAGTGCCAGGACCTCACAAGGGAACAGCTTTGTGGGATCTTTAGCTGAAGGTTCAAAAGGGCATTAATACATACATTTTCAAGGAGGTCCTAAAAACTGATCTTGAAAAGTATGTCTAAATATTATATAGTCTGCAATGGGCTTTCAAAACTTCTCTCTCATCATGTATTTTCCTAGTCCACTCTAAGTAAGTACGGCAGTAGTTCAGAAGCTCTTGTTTTTCTAACACAAAATAACAGGAATGCGATTCAGACAGCAGTATTTTTTGGTTTTAATTTTAAAGCTGTTATGAGCAACAGCTTCCAGGAGTAGTTGTCTCAGATAATAATCTGTACCCAGAAAGGAAGTGTTATGAACAATGGAAAACTTAAAAAGCTGAATTCAGAAAACAAACAAAAGAGAATTTCAGTCTCGTATCGATGTGTTTTCTTGAAAATGAACTAAAGTCTGATTTATAAATTCCATAAAGTACAGGGGGAGAAAAATGTAAACAAGGCTGCACTCTGGACAAGAGAGTCCTTGGGAAGAGCTATTTCAAGGGGGCAACAATGCTAACGAGGCAGAAGCAGAAAGGTCTCCTGTTCCTGTTGTAGTGCAAGGACACTGAAGGTGCTCCCATCTGCAGCTCCTTCTGCACTACACTGTACATTATCACAGGGATGGGGGAGAGAATGTCAAAAATCAAAGTACAGATAAATAAGACTATAAAGATTACACTGAATGTGCTGTCTAATTTCTGTCCTGTACAATGAAGAGGTCCACCAAAAATTCCCAAAGTGCTTGCTTTTATGGTAAATGCAAATTATCCAAGTGAGGGGAAGAAAAGTTGATAGTGCAAGTACCTCTACAGCTCTTCAGATACTTACTGTTCAGTGATCATGTGAAAATACAAAAATGAGAGCTGTAATCTGTTTTTTTTTTTAACTTCATTTATAAAGTCTGCAGTTTCTAGTACAAGGTAAACACTTTGAATTACCATAATTTGTAGTGAACATTGCTGCAATAATACTGATGATGTACTTTGGCCATCACCTTGTTTTAAAAGGTGAAATACCTTGTGAAATACTGAAATAGGACATTTTGAGAGAGTGAGATTTAATCTTGTTCATGAGACATGTGTAAGAGGTGGATATTTTTGAGCACATTATGTGAAAAATATTAACCCCTGAGGTCCAGTGTTCCTTCATGCTATCCTCTTCAGTGCTAGAAGCACTCACAATAAAGCTGTTGTATTTCTTCAGGCAACTGCTCACTTGCAATGTCCCCCTACATTTTTGGTTTTACATCAGCTTAGCTGCACCTGGGAAAAGCCATCCCACTGTCTCAGCTTCAGAGTATGAAAGCATCCACCCCTCTGCTTAAGCAATCGCTTTCTCTAACACAAAACATTGCTGAGTGCAGACTGAGCCATCACTGCAGCCGCTGTCTTAGGTTTTGCAGTGGTTAACAGTAACTGTGAGCAGAAGACTTTAAGAAGCCCCAGGATAAGCAACCCATAACTTGTCTTCTCCCAGTTCTCTGGATTTCCTGTTCTGGGAGGGTGGCATAAATCTGAGATGGTTGCAGAAGCCGAGTATTTGGTATAACCAGTTTTCTAATTACCAAACCAACTTGTTGACGAAGGAAAACAGAACTTTGAAAATATTTAATTATACAGTAAAAACAAATTGTACTATAAAGAGTTTTCTATGAAGTGAGTAAAATGTTTACATTTAATATACTTAAAATTGAGAACTTCAAAGAAAGAACTGAATAAACAACACATTTCAAGCTTTCTTTTGTATCTCTTTGGTCTTTCTATTACTTAAGCGTATTACTACAGAGCATATTCTGTCAAACCTGTGTGATCAGTGTAATGCATTACAGTAGCAGCACCTGTACTGCTTCGAATACCGTGAATTACTCAGTTAAGGGGTCACTGCTTTCCTGTAAACCACAGAGGTTTTTTGGAGGTCCTTGTGCCTCATTTATGACCATGTATCTCAAGCGGCTGTTTTGATTTAGGGTTGTGGTTTTTTATATATTGGAGTGGGGTTTTTAACTGCTTCTTTCCATGGTGCATTTTTAGGTTGCTAAACAGTAACGATTAGATCCCTAAGCCTTACCTGCCATACAAAACAGCTGTGTAACTTAAGAAATACACTCTCATACTTCTTGCTGTGTTGCTTCTTAAAAAAAAAAAGATAGTAATAACAACATAGCAAAGCCTTATAATGCAGAGTAGAGTGTCTCACCTAGCCAGTTATCCACATGAAGTTCTCACTGAACACCAGGCTAAAAATGAAGACTAGGAATTGAGTAGAAGGGAGGAAGTTCCGGTTTCTGATACAGAGTACAGAAGTGTGTTTAGTTAGTATGGACTGAAATGGTCTTAAATTGTTAATAGAGAGCACCTACACGAGGCTGCCCCAAGACTACCTCTAGGTTTGCCCCAGAGCTTTCCTGGGAAGGGGAGGAGGGAACCAGGATCTGAGCCTTCTTTTAAGCAGTCACTTGCATAGCAGGAAACTGCCGGGATACCTGAGGAAAGAATAGGTAGATGCTTCTGCTCAACATATTTCTGCAGTTTAAAATAACATATATTTCATGGCTACACACACACAAAAACTTCCACAGAAATAACAGTGCGCTTCATTCCTAAAGCAACAGGGGTTTGTCATTTAAAATAGCGCACTTGGGATGAAGTGCAGAGAAGTCCTTACTTTCTGTTCATTGCTTTTGTGCAGTGATTCATTTACAACAGAGCTAGACTGTTTAAAAACTCCAACCTTCCGGTCTTATAAAAATATATCTAACAATGACATAGTCATTAAAAAAAATTTAGAGTAAATTTGCCTTCAAAGCAAATGAATGTGGTAAAAATGTGAAAAAAATCATGATCTTGTTTTAGGAGAAGATTTTATATGAAAGAGGGTTAGAAACCTAAGCCTTTTCAAGTAAGTTAAGTAAAACTTCTACTATTGTTAGGTGGGTCTGAACTAGAGTGCTCATGTGCAGGTTTTTTTCCTAATTTCTATCAAAAATTTAACTTCCATAGCAAAAAAAAATGCTATTTTTCAAATAATTTTAGCCCTGTGAAGCATTTGCAATGTTAACCCTTCTGAAGATGCCAGCTTTTACAGTCCCCAAAGGTAAGGAAGATTCAAGTGTTAACACTTCCCTTTTCCAACAGTGTAAAAATATGTATAAAGGTACTTTTAGGGTACAGAACCCCCAAACACTAGCTACTCCCATCTCTCTTGTCTATGGGCATCAGTCTTTGGGGTGTGACATACAGCTTTACGTTATATCAGGAAACTTGCAGAGTACCATTCTGAAAGAGAAAGCAGGGACTCCAGAAGGGTAAGTTACTCCTCTTCACCTAGCAACAGCCACCTGAAAAGCACTACATGCTCACTTCCAGTGGCTCAATGGTTATAGCTTTGTAATATGCTATCAAATGGGAAAGACTGATAGAGCTCATCAGTGTGGACACCATCGGTGTCATAGTACTGGTTATCTGCAATGCTATTCTGATCAGTTGGGATCGAGCTGGTGGGTAATCTTGACTCACCTAGAACTTCTTCGTCTATAAAACTGTAAGCTGCTGCATCGGCTAAGTTAGATCGCAAATTAAAAGCTGTGCTGCTGCCCAAGGCTGCTATGGGTGGGCAAGCTGAAGGCACCTGAGGGAGCTGCTGCCTGGGATTGCTCGCATTTAACACTGGATTATACTTCTCAAAGTTTATACTGGTGCAGTTCATGTCGTCGGTCTCCATGTTCAGGATGCTGGCTGCAGGCACACTAGTGGGATGAGCCTGGTGCCCGATGCTGTTACTAGAAGCACTCTGCACCTCTGCAGTTGACACCGCCACTGCTCCCATCCCGTTTGTGCTGCTGAAATTCCGGAAGAAGCCTGAATCCTTCTCATCAGGCCAGTTCACGATGCTGTTGTGAAAAGTCGAGAGCGAGCTGCTGCTCTGAGCAGCAGCCTGGGACACCTCTGTCACAAAGCTGTTCTGGGGGTGCGCGTTGAGCAGGCTGCCGACTGTGGAATTGGTGGTGCTGTACAGCGTCTGCCAGCACGACAGCGCATCTGGCTTCCCTGACCCCACCTGTGCCGGCATGTGAGGAACCTGGTTGCAGCCAGGGTAGATCTGACTGGTGCTGGGCAGGGTTCCGAGCCCCGGCATCATCAGTGTGGATGGAAACATGTTTGGTTCTATGGAAAAGAAAGACGTGATTGCATTTTAATGGCACCTTAAATAGTTTTAAAAATTACAGATGATAAAGAGCAAAGTAAAAATGGTGCTGTCTCAGTAAGATTATATCATAGAATAATTAAGACTGAAAAAGACCTCTAATATCATCAAGTCCAACCATCAACACAACACCACCATGCCTACGAACCCACGCCCCAAAGTGCCACATCTACATGTTTTTTTAACACCTCCAGTGATGGGAGACTCCACCATTTCCCTGTTCCAATGCTTCACCACTCTTTCAGCAAAGACATTTTTCCTAATATCCAATCTAAATCTCCCCTGGCATAACCTAGGGCCATTTCCTCTCATCCCTATCGCTTGTTACTGGGGAGAAGAGACTAACACCCACTTCACTACAACACCCTTTTAGGTAGGGAGCAATTGAGGCCATCCCTATGTGCACATGCACTATAGTACATGCTGAATTGCTCTCCAGTGGACCTCAGATTCCTGGGCAGCAGCAACACTGGCTAATAATGAAGGTGACAGCTAGACTTAAGCAAAGAACTGATGGCTTTAGTTTCTACAGTCAAAAGTACTACTACATTACAAGAAGAAACCCTGAAGAGAATATTAGCATTTCAAGCAAAGAGGAGGGAAGGCGAGGAACTGAATATGTGTTTGAAGGGCTGAATATCTGAACTCAGCGAAAATCAGCAGTTATCTAAATTAAGGCTGAAAGCTAGCAACGCTTAAAGATGAAGAAGGTGTAGCCCTCTCCCATGCAAAGGGGAAATTGCAGCATAGCTGAGGCTTTGAGGAGAAACTAGAGGAGAAAAGAGAGGAGGCAAAACTAAGAGATGGGTACTACCACTGCCTTAGGAACTCCAGTGTCCACATGGAAAATGCCCTTCCCCACAGCCATCAGGCACTGATTGTTTCAAACTGGTGTTAGACAGGGACATGCAGGCAAAAGCCTACCTTTCTTAATTAGTTTCACTTCAGAAGAGACAGCAGAGAATGGAGCTGCTTTGGACCTCTCTGTCGAATTTGATCCTGCAATGGAAAAAAAGCATGAATCTATGCTGCATATTTGCTTTTATAGCAAATAACTCCATCTAAATATAAGTTTAATTGAACAGGACAAAGACAAGTATTTTCCTTACCACAGTCCTGTATGAGCTTTTGCCAAGCCAATGTCGATCTCTGCCTTTTTGCTTTGTTGCCATATGGATCTATAGAGAGTGGAGCAGAAGGAAGAAGTGTTATGTTTCTCTTTGATATAATTAGTAAAGGAACTTTCTAAAACTTATGCTAGTAGCCTGTAGATGTAGTAAAATATATTTAATGAAAAATATTTCAGATGTCAGAGCACTAACCAAGATAATATTATTAACAGTGGCTCAAGACATTCATTTAACAAGGAAGCAAACTGATTATTTTTACTTTTAAAATCCCCAAATCTACTTTGTAGAAGCAGAGATGTAGAATTTTTACTAGTTAAGCTACTGTTGATTATCAACACGAACACTGATAATGGCTTTTAAGGAACTTGGGTAATTGGAATCATACCCTTTTCATCTGGTAGGTATCTGAAATCCATAGGTTCACTGACTTCCTGGTCTGAAGGTCTTCGCAGCTGCATCTTCACTGTGACAGGCTCAGTGATGTCTTTGAGAAATGGTGGCGTTCTGAACACAATTGCAACTTGACGGTGGACGTCAGCTTGTGAGAAGGAACCCTTGGCCTCCCAGTTGTCCAAGACAAATCTGACTTCTATATCATCTAGTCCATTAGAAACAGAAGATGCTTGTTAAGTTGAAGAACTGAAAACTTGCAGCAGTGAAAAAGGGTCAGAGAAACAAAGAGGACTCAGAATTCAGATGCAAAGTAAATGGCTCAACTTTAATCAGACTGAATGTCTTTCAGAGGTCCTGAGAGCCCTTGAACCTGAAAGCTATTCTGCCCAGCTATAAAACCCAACCACTTACACACAAGTGTGGTGAAGGGCTTCTCTTCCCTGGCTAGGAAGTGGTAGTGTTAGCCATTAGGGACAGAGGGAAAGAAAAATGCCTAGTCAAGATTACCTTTCTGAACTTTGTCACACAGTAGAAATATTTCGTCTCCTCCTTTTACACTTCCACAGTTCTTGTTCACACGACAAATTCTCAATTCTGCTGTGTTGGGAGCTCCTGGAAACAAACAGGCAAATCTGATGACAAAGGATTACTGAAACTTTGCTACTATTGAAGAAGAGGGGCTGGGAATTAAGGCATGTGAAGGGAAGGCAACAACCAGAGGAACGTGACATCTCAAAATCCATACTAAACAAGTCACTACATAATTCAGAAGCAGGGTTAATATTCCATGATTTTACAGCTCTCAGCTGCTCATCCCCAAACAAGAGACACCAGTGCAACTGTACCACTTACTCCCTAACTATACTAGAGTAGTCCCAAACCACCTCCCTGAGTGGTGTTACTGTGCTCAGCGCTGCTGCCCTTCATGCTGCAGAATTCAAAGCTGAGGGACTGATTACCTGTTACAATCATGCTTCTATGGAAAATGCTGGGCTAGCAAGTCAAGAAAATTCCCCTCTCTGTGTCAGACAGGTTTGGCCATCAAATCTCTCCTCTGTCACCCTCTCTAGGTGTTTAAGAGCAAGTCCAGGAGTCCAGTTTCCATACCTTTACTCCAAGTACCACATTTCACCCAAAATGCTCAAGTTTTAACTCCAAACTGGCTGTGCATGGACAGACTCAGGACACAGTTCTGGATGGAGAGCTGCCCAGTGCACAATCCCTGTGAAGGATTGTACATCACAATAAATTTACCACCACCCAAGTTTGCACACTGCAACCAAACAACCAGATGGCTACAAGGGACTCGTGTGGGATGGAGACAAGCACTGCCTGACAGTGTCTGGCCCTGTTCAAGAGCAGCAGCTTTCCTGCATGGTAAATACAGACAGGAGACTACTGCAAGGAAGAACAGCCCCCTTGGAGCTTTTGTTATGTTACAGGTTAATTAAAAGTGCACTAAAGTCACAATATAGTGATTCAGAAGTAAAAAAGAACAAAGAAAAGCCAGAATGCAAAAACTCTCTAGAATTTCAAGTTTGCCTACTGTGCCTATATGCTGCATTGACACTCCAATTTTAAGACCCCACCTTCACTTAACATACTAGGTAATTGATGCTCACTTCTCTGTTACTGTCTGTGACCATATTCCTAGTTTTATGCATACTCTTTCACCCCTCCAATCCCAACAGAATGACACTGCACTATGCCATGATGTTCTCATCTTGTTACATTAAGGCTTAAGACAACAAGGCATCAACTCCAAATGTATCTAAAATGCCTGGGAGGATCTGGCTGGTGCTGCTTTGCAACCTGGGAACTGATCCTCCTACTGCCACAGCAAACATGAGGCTTCAACTGCCACAGGCTCACTGTGCCAGGCACTGAGATGAAATACAAACCCAAAGCTCATGGTGTCACCCTCAAAACAAACAAACAAACCAACCACCCCAAAATACTACTTTAAACTCTCAGCTTGAGTCAATTCCTGCCCTATATTTAATGGCACTGTAGAGGTACGCTGTAGCATAACACAGACTACGCTTAAACCAGAGGCGGCCACAAAGATGTTCTGAAGGTTGGAGCACCTCTCATATAAGGACAGGTTAAAAGAGTTTGGGTTGTTCAGCCTGAAGAAAAGAAGGCTCCTGGGAGATCTTACAGCAGCCTTCCAGTACTTAAATGTGTCCTGCAGGAAAGCTGGGAAGAGACTCATTATCAGGAACTGCGGGAATAAGACAAAAGGGAATGGTCTTAAGATGAAAGAGGGGAGATTTGGATTAGATGTTAGGAAGAACTTTTTTCCAGTGAGGGTGGTGAGGCACTGGCACAGGCTGCCCAGAAAAGTCATGGATGCCCCATCCCTGGAGGTGTTCAAGGCCAAGCTGGATGGGGCCTTGAGCAGTCTGGTCTGGTGGAAGATGTCCCTCCCTGTGGCAGGGGGGTTGGAACTGGATGAGCTTTAAGGTTCCTTCCAACTCAAACCATTCTATGAATATAAGATTCTATGATAACAGAGCTCTTGGTAACCTCAGGTCAGACCCCAATTACATACTTGCTATCTGCAGCTAGTACTATTACTACTATTATTAGAAGTGGGTGCTGCAGCCTCATGCCACTTCATTTGCTGGATGAATCAGAAACTTTGAAGGGAGGGGAAACAAAACAAACCCAGAAACAGCACAGGATCATATGATTAACGGTGTCATTGTGTGTTTTTCACAGGAAGGGTAAATTAAGAGTTGCAAGGAGAAGCCTAATTTTACCTTTGTTTCACTTCTGTCTGCTTGAATGGCACATGCTATCCTTTTAATAGGTTTTTGGAAAGGTTTCTTAGGCTGGATTTTGTTGTTCCTGTTCCTTGCACCCCCAAAATCACATCCCTGGTAACAAATTCCTAGAAGAATGAACTTCTCGCCAAAGACCACATTTTCAACAAGGGCAGAACACCATGTTCGCCCTAAGCTCATTTCTCAGAAACAGCAAGCTCCTTTATCTGACTCTTCCCAAAGAGCTTTCAGGATGGTAACATACGCAACTTGGGAAATTTCTGTTCAAAACCAGTCAACACTATAAGCAACTGAAAGGAGAAGTTGCCTGCAGTACTGCATTTTATGAACTTGCATCTCTGCTAACGTGATAACGGAGCTGGTGAAGAGTCTGGAGCATAAGTGTTACGGGGAGCGGCTGAGGGAAGTGGGGCTATTTAGTCTGGAGAAAAGAGACTGAGGAGAGACCTTATCTGCGTCTACAACCACATAAAAAAAGGCTGTAGCAAGGTAGGTGTTGGTCTCTTCTCCTAAGCAGCAAGAATGGAAGGAAATAGCCCGAAGTTGTGCCAAGGGAGATTTAGATTGGATATTAGGAAAATTTTCTGTACTTAAAGAGTCGTGAAGCACTGCAACAGGCTGCCCAGGGAACTGGTGGAGTCACCATCCCTGGAGGTATTTAAAATACATGCAGACGTGCTGCTTAGGGATATCATATAGTGCCTTGGCAGTGCTAGGTTTACAGTTGGACTTGATGATTATTAAAGGTCTTTTCCAACCAAAAGGATTCTGTGATTTTTTATTACACTTACATTATTCTCATGTATCTCTGCTACCAAAAGCAGGTGAAGATTACAAAATATTAGTAGGTGAAGACAATACCAGATTTAAAATGTGCAAACCGATTTTCAGAAAAGCTCTGAATAACTTTTTTGCTGCTAATCTGAAAAGATCTGCGAAAGCTTGAAATCTAACAGCCAAGCCTATTGCACTGTATCATTTTACCTTTTATCTGAAGCCATAACCTGACCATGCCCAGTGCCTTATGACGTAGCAGGTTTAAAAAGGCTATTATTTCTTAAAAGAAATTCAGATCTGAAACTGCTGTTCCAGACAAGAGCAGCGTAATTTTTGTGATTTACGACTGCAGTTGTGCACTGTTTTATTTACACTGCCTCTATGTCACACGGAGGATTTGAGATACCTATAGTACATCAGAAGCTGCCCACACACACCCACATTAAAAAACCAAGCTTCCCCCACCACACAGCTATCTGTCATTTCAGCAGCTTAGCAAAGACTGACGTCAATCAACGCAGACGAGTAATCATGATTTTGCATATTTCTAAATGGCATCTGAGACACAGCTGCAAATCTTGTACATCAATTTCATCTGAACCCTAATTACTTTACTACTACCAGGGTTCTCAATAACACAATGTACAGAGCACTAACTTCTAGATAATTCTAGAAGAAACTCTAAAAATATCAAAACCACCCAAGTTCATATTCAGCATTTTCATAGTGGTTAAGCCCACAGCAACACAATTCTAAAATCAGCTTGATAAAATGCAGACCTCCTTTTATTCAGTAGTTTCTGCTAAAATAAGACCTTAAATATTTGGAACAGAAATTCTCTCAGACCACGGCCCAAAGGTTTCCAATTATTGAAAGCTCTTCTGCTATTCCTCTCCAGGAGAGAGGTACAGCACATGTTGAGGGCTAAAATCCTCAACTGCAGTGACGTGCCAAAGCCTTACAGAAATACAGTTTTGTGGAATGTGGAAAATGGTGCCAAGGAAAAGGGGTTTGCTTAATTCTGCACCTTCTCTGAGTGTGAACAAGTGTTTCCCCATTACATATCTATACAGAGGAAAAAGCAGCTGACCAGGATAAAAAGGGATACGTAAAAGCATTAAGACAGTGTTACAGTAGCCACCCATCTCACTAGTGTTTATTGTAATCACTTGACACCTCTGCAGCAGGCCCTTCCTTGCATTCATTGTGGTGAAACGTGAACAAGGGCTCAAAAAGCACCCACATACAAATCCATGGACACAACAGACAATTCTAACTCTGGTCAGCCAACACTTCACCCTGTGATCATGTCTTGAGTTTGTTTGATGACTTGCTATGTGGAAGGCATGCAGCCAGCAGTCCCAAGCCATAGAAGTGACCCAGAAGGCTGGCAGAGACCTCAGAAATCAGTCTGGCATTTTTCACCCCAGGCAAAAGAGTAAAACAGAGGGGTAAAAACAAAATACACATTTGTCCGA
Source organism: Coccyzus lansbergi (assembly GCA_033558105.1). NCBI lineage: Eukaryota > Metazoa > Chordata > Aves > Cuculiformes > Coccyzidae > Coccyzus > Coccyzus lansbergi. The sequence continues at coordinate 343,838 of JAUMJK010000225.1, forward strand.
GTTGGTACTTACTGTTGTCATATATGGGGTTGGAAATCAAAGGAGGAAGAGCTATCGTGTAGTTGCCATGTTTGTCAGGGAGGAAAGCTTGGAAGCAGAGGCGGACGACGTTGAGATCATATTCATCAATGTTGTGCAGCTGTTCTTCAGGCACTGAAGAGCACGAGACAAGAAAAGACTGAGGATTAGTCATCAAAACCAGCAGTAACTCTTTAACAAACTTGGGATGAATCTCCACCAGTAAAAGAGATAGTGTTGTCAAGGCAGGCAAAATGTGCCTGTAGTCCCTGTTAACTTTAGAGAGATTGCATGAATAAATTCCTCATACACAACAAATGATAATAAAGCCTTTAATGCTTTCTCGTCATCAAACAAGGCTAAGCTGTCCTAGCTTTCCAGCTGTTTCTTGACTCTATTTTCCTCACCTCGCATTCAAGATCAGTTTCATTTATCTATAACTTAAAAGTCACTCCTTGGATACATTACTCTCATCTGTGCGTAACAGAATTTACAAAATGAATGCTGCTGCTGCTGAAATCTTTCAATACGAATAAAAAGACCTAGCTGAAGATTTCCAGCAACAGTGAGGCACTTCCACTACATATCATTGTTTTCCTCTAGAAAAATAATCAGAAGGCAGTTCTTGGCATAAGAATGAAGATGAAACATCATAAACCATTTTCCTCCTCCCATCAGTATCTGTGTCACTTCAGTACCTCTGAAAATAGCAATCAGTGATGTTGTTACGACAGAGTTTGGCAATAAAACAAACAAATCATTGATGGCAAGGATCTGTTTCCATATAGACAGTTGGACATGATGATTCTAGAGGTCTTTTCCAAATTTTACATTCCTCCCAGTGTAAAACACAGTAATGAACAACCCACGCTCAACACTTCAGTTTTGTTCACTCTTTAACTTCCTTTAAATTTGAGCCACAGTACTCATACTTAATGGACGATTCTGGGAAAAGTAGCCCCCTCTGTATTCAAAGGTTTCCTTTAAGGTCTGACATTAACTATTATGCTGACTTTCAATGCTAGCAAAATGAGAAAATGATTTAATTTCATTTCAGTAGAAGTACTGATAATTGAAATAATTTATAGTGGCGTGCTCTCAAAATTTTTCAAACCACTAGTTCAGCATAGTTAGATTCTCCCCACAATTACCTAAAGTGAACATGTATGAAGTCAATAGGTCACAACCTCTCAGGTTCACTCTTTCCCCTGCCCTTTCAAAGGCCCCTTGCAAGAATACAAGATTAAATGTGCTTCCACTAAGAAGTCTGGGGATCACACTGTACTGATTAGACTGCAATGCTCTGACCTTTAACTTTTATCACTGATTTGGTCTCTACCCTGCTATGAGTGGGATTCCACAATGCCCACTTGAATGATTTCTTCCTTTCACCATTTGATAGCGTGAAATAACAATGCATTGAACTCAGAATACTTTCCACTGCCATTTTTAGTCTTTGTTGGCTTCTGAACAGCTCAGTTTCTCCTGGTCTCTACTCTAAGAAGAAATTAAATCACCTTTCCCTTTTAAAAGTCCATGACCTGCAATGTTTTAAGTCAAATATATTAGTGAGCACAAAACTAAGCAGCAGCTACATAAGTAACTTCAGAAACACTGGCGCTCAGAGGGGTTCTGACAACTGTGTTCCCAGATATGTAAAGCCAAGTTTAATGTACTTCATTAGCTGAACTGCTAATTTATTAAATCAGGATGTTCAGAGAACAGCTTTGGAACACACAGCTGTTCAGCCTAACTTGGGTTTGGCATCTCCGCAGCCCAACTGTCTCTCGACACAGCCTAACTTAGAAGGGAACACAAAAGTGCATTCTCTAGATTGCGCCTAGCAGAAGGGATCATCAGAAGAGCGATGCTACTTCACTCCCAGTAGCTCAGGTGATTCTTCTAACCCATGCTCTGACACCACAGCAGACAATTAATCCCCTAGGACGCTCTGGCACCGAGACTTATGGTTGTGTGTTGTATTAGCCACTGGTGACTGTGTGGGTACAGCCAGTGCGTCCAAGTCACAGTAAAATTTCAAACCTCTTAAAAAATTAAATTGAACATAGAGATTTAATACCTTTGGTAAGTAAACTCACTGCAGACAGAAGCCAAGCACAAAATCTCGACCTGACTTTTGATTCTGAATCAAAAGGGAGGACTTTGTGGTTGTGCAATCAAGTTTCTCTTTCCCAAGCTAAAGCACTATCAGTCCTGCACCACATTTTCCACAGGTGCAGCAGCCTCTTCCTCAGAAACAAATAAGAGCGGACTAAAAGTTTAAGAGAACTCTAAGTGCAAAAATATGCTAGACAGGGAGAAAATCAGTAATGCTAATATTCAAGATACATTGTTTCCTATAGTATGAACTTTGGAAAATTACCAATAAATCTATTCAACTCCTGATATAGAAAAGGTTTGGTGTGCCAATAACTGCAAGAAACAGAATGACTGTAAATACTTCATTGTATTACAGCAGAAAAAAAAAAAAAACACTGCTCCTAATTTGCATGTTCTTATAAATGATTTAATACAACTAAAAAAAACATCTGGAGTTTGAAAGAAGAAGTGCTCAGTCAAGACTGATTCCTCTTGGGCTATTTTTTAACCAGATGAGAAGAACATAACAAAGCAAAAAAGGAGAACAAGACAGCTGCAAGCCCGTTTTGCGAAGACATACGTGAAAAAGAGAGGCTGGATTCTATGTTCATATAAAGCAGCATCCAGCTTTCATCAATTTCAAAACATATATCATTCCCACCTAAATGACAATCAACCAAAACAAAATAAAATCTTGTTACTTTTAACAAACAGTTAATCCTGCTCCCTCTGAAGTCAAATTGAGAGTAGTCACTAACTTGAACAGATGTTGGCTTACACCTTAGGAATATTAAAACCAAACAAAACTGAGGCAGCCAAACACGTTGACTAATGCCTGAAGTCTGCCAGAGGTAGGATGGTCTTTTTGTGTCACTCAGTGTTATTCCACTGATTTCTTTACAGAAGGACAAGAAACAGGGTTAAACCTGACAAACTGGAAGTTAAGAAATGCTGTTGAAGATTTGGGGAACAGAAAGGGCTGGAGAAGAAGAGAAGCCACTCCACCAGCCTGTGCGAACTCCACACGTGCAGCTCTACTGAAACCAGTGCAATTACACACATGAAGAGTGTTGCATGGTGCACACATAGTAAAAAAAGGCTCGAAAATGACACATGAATATGAGGAAGTAGTACTCTGTTTTTGGCAACAGTTCAGCTTCCTCTTCTGACTGCTTCTTAGTGTGTGGTACCACACCTTGCTGTCTTCATATGAATCCAACTGAAAGAGCTGGAACCCAACCAACCACCTGGGTATGTTCCCGTGATGGGCCAGTCTAAGAAAAAAAACTAACCTTTTCCTGGGAGAAATTAATTTTCCATAATTATCTATGCAAACAGGAGTACATGAAGGAATGTTTGTAAGTACAGATCTTTTACAAGGGAAAGAGCGCTTTCAAAAGTAATGCTTAACAATTCAAATACATTGTAATTTCTATGATATTAAAAAGAAATTAAAATTCCAACACAGATATGGGGCATCAGGCAAAAAAAAAAATTTAAAAAAATCCATAAGAATACTACTAGCACAACAGAAAAAGAAAACTAGCCCCAGCCAGCAAGATCCTGGAAATAGTATTTGAAAAACATAGTTACTGTCAAACCTGGACAGTATTCACTATTCAACCTGAGAAGGGCTACGATAACCAGTAAAGCTTTTATAAATCTGTTTACAACTCTTCAGAAAGGAATGCTGATGCCCCAACTTAAAAACTATTTTGAATGAATTCTCTCATCCACTATCCATTAATACGGGAAGAGAGCGATATAATCCCAATGTAGGCACAAAAACACCTCATGCAAACTAAACCATAAACTCATTCCAACCTGAGCCAGCTGATCTGAGCAGCTCACACCACACAGGCATTAGGTTTGTGTTGGCCCTGTCTCGGGGATTTGTCACTTAAGTCCAGAGGTGCTCTACTGGGTTTTCACTGAATGAGAGAAATTCTTAGCTTTGCCCCTTTAACACAAAATAAGAGGCTTTCCAGGTCCAACCAAACAAGATGCAATTCCAAGTACAGGTACAAAATTAAATATGTTCATAACATCAGGCCTCTTGTTTGTTCCTGTTGATTATTTTCTAATTTTTTTCCTATTTTAAGAGTCTTGAACATCAAGAAAGGCCAATAAAATACCATTTATCTGATGAAATTACTGGGCGATTAAGGGCTCTGATGTTTACTTATAAGGTGATGCTACAGGAAGAGAGAAAGTTTATTCTGAACACTAAAGAGAAATGATGAAGTGCTTGGGTTTTTGACTGATAATGTGATACCTGATTAAATAGCAGCTTCCTCACATACAGCCTCACACTCAGCTTCTAGACTAATGATGTCAGAAACTTCTGGAGTGGGTGGAGTTGGAGGTACTTTAGCATCTAAACTTAACCTGCATGGAAACTTCCAGGGCAAATGATGTGGTGTGACACATTCAGAGGGCTAAGCTGAGACTATCAGTGTACCCTGCAAAGGGGACATCTTGTGACCTTCCCTTCTCAATGTGGGGCTGTGGTGCCACATGAGCCACACTACATCACAAATAAACAGAATGACCTTCTACAAACAAAAACACTTCACCAAGGAGACGGCTCAGGAACATGCATCATTAATAATCACGATGAGCTGTATTTTGCTTTTTCTCTTAAGCAGATGATGGGTATTAATTTAAGGATACACAGGGAGCTCAGTTTCATTCAAATGATGACACAAAGGTGGTTTGCCTCAAGCCTTCTGGTCATGGAGCACAAAAGTACACCCTCCTAGCCCTGATACCCACTGATTGGTTTAACCCAGCATACACCAATGGTTTTACTGTAAAAAGGCTGACTCTGCTCAGCCTTCACTGTCAGCACTACTCTCACGCTGCAACTGGCTCACATATGGTGAATAGGATCAAGGAACTGGTCTGGCTCAAAACGGACTTGCCAGAAGAAAAGAGGAAAAGGCTTGTTTTCAGTCAGGCAGTTCCCACGACCGCTAGCCCTGGCACAAGGGAAATGGCAGAAGCAGACAGAGGCAGGGAAAGGAAGGATTGCACCTTCCAGTGCTGATACTGGTTTATGCCAAGTTCAACCAATCAGGGAAATCTGGTGCAAATCACAGATCCCTCTTAGCAGCCAGGAGGTTCATTCCAGATTCAATTACTCCTCCAACCTGCATCTACACCACAGCCATGGCTGTGATTGTGTGTCTATCTGACAGCTAGCCCTATGAAGGGCCAGAGCAGACAAGTGATGGAGCACACACTAAACTGCCTGCGTATTTGACTGGTGTATCTTGTAGCTGAACTCTACGCAGAGAAAAAGGACCTCATCAGCTAGTTCATTTGCAGTTTCCAAGTGAACAATAATCATACAGGTACAAACGAAAGAGCAGATAGTCCTGGTGTGCTATTCATCCCTTATTGTCAAAAGCAGAATATCATGCTTCCTTTGCACCTGGGCTTCAGAAACCAGATGCATAGCAGTGGATGACAAGCCAGGCTGTTCAGCTAAACATCCAGAGGCATAAAGATCACCTTATTGGCAATTGCCAAGAGGCAGAAGCTGGAAATAAGGGACAGGAAGGATTGTGGCAGCACTATGTTACTTCTCACGCTGCACCCATACCTGGTTTAATACCTCTGTGATCCACAGTGTGGTAAAAGCCATGGATTTGTTAGAGCAAGTCCATAGGAAGGCCATGAAGATGATCAGAGGGCTGAAGCATCGCCCATACAAAGCTGAGTTGGGTTTGTTTAGCCTAGAGAAGGCTTCAGGGAGTCCTTATAGTAGCCTTAAAGGGAGCCTAGAGGAAAGTAAGGAAGGGGCTCTTTGTCAGAGAGTGCATGGATAGAACAAGGGGGAATGGTTTTCAGCTGAAAAAGGGGAGATTTAGATCAGATATTAGGAAGAAATACTTTCCTGCGAGTGTGAAAAGGCACTAGAACAGGTTGTCCAGAGAACTCATGAATGCCTCATCCCCTAGAGGTGCTCAAGGCCAGGTTGGATGAGGCCTTGAGCAACTTGATCCAGTGAGGGGGTGTCCCTCCCTGTGGCAAGGGCATTGGAAGTGGGTTATCCTTAAGGTCCTTTCTCACCCAAACCATTCTATGATTCTAAAAAAGAAGCTTTTGCATGTACCTGTAAACAGAACACACAGCAGCTACAGTTTTAGGAAAACACAAAACTCGGGGGAGAGCAACTCAAGAGCAAATTACTAAAATTCAGATGCTAACCTGTAGTCAATAAGTACACGAACTATTACAGCTACTTTTCCCTCAGGTACCTTTCAGGCTGCTTCAGTGCATGAAAGAGGCATCACTATTTTACAGAAAAAAAGCAGCAGAGGGAAGGTGAATGGTCTGGCCTGATACAAAGGCAAAGGGAAGAATGAGGAATATTGAATTTAAACTTTCAAGAGCTGGTCCTTGTTTTGTCTAGACAGCATTTCTTTGAATCTGGGTTCCTGTCCTAAGTTCCATCTGAAAAAAGGTAAAAAAATAGAACAGATTTAAGCAAACACATCCAGCAATGCCTTTATTTTTCTAAGACATTTTTAGCAGTTTCTGTAGCCCAAAAGAAATCACCAGCATTTTTTGTCTCTCTAGGTGGCAGTTTTCATTTTTAAAAAACTTGAAAAGGTGCTATGCTTCAGGGTTAATAAAAAATTTCAGCATAAACAGCAAGAAGCTGAAAAATGAAAAGTTTTCCAAAGGCAGAAACTAAAGTCACATTATGATCAGAACATTTAGTTTTCTTCAGGTGGATTTCCTCTGTACCTTTTAAAAAGCTGACAACTCTCAGTTACCAAGATTTTCAACTCAAGCATTTAGTCAAGGGTGGGTGTGTCACATTTGTTTTAATTGAAGGACAGGAGTTCAGCATCTGGAACATTTACTAGGGGACACCAATGCTTTTCATTTCTGAATTATTCCAAACTCCCCAATCTTTGCTAAAAGTCTTCCTTGGGTTCCTAATATTGTGCTAATTTCCTCGCGCACTCTATAACGCAGGCACTCCCCAGCCAGTGGGCTGAAGAGGGGGATCCTGGAGAACTTGGTCGATGTAGTCAGTGGCGTCAGAGGAGGGGGGGTGTCTTATAAGTGCAACCACCAGCAAGGGAAGCTGCGGAGAAGGTGACGGCATGCGTGGGCAGGAAGTGAGTGTGACTAGTGTGGTGTGGGGACCAGCCCGGGCGCAGCACGGAGGCGTGGAGGGGGTGTTGTGGAGACTGTGATGAGTGCAAAGCCAACATGGGGTCAGCTGCTCGCGGGCGGAAAGGGGAAATGGCAAAGGAAAGACTGCGGAGGCAAATGGAGCTGAATTAGTTGTGTGGTACAGGGGTGACTAAAAGTTAATTAAATTGGGGTGACTAAAAATTAATTAAAAAGCAATTATACAAGAACAGAAAATTTAAGCATATGTCTCTCTAAATCTTCCCTCTTTCAGCTTAAAACTGTTGCCGCTTGTCCCATCCCTGCAATCCTTGATAAATAGTCCCTTCTCAGTTTTCCTGTAAGGTCCCCTTCAAGTACTGAAAGGTTGCTATAAGGTCTCCCTTCTCCAGAGGAGAGCCTTCTCTTCTCCAGGCTGAAGAACCCCAGCTCTCTCAGTCTGTCCTTATAGGGGAGGTGCTCCAGCCCTCTGACCATCTTCATTACACTCCTCTGCACTCGCTTGAATAGATCCATGTCCTTCCTGTAATGAGGACTGCAGGTGAAGTCTCGAGAGGGCAGAGGGGCAGAATCACCACCCTTGACCTGCTGGTCACACTTCTTTTGATACAGCCCAAGATCAAGCTCTCTTGATTAATGGCTTGGAATGTGGCAATTCCCTGGATTTCTCATTTTAAGACAGGTCTAGGATTCTCAAGCTGTCATCCATTTGGCAAGAAAGAGCTCAGTCCTCTGCAATACTTCACTAAGTACGGTTTTCCCCTAAATTTTAAAGGCACATTTATGGCTTTTCTTCCTTGATAATTAACTTGAGTTGTAATTAAGTCAATTGTTGTCTCTATGTCAAGTCACACCCACCCACAAAGGCTTTTAACTGAAGAATGGCTCTTCTTTTAATTTGAGTTGGCTGTACATCAGACAGTACATGGGAAGACAAGGATATAGCACAACTCAACAAGTACCAAAAGAAAACAAACACCCTAGAAAGTGGACATGGACCAGCTCCATTGGAGGAGTAACTCTGTGCCTTTGATGCTGTGCTATTTACATTATCATCGTGCCAAGGATCCTAGTTACATATTAGGCTGCCACTGCACTCCATTCCTCTGATGTGCTCAGGGATAAGGGACAAAAGAGATTTCTAGAATTTTTTAGCTTAAAGGACAAAAATATGGTATGTACCTTGTGAACACAGCAGATCACAAACGTCCCAAGGCAATGTGGAAACAGCAACTCTCTCAAACAAAGCTAATGCAAGAGAAACACCTCAGGCGCAAGTAATCTGATTTGCATCCTCGTGAATGCATACAATTTTCACAGCCTGTACTAAACTTAACAAGGGACAAATGCTGCCAGCTAATAGTGGGGAATTCATAGTGAGAGCCTTACATGGACACTTGCAGAATGACTCAGATGCAGACAGCTCTAGGTAGGCACATGGCACAAACACCAAACTCTAATTGTCCAGGAGTTCAGAGACACCAGTTGCTGCAACAGTACAGGCAAGAATGTTGGAGAAAATCTTAAAATCCATTCATCTTGACCAAACAACTTCCCTCTCTTGCTACTTATGACCCTTATTCAGTATTCATCCATACCAGATGCTGGAAGATGTGGAGGAGGGATGACATCATCTAAGAATGTGCATTAGGGTTCACTCTCCCTTTGCCATTCCAGGAACCTCTGACACCTGTGCTTCCCTGGAAGACGATGGAGTCTTTACAGAAGTTTGTAACACAACTTTGTGGACCCAGCCCTTGCTATTACTTCATCCTTTACTGACAAGACATGTAATATATACACAGGCAAGCTGCAGGTATTCTGCATCTATTAATAGGGTCAACACTGAACCACTGCCCTGAAAGGAGACTAAGGACAGGGTCTGTTTGACTGTTCCAGAAAAAAAAAAAGTGAGAAACAAAAAAAAGCAACCAACATAAACACTCTGAAGGCTACTCTTCAGCTCCATGATGTTCATCAAAAATGTGTAATATTTACTTGCACTCTACATAGAGAATGTACCTAACTGAAATATTTCTAAACAGAGAAGTCAGACACCTTTCTGAAGGCATGTAAATAAAGCATAATGCAGGATAGGTATAATACCCGTGGAGAATGTAGTGATACTCTCCTGACCTTAAACTAAATCCATACAGAAAACTTTCAATCTTATCAACAGTGAGCATTATAGTGACTGCTGCTAATGAAATCCTGTTTGATCAACTAAGTACACATATGAAAATATTTCTGCCACTAATCCTGATTTAATTGGCCTTGGTCCTATGCTCTTCTGGGCTCTACTTAGCGTGGGACTGCCCTGGGGCAGCTGGAGGCCATTCTCAAGTGGCTGCACTTTGTGCTGACACATTAACAAGTGCAGAAAGGCAATTACGCAGACTGGGGATTGCCAGCAGTTCCTTCTCAGCATAACCCCAGCTGAGAGCAAAGTGCTGTCCTCTGTGTCACCCAAGCAAGGCTCTCCCTCTGCTCCTGCATCGGTAGAAAACAGCCCAGCATTTGTGCTCATGCTACCAAAAGCAACCTGCTGTCATCACCCAAAAATGATTACTGAATTTAGAGCTATGCACCAAGCACCATAAAAATCTACTGCAAATCATTTCAGTTAAACATTTCCTCACTATTACACTGAGCAGCTCTACAAACACAGGTAACTGTGTGGTTGCTAAAATTTCTTTTGTGAAATACACATGCAGAAAGTTATTTTATGTTCTTGCACTGCATGACATCAAAAGAAAATGTCAACTCTTTATTCACGGAGTAAAACAAGCCAAAAGGACTGAACAGAAGAACTTTTTTTGTTGGATATCAAGGTAGAGCTGACTGAGCTGAGGTAACATAATTAAAACATTTAACCTGTTTAAATTATGCTGATGGACTGAACTCTGATCAAACCAGATGCTACTGTGTGCATGCATTATCAGAACCACGGTAATTGTTTAGATGGGCCCTTTGGACTATCAGCCTGACTCCAGACAGCTGTTCTAAAATAAGAAAGTAATCTAAACTATTTCTCATTCTGTGAGAAGTTCAACACGCTTTTTGTCCTGATGAAGGGACATGTATTTTGAAGCCAGTCAGAAATCCAGCTCTCAACTCTAAGGGTCATACCCAAATTTAGCAAGATTCAGGGCATTAAAAAAAAAAGTATTTGGAAAATCTCCAAGCTCCTGCCACACTTAAGCAAATACATGACTGCATTCATAATAATGCTTAGCTAATACTTTGGGGGTATTAATGCTTTTCATTAAACTCCCTCCAGTTGTACCTACATGCTGGAAGTGCTGGTCACACTCCAGTTGGCCCTAAAATTTGCTATGTGTTCCCTACCCCCTCTGGGAGTTGAACTTTACAATTGTGTTTCTGCAAGATGAATTAGTTTAGCAAGTTAATCTGAGAGGAAACCACTTTTTTTTTTTTTGCAAGTTGGTTTTCCACTGGAGTAACTTGCTAAGCCTGCTCACGGTACAGCCACACAGCCTCTGTACCTGGTGTGAGGAAAGTGGTAGGAGTGTGTGACCAGGGACGGAAGGAAAAGGAGGATGACTTTTTTTTGAGAGTAGCCCACTCATTGTCTGTGATATAGAACTACAGCACATGAGTAGGCCCCTAGAGGCATGGTTCTGCAGCAGCACAAGACTTGCCTCTGACTTGACTGAGTCCAGTGATGCTGGGGGCTTCAAGTGCCTGTACCAGCTCCCATGCTGTAAAATCAAGTGAGGGGCAACTCAAGGAGCCCATCAGCTCCCTGAACTGGCTGGCTGAGGGGTCACAAACACCAATGTCACAAAAAAAAAAGAGTAGAGGTGGGACTGTGGCAGGCTAGATTTATTTTGGGGGGTTAAGATGTTGCACAACTACTCTAATTCGGTCTTTCATTCTCATAGCTTTCAAATCTGGGAAAGGCAGGTTGATGTTGCTATTGCATTGCTTCTTTCCAAGCAGCAACTCACACTGCTGCTTGGGATTAAACAAGAGAAAAATTAAAAAAGCAACTACCAAAATAGATTCATTATGTGATGACAGTGAGGAAAGAAAGAGGGACGCAGAAAGGGAAGTGTTTCTCATGAAAACCATTTTTTGAAAAAATTAAGCTCCACTACAAAAGCAAAGGCAAGACAAACAAAATCCCATCATCTTGCAAAGCAAACCTGCTAAGTTATACTCACCATTGAAAGGGTTAATCTTCTTAGATATTCGTAAAGAAATGGATTCCTTCAGGTCCTTTTTCTTCACACACTGAATGCCCAAATTCTGAAAACTGAAGGATATGTGGCAGGATTTCAGCAACTAATAAAATCTTCACTGCTGAATACTAAACAAATTATTTGATGCTGACTATGTTGACATAATACAGTAAGAAATAAAATGTATTAATGATCTGAAAAGCAAGGATGTTGTTTTTTATTATGAAAGAGCAAAAACAGAAGTGAAAAATATTAAAATAAAATTCTAAAGCATTTATACTCTTTATTAAATATAAATACATTTCTATATTAAAAGTTGTTACTCCACAGTAAACCTACAGTGATTAAGAGTTAAACATGCAATTTCAGGTAATTTAGAGTGACAATATTTTTATTATTGATCAATAAGTCCGCTGCTTTGCATTAGTTAAAGATTTGCCCTCCTGCTTTTATCAGGGAATGCAAATTTCAAATTAAGTTTTTTTTAAGCAAGTCAGAACAGGTTATTAAATCTCATGTAGTTATGGAAGAGTTCTGAAAAGCTGCAGCTCTTCCTTATTTGCATAAAGTGCAGGTCACCCTGATGCAGGAGGTGGGGGGAGTCCCAGGCAAGCTGACTCTTTCCCACATGGAAAAACCATGACATCATCAAAGCTGAGTGGATGTAAAGCAGGAAGTAAAAAAAAAATTAATAAAATAATCTGTGTTTCACAATGTTACAATAAGCTCAGAAGATAGGTCATGACAGCAGGCATCTTTCCCCAGAAGCACCAGCAATTCCCTTGCTTTGAAACTCCTCTAAAGTTCTTTGACTTCACATAAAAACCAACACCTTAATGTATCTAAAGATACTCCTTGCTCTTGCCAACACTGAAGACAAGTCACACATTTCCCTACTCTGAACCAGAATATCCTAGCATAAGTTTAATTTCCTTAAGCTTCCTTGCCTGCACCCTACACACCCTGTTCAGAGGTTCCCAAATCCTCTACAAGCAAACTCTGCTTTCAGAAACTTTATTCACTAGAGGAACTCATAAGCCTCCTTTGGAAACTGAACTCAACACAGTGACCTAGAATCACAGAATCACCAAGTTGGAAAAGACCCACCGGATCATCGAATCCAACCATTCACATCAAACACTAAACCATGCTCCTCAGCATGGTTTATTTCCCTAGAGGAAAAGAAAATGCAGTAACATCTCATAATTCACTAATACACTTTGGCTACTGACATTCAAGATCTGTGCTGTACCTTGATGAGCAACCCTATTTCTGTATCCTTTTGTAGGTAGTATTTTTTCAGGCCTTGATCACAGCACGTATTGTTTTCCCCACAAAATGCCCACTGTATCCCACAGGTTCAGTCTGAAGCAAACTTCCAACCCATGTCTGGTTCTGTATTACATCCCCAAATTGCCATCAGCAGTTTCAGCTTCTCCAGACATCCATGAATTAGAGATAAGAAGCAAGCACACATAGTTCTCCAATTATAAACATTTTCTTAAACATATGCTGTCACAGTGAAAGTGTCTATTTAAATATCTGAATAGAAGGATGGGTCAGAGGAGAAACTCAAGAACCTCAGCAAGGCTATGGGGTTTCACATCAATGCTGGCTGACAGGAAGCAAGCGAGATAACAAGAAGAGAGAGGGAGAAGTAGGAATAGAGAGGAAAAAAATGAAGGACAGCTAAAAATAAAACTATGATATCATCCACATAAAGAGACAGCAAACTAAGTAGTAAAAATCTGAGTATACAGTCACACACACTCCACCATTTATACTTTTTACCTCGCTGTTTTGGCCAGAGAGGAGTCTGATCAAGTTGAGGCAGCAGTGCAAAGATTACAGCACAGGCAGAAAAAAAAAACCCGCTTTGTTCAATGGGAACTACACAGGGAACTTTAAACAAGCAGAAAGCAGAGCAATTACCCAGACCAGCACAAAATCTGGGATTAATAATTCCACTGCTGAAAGGAAATTAAAAATAAAACAACTGGACATTTGCTCCATTTGGGATGATCATCAAAAGTAAACAACTAGATCCACTACCAGGATAGGATATTTTCTGTTCACTAGTATTGTATGAGGCTTCTCTCCAACTCTGACTTGACAAGAAGAACGTGAAAACTGAGTCACCAGCCACAAAAAGGAAAATTACTTTAAACACCCAGATCCAATTATGGACCATACAGTTCTTTCATCTTAGAGCAACCAATGATTTGTTAAAAATAAATAAATAAAAGGGGCAGGTGGAAAACTATTTCAAAGAGAATGTTTTGAGCCTGCTCCCATCAGAGCCTCCAACAACAGGCTCAATGCAAAACTGAGTTTCAGTTATCACTAAAGTGAAAGTAGCCCACTTACTATTTGGTAAGAAACTGAAAGGCCTGTCACAATGATATTGAGAAGAATACATGGATACAGTAAACAATCACAAGTGCCTTAAGTTAAATGGAAACAGCATTATGTCAAAAAGAGAACTTGATGCATGCATATAACAGATATGAAATAAAAATTTGCAAATAAATATTTGCAGAGCATCCCAATGCTTTTTGGCATCACATTCTGTAACAGTCTCTCTATAGGTCTGCCTTGTGCTTACAACACTTAACCTTTTGCAATAAAATGCCACGGAGGAAAAACAATCACCAGTGTCTTCCTGCAGCTGGTGAATGCAGCATATAACCAGAAAAGGGGTTAAGCAATCTGCCTTTCGGCTTTGGCAGAGAAGGCAGAGTGGAAAGCAGGAAGTGGGATGGGCTAGAATGGCAGACATCCCTTGACCTTAGGTGAGGAAGCTTTACTGGAGAAAACCAGGGGGAAGCTGGTGAATGAGTGGTCAGAGGAAGCTGCAAAGTCCCGCAGTGGTTTGAGATACTTGCTGTTTAGACAAAGAGGAACACTTTGGAGGGGAGCTGAGGAGGGTGAGGTTACAACAATCAAGATGGAATCAAGCCTGAAGGGACAGACCTACCTTTCTAGAGAGGCATAACACTAGAGGGGAGATTACAGGAATTACATTTACCAGTCCTTTTCTATCATTTGCCAATTAGGACAGCATTGCTAACATCACTAAAACCATTGATCTCAAAATTGTTAGCATCTATAACAGCAAAACACACTACAGTCAACACGCTACATGCCACCTGAATACATCTACAAAACATTCAGGGGGCTGAAGCACCTCCCATACAAGGACAGGCTGAGAGAGTTGGGATTGTTAAGCCTGGAGAAGAGAAGGCTCCAAGGAGACCTTATAGCAACCTTCCAGTACCTGAAGGGGCTACAGGAAAGCTGGGGAGGGACTGTTTACAAAAGGTACACAGTGATAGGATGACCGGGAATTGCTAAAATTGGAGAGAGGAAGATTTAGGCTAGACAAGATAAGGAAGAAATTCTTCACAATAAGGGTCATGAGACACTCACACAGGGTTGCCTAAGGAAGCTGTGGCTGCCCCATCCCTGTAAGTGTTCAAGGTCAGGCTGGATGGGGTCTTAAGTAGCCTGGTCTGGTGGGATGTGTCCCTGCCCATGGCAGGGGGGTTGGAACTAGATGATCTTTAAGGTCTCTCCCAACTGAAATCGTTCCATGATTCATGATCACTTGAGCCTGAGGTTCTATGTTGAAGAACCACCCACTATTACAACTGATAATTTCACCATCAGGCAATCGTTACCTTCAAACAGACTGCCTCTTCAGTTCTCTCCTTTAAATAGTGTTCTACTGACTAAACCCATGTAAATGTGGAGTAATTTCCTTAACATCAACAGAATCACATCAGCCTTACATCAGTAGTGTGTAAGAGCTACTTACTGAAGTATTTACCTTCTTTTCTTCCCAGCTCAGTTATGTTTACCCTAAAGCAATAACTTACTTCCAAATTTACTACACTGCAAAACATGAACCACAAACAGCTTGTCTATTCAGAAGTCCCATCTCCAGCAATAACCGCTCAACATTTGTTGCAGTTCACTCTGCTTTTACATTTTTACATAAGGCTTGGTAAACTTTGAGATGTCATCAAATACAACTCTGTTATAGATATTCTTAATATCCCTTCAAACAGCACCAAGAAACACATCTTGCACAGAGCTTGAGTATTCCTTCCCGCATCCACAAGTAGATCCTTCCCTGGCATGCTAGCTCTACAGTGCTGTGCCTGAGGAGAATATGCATTTTTACTCAAAAAAACCAAACAAACCCACACAACACAAACCAACAGCAACAACAGTGACAGCTACTAACGTGTTGCTTAGATGTGTCACAACCACTGTCCTGTGAGTGACACGATACTCAGCCAGTACAAGCTTTCTCCAGATGTTTCCAGAAAGTCCAAATATAATTCCCATGGAAGACATGGGCTTCCTTAAATATCTCATCACCATGAAGTACTGTAATGCTGTTATCCATTCTATTATTCATCATTTTCACATGTAGGAGAGAGTCATACTCAAGAGTAAGTAGTCTTAGTGAAAGACACTAAGAAGCAAACAAATGGGAGAAAGGAAAAGACGACACATTGGGAAAACTAACAAAGATTTTAAAAGGGCACTAGGAAATGAATGGGACCAAAGATAAGTATGTGAAGTATTGAAAAAAGTAAGGAGTTACTTCAAAGAAAAGCTGTTCTCTGAGATGAATTAGTAAACCTCAGTAAAAACTGCATAATAATTGCTCTTTTAATCATTAGTCAGTTTTAATACTTAAGATTAGCAAATCACTTGCATAATTAATCAAGCTCTCAAACACCACCATTACTCACGACAGAACACGTCGTTCTGGCCCAAACTCTGCTTCGTAGTAGCCATCTCTGCAATCTTTTCCAACCAGATCATGAGGGTGTGGCTTGTAGGGTTCATTCTTTGTTACCAGTGTAGTTCTTATTTTGACTTTCCCATAATAGTTCAGAATCTACAAAAACAATGGTAAGATTTTCCAGATTTTAGATATCACGGCTTGTAAAGTCCCCACATGTAACACAACATCTTCATCCTAAAACATTCTATGGAAGAAACACCACAGCTAAGAAAATGGCATCAATGCTACATAAAAGCCAGGACCATTGAGAAGTTCTATTTACTCCATTTCAGTTCTATCCATTTTACACTAAAAAAAAAACAACTTCTTGACAAAATATTTGAGAAGTGAAATTTTTTTTCAAGACTATATCTCATCTGTTTCATAAAGTAAAACATATTTTACCTGCTAGCTTTGCTGAATAAGCTGGTTATTTGGAATGATAGCATTTCACTAGTGCCCGTGTCTGACATTATTCAGTTCTCAAACTATCCTACTGCAAGAATGAGAAGGAAGTCTGAAATGCTGTAGAGAACATTTTTTTCCCCTCTTCCCCCTCTTCTGTTTTGTTTTGGTTTTTTTAAGGCTGGAGATCTATTGCTTCATCATCTTACCAGGGCTTTTTATACGAGTTCAATTCATCCCAGTGCAAAAAGTCAGAGGTGATATAGGTAAGACCCAAGACAGCTTGTAATGCTCTTAAGACCAAACATAACAGGACATATTTCGTTACTGTATCTAGCCTTACAAGAAGAAACACAAAATTTTATGTAGGTGATCACATACAAACGCTAACTGTCTGACAGGTCTAGTTCCAAAGTCCAAAGGAAAAAAACCTCCAAAATCCTTACTGTTAAGGATATCATCTGTGCATAGTGATCTATGGTGAAAGAGCATCTTAACAGAAACAGCATGACATACAAACTACTTTTTTCAGTTAATTCTCAGAAAAATAGTCTACCTCATATTCAAAAAGGGGGCAGTGAAAACTCAAGCTCCTGCTAGAGCCTTCACAGCAGCCATCAGCCTAATTCAACACAGGTTTCTGAGCTGCATAAAAGCCTTCCCTCATACAAGTGACTTCACTGGTAGCTCCGTGTGCAAGTGAAGAAAATAAACCAAATAAAAAAAAATCAAAAAACCTAAACAAAAATGGAAAAACAGTTTGGCCTAAATTGTTTGAAGCCTAACAACTTGAAAGCAAACACAAGACTTGCTCAGGTACACGTATATGCAGAGGTGAGCTCTCCTCTGCTTCCCGTGCTGTATAACTAACCGTTCCTCTCCTCCTTCGGACCTTTCTTCCCTCCTCCTGAGATCCCAATGATTGATCATATAACCCTTTCAGCTGACATCTCAAGCCTTTGATTTGACCTGTGCTCTTCTAGCTTCCATCATGTGTTGGCTTCTTCCATCACCAATTTGGCTTCTTTCTTGGCCTTCATACAAGCCACTAACTTTTTGTCCTTAAGATAAAACTTCTATCACTCCTTCGCCTTCTACATCTGTTATATCATTTCTCCCTCATTTCACACCTAGTGCCTTGAACTTGAAGCCTGATCTAGCCACTTTTCATTCTCCAGTTCCTCCTTGATGATGTTCATCATAACCGCACCACAAAATTTAATCTCTCCCTGGCCTTTCTGTTCTCATCCTCATTCATGTTACTATCTCTAGAGGGGACTCCCCTAGTAACTGATCAGCAATAAATCCTCCTACAGGCTTCAGGGAGGCAGGAATTCACCTAGAAATCACCTGCTATCGGTAACAATCAGCTCTGTCATTCAACAGTCACCTTTAAATGAAAGGACAAATTTGCCAGGATTGCACGGTCACTTATCGTGCCTCACCTTCCCTGGCAAGATCTCTATTTCCTGCATTTCTTCACCAAACCTGGCACTGTGGTAGTCAAGAGGGTGACCTTCTTGTTTTTGTTTCCCTTAGTAATTCTGGCTTTAGGACTAGACCAGCTTCCACAGTTCTTTTATACAGCAGAGGCTCACTCTGCTACTCAACACATGATTGCCATCATCAACTCACTCTCTTCCTAAACAGCCTATGCTTCAGCCTAAAACATCTCTATTTCTCAGATTCCAGGTCTCTCGTATCTGTTTTTACCTCTGTCATTTCAAGGAGTACGTCTTTGGCTTCACTTTTTTTTTTTTTAATATCTGCACACACTGCAAACCAGACCCACAGCTTCTGCTCCTGGGCAGCAGAACGTACTTCCATGAGGGCAAGTACTCTTAATCTCCCATTTGTATTTGAGCCTTCTCTTCCAATATCTCTGAAAGACGTTGCCCAAATTGAAAGAGATCAAGAAAACATTAGCAACTTAAACCTCAAACAGGAGGTCAGAAATTCTTCTCCCCTATCCCACCTATGGTCTCTGACATATTCCTCCGTCCACATTTAAAAGCTACTACCAAAGTGTTTCCATTCCACTTTTGCTGCCTGTGTACTTGCCCCTGCTTCAATCACAGCTGCTTAGGCTTCTCTGAATCCCTTCATTCTGGTAAGGCAACCACACAGCTCATCTTTATTGCAGGTGCTCTGACCACATAATTCCCCTTTCTTACCTTGTTATTAAATTCCGTATCCTCTTCTGACTTCACACTTCATGGTAGTTTCTTTTGCAGAATCTAACTACCAAATCACTGGCTACAGGACACTTTCTTACTTTGTTCACCAGTACAAAGTGCCTTATTTCAAATTTTGTATGTAAACTCCTTCAAAGCTCTCCCAAAGTTCGTACTGCAGCCCAAATAGTAAAAACAAACCCAAGTCACGTCACTAAGAAACCAAAACAAATGTGCATACAGAAAAAGCTAATAAGGAATGGCTCCTACACAACGTGAACTGAATTTCTTCTTTACCAGCACTGTTAACTATGCCTACACCTCCTCCTCCTCTTGCAAATTTGAAAGAAAATCTTTAATGACTAGGACCAAGGAATTTTTTCCACTCTGTTGCAACTACATTTACATACCAAGGGAAGAATAACAGAAGATGAAGTGAAAAGCATTTTACTGCATCAAATCAAACTCATCGCTAAAGCATAATGCTAATCTGAGCAAAGGTTATTCATGGATAAAAGCAGTATTTACCTGTATGGAAGGGAATGTCTTATTGTTTTCAGTACTGTGTTCTCCTGGAATGCTGCCTGCTGATCTTCCCTCACATTTGTATCTGAAGCGCATGCCCCTTTGCCTGGGTTGTTCAAATATTTCAATGTAGGGCTCAGAGCCACCTTAAAAACAAAATATTTTCAATGTTAATACTCTGTAGAGCTTAAAAAGCAGTACAAGATGCAAGAATTAGATTATCTAGGCTTCTTGCTTGATATTGCCATCTTTCCACTTGCTCTACCTTCTCAGGCAACCCACTCTTTTTTTATGGATATATATACACTGAAGGTAAAAGGATGAAAGGAAACAACAGATTTTAAATGAAGCCTCAGGTATTAATGCCAAATAAGTAATTAGCAAAGGACACCCTCCCCTATTTTTAATTATCACACTCTTTGTCTTCTCAAAATACAGATACCATCAATCCAATGTCCTCTTAAACATCCTTTGAAAGTCAGTATGTTTCCTCAGAATTAATTGACTTAGTTCCCATTATAGTGAAGCAGAAACTATGCAAATTATGGAAACAAAAAAACCCCTACTAAGTTGAAACAGTCACTGTGGGCTGAGAAAATATCTGATTGCTGGTATTGAATTCTACATCTTGAGCTGCCCTCTTCCCAGAGGGCCAGCTTCTAGTTGCAGTTTCTCCCCAAAAAACGAAGCCTCAGTAAAAGCTATTGGGTAATTATCATGAAGAGGTTTTCAGGAAATGTAAGTTTACAGACAGGAATAGGAGACAACAGAGCTCTTAAATGGTAGGGAATAGGGGGCATAAGAAGATACTCACTTTGCAAAAGTGTTAAGTACTTCTCTCAGATTATGCTTTACTGTCAGACAGTAACAAGCTATTTAATTTATCTCACAGAGAACATCAAACAGAATAGTCAATCAAAAAGTGACAACAGTGGGATGGCATGTGAAAAACAAATATGAGAGAGTAAGTAAATATTGTAGAAGTTGAATCATCATAGTGCTGCATGATTAGAACAACATAGCTTATGGAAATGTCCACTGAGCTCTGTGTCACCTTCATATAATAGCAACCCACTCAAGCCATGTTGTACAGCACAAATAAACACAACTGGCAACATTCTGTGGCACAGCACTAAGAGTGCTTGGGCCTCAACAAAATAAGCAAAATAGTTATTTAATATATTGAAAGTGCTAAAAAGGTAAAAGATCCCCAACTTCCTTTTGCCCAATGTCTCTATGTACTAAGCACTGGAGTTTGGTCAACTAGGTGGGTTCTAATCTTAACTCCATAACAAAACTTCTCTTTTGTTGCACCTACAATGATTTAAGTATAATTGACAACACAAAACCTGAACTTTATGCCTGGCATTTGTTGATTGCAAAATGTTCCCAGTGCTACAACATTTCATACTCAAAAGTAGGAAGACATTGTAACCTAAAAGACAAAGTAAGGGATGAAAACAACTACATCTCCAAGATGTTACCTTGGTCTTACCTCAGTGTACATTTCAACTATAACAAACCTACAGATAAATGGAACACATGATTGGGAAAGTGTGGATTCACCAAACTGTGCTTCATAAACCTGATAATTTTCTACAACAAAGTAACCTGCTAGGTTGATGTGGGGCAAGCAGTGGACATGGTCTATCTGGATTTCTCCAAGGCTTTTGATATAGTTTCCCACAGCCTCCTCCTAGAGAAACTGACGTGTTATGGTACAGCCAAGTGGTCTGTGTGTGCAACAAGTGGGAAACTGGCTGACAAGCCAAAGCTGCAGGATGTTGGTCTATAGCTCCTTTTCAAACTGACAACCTGCCACAAAATGGGGTCCTCCAGGGACCAATATTGGGCCCAACACTGTTTTAACATCTTCACAAGTAATCTGTATGATGGCATCAAGTGTACCCTGATGAAGTTGGCTGATGATATGCAGGAAGATCCAGACAGATTGGAGTAGTGGGCTAACAAGAACTTTATGCAGTTCAACAAGGGCAAGCATAAGGTCTTGCACCTGGGAAAACATAACCTGGCAGCACAGCACAGGCTACGATCTCTGTTGAAAGGGACCTGGGGTTCCTGGTGGACAACAAGCTCAATATGAGCTAACAGTGGGCTGCTGCAACAAAGAAATCTAACAGGACACAAGGGCATCATCATCAGAGATGAAGAAATCATTATTCCACTCTACTCTGCACTGGCCACACCTGGCATACTTGGTTTAGTTTTAGTCCCTACCATACAAAAAAAAATGTGGACACACTACAGAGGGTGTAGTGAAGGGCCACAAAGATGACCAAAGGACTGGGAAGCCTGCCATATGAGAGAAGGCCGGCAGAACTGGCTTTATTCAGCCTTAATAAAAGAAAGCTTAGAGGAGACCTTATCACATACCAATATTTAAAGGGTGGCTACAAAGAAGACAGAGACCCCCTTTTCACTAGGGGTCACATGGAATAAATGAGGGATAATGGGTACAAGTTACTCCTTGGGAGATTCTAACTGGACATGAGAGAAATTTTTTTTCATAAGGCGAACAATCAGCCATTAGGATAATCTCTCTAGGGAAGAGGTGGATTCCCCAGCATTGGACCCTTTAAAGATTCAGCTGAACAGGGTGCTGGGCCCTCTTGTCTAGATCCTGGTTTTGCCAAGAAAGGTTGGACCAGACGATCTTTAAGGTCCCTTCCAACCCAGTATTTAGTGATTCTATAACTGGAATGGCAGTGTGTGAGAGCAGCTCTGATGCTGGAACTGCCCTCAATGTGTGCCTTCTCAAATGCTCAATGCCTTTTAAAAAAGACACAACACATTTAAAGTCCATTTGGTGTCAAAATTTTGAGAACAACGGTTTAGGACTCTCTATATCCCTTTTAAACATTATATCAAACTGCAATATCTAAGCTGACAACCTCTCATCAACTAGATTTTAAATAATTTTCTGAAAATAGACCATGAGGTGTCACGTAATACACAAGCCATTCTTCTTGGTCCAGTTACTTACAAGGATGATGCCTTTTCTACATACTTCTCAGATTCTACCTAACTCTCCTTTAGATAAGCTTCTTATAGCTACTCTGGAAAATAAGCATGTAGAGCAAAGGGTGGGGAGACAGTCATTGGTATCAAAAAAGGCTAGAAATAACATAGAGATGATTTTTAAGAGAGCAGAAGTCCAAGCTTCTTGCAAAACAAAGCTCACACCCCCACAAATGGCTATTAAACTTTCGCACTTAAATTTACTTGTGCTATTGTATTTATCACTACAGTCCAGTGGACCAGACAGAGAGCTTTCTGCCACCAGTGAGGAATGACTGCTGCATCAGTCAGCCTCCCATTTCCATCATTCCATTGATGAAAGAATCCCACCCTTCCATTTCTTATGTAATACAACATCAAAAATCTATTTTAGATGTTCTAATGATGAAATTGCAGTAAAGGGCCTACTAATCATCTTACTTTAGAGACTGATATGCCTATATAGCTGCTAACTAGAGGCACGTACACCCATATACATTACGTATTTGTCAAAACTAGCTAGAGACTTGCTGTTCAAAACTACTATAAAATACAAGTGCTACAAGTCTTTAACTCTCCGCTTTAACCAATCATTTCCCTTCACACCCTACTAATGCTTGCTAAGGAGGACTTCTTTCTCAACTATTAAGAGCACTTTATTTTAAAACTCGTGGCTCACTGATCTTCAAGGGCTGTGGTTGAAACAAATGCCAGTGAAGGCAAAACCCACTTCTCAACAGCAGGTGAGTTTGTGGCACAGTAAAGCTCAGTGATGCAGTGGCCTCCAGAGATTAAACTTCATTTTATCTATTTAAGAATCACATTATCATCTCTACCATGATTACCAGTGTCATTGTCTTTTGGGCAGAGAGGAAACACTTCAAAGTGTGTGTGCAAACTTAAGGTTTTATCAGCGCTCTGCAGCAAAGTGGAGGGCTGATCAGCGTTCCCCATTTCGGAAAATGGGCTTGTGAAGCGGCTTGGCTTAATTATTTCAGTCTACAATCACACACAGAGGTCTATTGGTTCCCACACCGATGCTAAAAACCTGTCCTCTACAGGTCCTGTTGTGTTGGTCAAACAAGTATGAACTATGTCAAAAAACAAACTCTGACTAGTTTTGAAAGAGAAATGCACAGGTATTTATATTACCCACCCCCCCACAACTACACAGAAAAGCATTTGAAATATAAGAAAACCAGATGAAAGATTAGATAGATCTTTAAGTGCTTAAGAGATAAATTTGCATTTGTAATTAATTATAATTGCTTATACAGGTGCTATCAATAGAAACATTAAGGTAAACTTGACCGCCTGCTTCTTGTCCTTTTCAGTTTCAAATTGTTTATTCAAACAGAATATGGAAGATCAAGTGTCCCAACTACATACACAAAGAAAATAGGTAAGACCAGTAACGGCTCCAAAAGTTCAACCAGCTTATACTCATTCAAGAACTGAAAGTTAGTTTTGTTCTCATCTGTTTTGAGCAATACAAAAAAAGTACAAAAAGACAACCTCGAGTCAGAGATGTCCACGACGAGAAACCTGCGATGGTTTAAAGTTCAACGTGGCCTGCACCATTAGGGAGAAAGTGTAACATGCTGCCACCAAGCAAAGTGACAATGGGATCAATGGTCTGTGTGTTTTGTCTTGTTCCTTTGCTCAAAGGAAGCCGGGAATGAAGGGACTACACAACCTGTAATTTTCTTGCGCAGCCAGGTGCCCTGAGAACAGACTCTTGGCAACATCTGCACAGAAGAGTAAAGCAGCCACAGGTCTTTGTGGAAGATGTGAAAGTATCACCCGGAACCCTATGATCCGAGGTGACTGCAGCAAGACACAGACAGGATAAGTGTTGCCCTTCAACTTTGATATCACTGCTCTGCACAGATCAGTTTTGACCCTGTGCTCTCCACAGCAACAGCTGTGTCTGAAAAGCAAGAGCAGACAATCAGTACACTTATAACCTCCTGCAACAGCTCAGACAAAAGGAATTATAGTGGAAGATTCATTATAGCACATTCTAAAATAACTGGAAGTGTAAACACATTTTTATTTTAGAAAGCAGTAATCTACCTAGGACTCCATAAGCTGTGCAGATTCTAACAGAGACACAAAACTGCTTGCGAGCTTCCTCTTTACTATCACGTTACGTTACGGAACAGCAACCAAAAGAAAAAAAAACCTACAAAAGCTGGCTAGTACCAGGAAGTTATGAACTTCCCCTACTGAAAAAATTCCTTATCTGGTTCCTAATTATGCCGAAACTATACTAATACATTACCAAAGGAAAAAAAATAGAAAAAGAAAAAGCTACCTCTTCAGTTTTGCCACTCCGCAATACAACATAACATTTAAAAGATGCCTCTATACAAACCCAGTTGTTTTCTCTCTCTGTCGAGGGCTGGCACACGTATGTATAACAGGAGTGAAAGTTCATACTTTGCTAAGCGGCAGCTGAACACATGCATCCCTAGAGGTTTTCACAGAATGGTTGGACTCGATGATCCGACAGGTCTCTTCCAACCTGGTTGTTCTATTATTCTATGTTTCTATAAACTTTACAGATCACTCAATTTCAATCAGGGACATCTTCCACAACATCGAGGGGCTGGGACTGCAGGGCAACTTACCCTAGAAGTGCTATTCTAGTTAACGCTACCAAGTCTTGAGTTAGGATTGGGGGTTTTTTTAACCCTAAGAAAGATAGCCAGCAAAGCACTTTTCGAAAGAATCACAGAACAACCAGGTTGGAAGGGACCCATCGGATCTTCTAGTCCAACCATTCCTATCAAACACTAAACCACGTCCCTCAAGACCTCATCCACCCGTGCCTTAAACACCTCCAGGGAAGGTGAATCAACCACCTCCCTGGGCAGACTATTCCAATGCCCAATCACCCTCTATGTGAAGAACTTCCTCCTAATCTCCAGCCTAAATCTCCCCTGGCGGAGCTTGAGGTCATTCCCTCTTGTCCTGTCCCCTGTCACTTGGGAGAAGAGGGCAGCTCCCTCCTCTCTACAAAGGATGGCAAGTTCAGTTTAATTTAGCCAAAAGAAACTTAATTGCGCTTTTTGCTGTAATTGATCAACGCGTGGCCCCTTTATCCCTTAATCTGCGTTTATGTCACCACCTCTGCTTCTTATTCATTTGCGTTTCCATCGCCGAGCTCCGACCGGGATCCTGCTGAGCGTCGGTGCCTCTGTCCCCAGCCCAGACACAATTCTAAGAGTTCAAAACCCCCTCCCGAGCCACAACAGCAGCGCAGACCGTGTCGCAACCCAACCGAACGACTCCACGAGGCTTCTTCCTCAACTTTTTTTTTCCCCATAACCCTGCTTAACGAGCCGCAGGGATACGGCTTTATTATCAAAAGCAGATGCCGGGACGATGGAGCAAGAGCCCCGCCGCCCTCTTCCCGCACTGTTGCCCAACCCTGCCTGGCGCTGCGAGAGGAGAGGAGTGTCGAGCCGCCCCTGAGGGGCGGCTCGGCACTCCTCTCCTCTCGCAGCGCCAGGACGAGACCCTTCCCCGAGGCTTCACCTTCGCCCCCCAAGCTCACCGGCCATGCTGACAGCTCCGCTCGGCGGGGCTCGCCGCCCGGGCCCCGCGCTCGGTGTCGGAGGGAGGGAGGGCCAAGCCCGAGCCGCCGCTCGCCGCCCTTTTCAGGGGGGGAATTTCCCGTGGGGAGGAGGCACCGCCCCGTCCCGCCCGCAGCTCCGGCCCCGCGGGGGCGAGGGGAGGAGCCAGCACGCGGGCTGGGAGGGAGGCAGCCTCCACTATCACCCAGTTCCAGCTCCCCTGCAGTGGGCAGGGACACCTCCCACCAGACCAGGCTGCCCAAGGTCCCATCCAGCCTGGCCTTGAACACCCCCAGGGATGGGGCAGCCACAGCCTCCCTGGGCAGCCTGTGCCAGCGCCTCAACACTCCTTCAGTAAAGAAAAATTTTCCCAATACATCTGAACCTTCCCTAGAATCATAGAATCATAGAACAACTAGGTTGGAAGAGACCCACTGGATCATTGAGTCCAACCATTCCTATGAAACATTAAACCATGTCCCTCAGCACCTCATCCACCCTTCCCTTAAACACCTCCTGGGAAGGTGAATCAACCCCCAACCTGGGCAGCCTCTGCCACTGACCAGTGACCCTTTCTGTGAAAAATTTTTTCCTAATGATCAGCCTAAACCTCCCCTCCATTGGAGGCCATTCCCTCTCGTCCTGTCCCCTGTCACTTGGGAGAAGAGCTCAGCTCCCTCCTCTCCACAACCTCCTCTCAGGGAGTTGCAGAGAGCAATGAGGTCTCCCCTCAGCCTCCTCTTCTCCAGGCTAAACACCCCCAGCTCTCTCAGACACTCCTCTTGTTCTCCAGCCCCTTCCCCAGCTTTGTTGCTCTTCTCTGGACTCGCTCCAGAGCCTCAACATCCTTCTTGTGGTGAGGTGCCCAGAACTGAACACAGGATTCGAGGAGCGGTCTCACCAGTGCCAAGTACAGAGGGAGAATAACCTCCCTGGACCTGCTGGTCACACCATTTCTGATATAAAAGTGACCAAGAGAAAGTCCGGAAGGCAGCAAGTGTGCTGAAGAAAATTCTCCCTGGAATACTCTTCATTCCCATACTTACCCTAAGCAAGAAAATACTCCTGCCAATACAGGTCTAGTTAAACTTTCGTGTGTATCGCGCTGTATTTTGGAAAATATATTCATTAGGTAAATAAACTCATATTTGACGTTATATCTTTTTGATTGCTCTTCTCCACCCACTCCCCTGGCATGATTCGGGCCTGTTTCCTCTCATCCTGTCACTTGTTACCTGGGAGAAGAGACCAACACCCAGCTCACTATAACCTCCTTTCAGGCGGTTGTAGACAGTGATAAGGTCTCCCCTCAGCCACCTCTTCTCCAGACGAAACAACCCCAGTTCCCTCAGCTGCTCCTCAGAAGACTTGTTTTCTAGCCCCTTCGTCAGCCTCATTGACCTCCTCTGGACAAACTCCAGTCCCTCAATGTCTGTCTTGTACTGAGGGGCCCAAAACTGAACACAGGATTCAAGGTGCGGCCTCACCAGTGCCGAGTACAGGGGGATGATCACTTCCCCAGCCCTGCTGGTGACACCATTCTTGATACAAGCAAAGATGCCATTGGCCGTCTTGGCCACCTGAATCATAGAATCATAGAATCACCAGGTTGGAAAAGACGCACTGGATCATCAAGTCCAACCATTCCCATCAATCACTAACCCATGTCCGTCAGCACCTCGTCCACCGGCCCTTAAACCCCTCCAGGGAAGGTGACTCAACCACCTCCCCGGGCAGCCTCTGCCACTGTCCAATCACCCTTTCTGTGAAATATTTCATCCTGATGTCCATCCTGACCCTCCCCTGGTGGAGCTTGAGGCCATTCCCTCTTGTCCTGTCCCCTGTCCCTTGGGAGAAGAGCCCAGCTTCCTCCTCTCCACAACCTCCTCTCAGGTAGTTGCAGAGAGCAATGAGGTCTCCCCTCAGCCTCCTCTTCTCCAGGCTAAACACCCGCAGCTCTCTCAGCTGCTTCTCTTCTTCTCCAGTCCCTCACCAGCTTCGCTGCTGGGCACACTACTGGCTCATGTTCAGCCAGGTGTTGACCAACACCCCCAGGTTCTTTTCTGCCAGGCAGCTTCCCAACCACTCTTCCCAAAGTCTGTAACATTGGATGGGATTGTTGTGTCTGAAGTGTAAAACCTGTCACTTGGCCTTGTTTAATCTCATGTAATTGGCCTCCAAAACCGTGCTTTCCCTCTCTGAAAGCTTCTGGAAAGCTCTTGTTGTCCATGTTCTTCTCAGTTGCATTGGGCCTGGTGGTCTTATGCAGCCAGAAATAGCAGGAAACTTATTTCTAGGGATAGAATAATAGTGTAGTTGAGGAAAAACTAATCAGGAACAAGGTGGTTAAATAGCAACTTAAAATCAACATAACCTTCAGAACATTATGGACCCAAATCTGAAATTCATCCTGCAGCTTGGCTTTGACCCAGCTAGATTATGTGAAGGGGATGAACACTGTGAAATGATTCCACAGCTCCAAATTTGGAGGGGTCCACAAGGAACAAGAAAATCTGGGAGGACCAAAAACACCTCTAAAGAGAGGAACACAAAGGAGTACCAAGCCCACAGATAGCTGTGGTACAAGACTGCAAGACTTTTAACATTTTTCTTAAATCTTTACTCTGGGAATGTAACACGCCATCACATGTGAAAATGTAGTTACATGGATTCATATTCTTGAGAAGGAAACGTTAATAGAACAACAAGAAGAACATCACAGTGCATTCGAGCAAAGTACATCTCTGGTAGTGTTTTACTCTTCTTTTTCTCACCATCCTTTTCTTAAAGCAAAGATTATTGGGATGCATACAGATGAACCACAGCAGAAAATGCTGTTCTATAATCTACAAATCCATAGACTAACTCAGCTAGTTAAGCAGAAGAGACTGCCCAGTGCTTGTTATTCTTCCTGCTCTGTGATCTATCTCAACAGGACTTTTCTTTATAATCTTAACTTCACCCAACTGTAGTCATTCGTGGTTTCATAATATTTCCTACAAACAGAAATTATCTTTCTCCATCCCACAAGCAAAACATTAGTTTCTTTACATTAAGATTCACTGTTCGTCATCTAAATAGATACGTAGAGGTGTAAGAATCCTACTGTCTTAACAGTGCCATGAGTACATGTCATGTGATGCTCTTCCAAAGACCACCTTAAGCATCTAGCCCCATACATCAGTAAACATAGAAAGTAAAACCTTATACCTCTATCATATTTATGACTGAAGTCAAAAAAGAGAAATCCTATGGGACACACAGGATAATAAAATGTATGTGACGCTAATTCTAGAAGATTAAAGGGAAGAACAGCTACATGATTATATTTAAAGAATATTTTGAAATAATTGAATTGTTATGGGCTAGTTTCTTGCCAGAAGAATATGATTTTCTCATTTTCTTTATTACAAAAGAAAAAACCAAAAAAAAACACCAAAACCAAACCCAAGAAAGGTGACAGCAGTGTCCTAGAACTATGAGCAGTTAGGAAGAATGTCTCCGGGGATTTATTAGATTCCTTATGACTGGTGATGCAAATTGAAGTGGGGAAGTGTTTCTAATATTCTAAATCAAACTTAGACTTTACCTACACATACACACAAGCCCAAAACGTGCACTGACAAAGAGACCTCAAACCAAACATTCTTCAAGGTGGTAGCTGGGGGTTGAGTTGATAGGTAGATGTTTTTCTCTTGTATTTTCAGTGATGGGGTTAGAAGATGCCAACGGGACAGCATGTTAACACAGAAGGTGCTCAGAGCTCAGAATCTTGTTGCTTGTACCGCTTTACAGTAAGAGAAGCAGCAAAGCAGCAAATAGGAAAACACACAACAGTTATTTCTCTCTGCTAAATGCTTGCATCCGAACACATATAGCTCCTGAGCATCTAATATTAGAAGCTACTTCAGTATTTTAATTGATTGCCTGGCTGTGGCACAACAATTTTGGACAGCCTTGATTCACAAGGTTGCAAAGCAGGATAAAAGCTCCCAGTCTGAGGCATACATAATGTTCCTGCAGGTCACAGGAGTGATCCGGACAATATTTTGAAAGGGAAAGGGGTGCTACTCCTCAGGGTTAGCGGAAGCTGGAAAAGTCCTGGAAGGTTATTAACCAGGAGGTGAAGTGTAGATGGAGAGAGTTTTGGATTTGGATGCAAAGCAAGCTGTCACCAGAGTCCTATGAAGTGATTAAACACTTTTCCTTTCTCTAGCCCGTAATGCTACTGAATAGACACAGGCCAAGGCACCTGGAAAACACAGTGGCTCAAAACAGAAGTGCCTACTCATTTCTGTAGAAGGAAAATGATACTGTTAGATATACAGTCTAAACTAATGTGAAATTAAGGGCAATATTCCAGGCAATACAAATAACATGTTATGACTAAAACATCAATAAACTTTCCCTATTTTTCCTTGGCTCTTTTGAACTCTCTTAGGGCTTGCAGGAACAGGCTGATCCTTAAAATTGCATGTTAGAAACTGAGGCAGTATCTTACAGACACGGCAGCATCTATGGTACAAACTGCTTCTTGATATTATTTTTTAAGAAAAATATGAGTCAGTTGCACTTCTTATGGCATCCCAAAAGCTAATTCTATCCCTGCCCTTTCCCTAAAATGAAAACAACCTATAATAACATTAGAGGAAAATCAATCATATGTAGTGTTTCACCGTATAAGTTCTATATGCTCCCATGGTCGGAACACATAGAGACTGGATCTGGCTCAGTTAAGTCCTTGAACAAAGTTACTGGATGAAGGACAGAGTAAGTGGAGATATATTCTTGAATAGTTTTTCCCTCTCCAGTAGCAGTCATAAACTGATGCCCAGGGCAGAGCGCGACAGTGGACCAAACCGATCTTTTAGTCTTAGCCCAGTGTGGCTGGTTTAGAATACATTCACATTCCTAAATAAGGGGAAAGTTCTACAAAAAATAAGAAGCCTTGCCTGAAGGCAAAACGCTAAGCAAATTAAGAGGCCTTACTCAAAATCCGGCAAAACTATAGTGGGATCCCTCTACTCCTGTGACTACCCTGTATGCAGTTTTATTCTGCACGATCTGAATCTATGTCATAGGGATTATCCCACAAGAGTGATATGAACTAGCGAATTGCAGTATAGCAATGGCAAACACAGAAACCTGGTCAGCAAATGACATGAAGTGTAAGAACATGTCATGACTCTGGGCATATGCAGATCTTTGCAAAAAGCAGGATGGAATTCCCCTGCTGCAGCATTGCATAACAAAAGCCAGGTGCATCACTATTATTTTTGTCAGCTGACTTTGGCTATAGCCAGAGGCAAGATACCAGAATTATTAGACCAGTTTGATCCAGTGCTTCACTTCCTGTCTTCTAGTTAAAGCCAGTGTTTTAAGATCCCAGTTTTCTCCATTTATCAAGTCCAAAGATGAGTTCTCCCTCCTGCTTTTTACTGGCTGCTGCACTAGCATAGTTAACACCTTGGCTGCTGTAAGGAATTAAACTTCCTGCTCTGGCAGGGAATGTCATAGTGCAAGCAAGGGAGAAAAAGGTTAAGGGGGGTGGGAAACCCAGGACCAAAACTTCCTGCAGCAAAAGGCTGTTTAATTTGGTATTTGTCAAGCCTAGGATGATGGCTTTTTAGCAGTGCTTAGCACAGGCATTGCCCAACGAAGTCTGCTAAAGCCTGCAGTGATACAAAAGCAGCATAGGCAAAATGTTAAGTCTTTATTTCCTGTTCCCAGCTATCTCACTTAGATCAAAGATAAGCAGCTTGTCACTGGCCTGATTAAGCAGCCAAGCAGGCACTAAGGTACCTTCAGAACCTGGCTTTCCTAATAAGGTACATCATACTAGGAATAAACCAAATGAAATAATTCACTTTTCTCTTATGGAATAGAGTTAAAAGTCCTTGCCCACTGTATCTCAAGCCTCACAGGCTCCCCTGATTAGTAATTTCCAATGCTCTACTCCTTAAGAAACCTTTTGTTGTATGAAGTATGATTTTAATCTGAAAGGCCTCTTATTTAAACACCATCAGGCTTTTTGATGGTTAAAGCTTTTGTGCTTACTGGTCCTAAGGAAGGTTCGAATGCAGAAGCCATTCCAACAAAAGTCATGGCCTCTAGATTAATAATAAACTCAAAAGTTGTTCAAGCCATTCTGCTGGAAGCACTCCTGTATCATGCTTTGAGTTTGTTTGACATAGAACAATGCTACTGTGCCTCCTCTCAAAACAGGGTGGAGAGAGAAGGGAAATGGTAATAGAGAAAGGTTGGTCTTGTGGATAAGGCACAAGGCTATGATTCAAGAGAATGGAATTTGTCTCTTGGCAAGTCAGCCTTTCTACTCTTAGGCAAGCCGTTTAATTCTCTTAGTCTCAATTTCCCCAACAGAAATTGGAGAAGGTATTTCCTTGCTCCCACACTTCTACCTTATTCAGTCATGATGCAACTTCTCCAGGGGATGAACTGCTTATTATATGAAAGTGCCGAGCACAATAAAAAGATAGTGCCATCAACACTTTAGATTGTGGTGGTGAAGACTGTCTCCCCTTTTTCTCTACTTACCTCCAGGCAACTCACTCATGAGCATTCTTATGCTGTTGCAAGCACTCCTTTGGAGATAGGAGCTTGCTTAAAAGTAACCTGGAGGAACCAAAAAGATAGTTTTTCTGCTGGTTCAGTTTTTATTGACCAGTTCCATGTACAATCACAGAAATGACTGTGCCAGCACCAAGGAACAATGGCTATAAATTGGAGAGGGTCAGATTTAAACTAGACACAAGGAGGAAATTCTTCACGATGAGGGTGGTGAGGCACTGACACAGGTTGCCCAGAGAAGTTGTGGCTGCCCCATCCCGGAGGTTCAAGGCCAGTTTGGATGGGGCCTTGGACAGCCTGGTCTAGTGAAAAGTTCCCTGCCTATGGCAGGGGGGCTAGAACTGGATGATCTTTAAGGTCCCTTCCAACCCCAATCAATCTATGATTCTGTGGTGTCACCAAAGCCAGAACAATTTTCTGGGTAGACGTAGCTGTTCCCCGACAGTGCTAACTTTGTGGAACTGTAGTATAACACTGACTTTTTAGCTTGAGAAATTGAGAAATCTCTCTGAAATTCATAATTCACAATCCTTCCTTCCCAAAGGTAGTTTTCAGACGATGAGTGCTCAGGCATGTTCTTCCCAACCCTCTCAAGTGTTTCCTGCTCCTTTCTTTCTCCTCATCCTGGTGCTACAAGCAAATATTTAGGAAATGCTGCATTATTTTAATAGAAAAAAATCTTTTATGTTTGTTGTCAGGCAAAGAAAAAAATTGAGGAGTGTTTTCCTTTTCCACTGTACTGTATAAAAACCTTGTATTACAGCTCTAGTGACCTCTGAAATGGACGAACTGCAACCTTCTTCCTTACACCACAATCAAGATTCATCTAATGCAGTAATGCTGTGGTGAGATGACTTAGGAAATAAATGAGCTCAAGCTAAGCACAAGGAGCTAAATTAGTAGAAAACAACCTTTTGCCTAGAATGATTTTTTCCAATAAATCAGCTCTGCAAGCCAGATCTCTATTGCTGGTACAAAGGGAAGCGATAGAATTGCTATAGCTGCAGCCATAATAAAAGAAAAAAGGCAGCAGAATTTTGGCAACATCAAGCTATTAGAGTACCTTAGCTGTAAAACAAAAACTGTGTAATGTAAAAAAATAGGCAACGTATGATCATATTAATTCTCTTGCTCCGCAAAACATCACCACGTACCAGCCAGCCACTACACAGTGGGTCTATCTACAGAGGGTAACAGTCCTCATCCAGGTTTTTATTGCAAGGCTTCCCTTTTTCCTCAGGGCTCACAAGTTTAGGCTACTTGACTACTTTGAGCTTCAAGAGTCTTAGAAGACCATATATGCAGCCAATAATAAAAAGATAAAAAAGCACATTGTTTTGGTACAGTCCCAACAGATGTATCTCCTTTTAATCTGAATCATAGGATCATAGAATCATAGAATCACCAGGTTGGAAGAGACCCACCGGATCATCGAGTCCAACCATTCCTATCAAACACTAAACCATGCCCCTCAGCACCTTGTCCTCCATTCCCTTAAACACCTCCAGGGAAGCTGAATCAATCACCTCCCTGGGCAGCCTGTTCCAGTGCCCAATGACCCTTTCTATGAAAAAAATTTTTCCTAATGTTCAGCCTAAACCTCTCCTGGTGCAGCTTGAGGCCATTCCCTCTTGTCCTGTCCCCTATCACTTGGGAGAAGAGGCCAGCACCCTCCTCTCTACAACCTCCTTTCAGGTAGTTGTAGAGAGCAAGGAGGTCTCCTCTCAGCCTCCTCTTCTCCAGGCTAAACAACCCCAGCTCTCTCAACCATTCCTCATAAGGCCTGTTCTCCAGCCCCTTCACCAGCTTTGTTGCTCTTCTCTGGACTCGCTCCAGAGCCTCAACTTGAAGTCTTACACCTGATTTTTAAATCTCTAGCCCAGTGACTAATGTAGTTTTGACTTGTACGGTTAAAAGATTATATCCAGGAATCACAGAAAGTGGCACCACTCTTCAAGCTGAACATAAACATATAACACCTTCTGGGCCCAGTTTAGGCATAAAGGTGTCCTACATATACAAAACATATCTGCAGTTTGTAAATTGGCCAGCTACTCGTATTACCTGCATTGGCATCAGGCCTTTTCACAAATTGCCTGGAGCTGTGTGTCATAGTGTCACCTCACCAGGTCTTACTGTCAGTGTTTGTGAGTAAGCTATGATAAACACTGCTGTTTCAACCCACTTGAACAGTTAGTCTCTACAGTATCTGTTTGGACTTTGTGTGTGGATATACATCCAATTTACTAGTACACTGCAATCAAATAATTCAGTTTTACTAAAAACACCAACATTCTAATAAGGCAATAATTATTAGTGCAAGCTGTCTTAATTATAAGGTTGAAACCCCTTGATTTCTCACACAGAACAGTGATGGACTTTGCTATTTCATAGTCTTTTTCATTTGGCAGTCACTGCATGACTTCTGTTTTGCTTATAGGACATCTGGGGAAAGTCTGGCAATCCCTTTTGTAATCAATGTAGTGGTTAACTTCTCATATAACAATATATATGATAGATATTCATTCATCTGCACAGCAATTCTACTTATGAACCTTAATACTGTTGAAAATAGATAAAATCCAAACAACATCCTTTGGGTTTTCAAGTCTGAAACATTGTGCCTTAGGTATAGAGTGTCATCCACCAAGAGACTCAGAACTTTTTCAAATGCGTGAAAAAAGTACTTTCCTCTATGTGAGTAAAGAATACACACATCAATATTCTGACTTTTATTTTTTTATTAAAAGGAACAATAAGCCAACAAAACTAATATTTCGTCAAGACACCTGTTTCATGATACACAGAGAGAGGGAGAGAAAAGAACCAATGGGATTCTTTGCTCTGTGCAGTGGAAGAAATCGATCTAGACACATAGCCTGTTGACTGGAAACAACAGACACGAAGAAATAATTGCCATCACAAGCTTCTTCTGGCAAGTAAATGCAGGAACTAGAGGAAAGAGAAGGCCTAACCCAAGGAAGAGATGACAGAAACAAGCTGGTGGCAAGAAGGATTAATCAGAAGAAGGCCTAGAGTTGGATAAAAGGGCAACATCACATATAAAGTTGAATATACAATAATTTACAAAAAATAATCACTTAATGGAAAGGTTCCTTCACATGCAGATGTAGAAAAGATGAATTATATATATTTACATATATACATATATATACACAGACACACACACACACACACACATATATATAAAGGCACCGATGTAGTAGCTCTTGATTACTGTCCAGTGAGACCCTGGGGTGCAAGCCAACTCAGCAGTGCTGAAAATCAGCCTACTGAATTATCTGTTTCAGAGGCTGAGATATGTAACTGCTAGCTAAAATTTTCCATTCCACCAACCTGAACAATTAGAAGATAAGCATTACAGTTCCAATACCTGATTACTGTCCCACTGGCCTTACTCCTTGCTGTCACAACAGCTTGTCCTTTAAGGGCCTTGATGTCACTCACCCAGTGATCATGAGTAATCAGTTGGGTTTGAGGTGTCTTGATAAAATGCCCTCTCGTGGGCACAGTGATTTCCTGAAAGGGCATGCAAACTGTTGCCTTCACAGTTGATCTTACTACATCTACTTCTAACTGCCTGTCATACATGTGTGGTTTCATGTTTCTTCCTGCACAAGAGGGTAAAGTTCTTTGTGCATTAAGCAGAGAGCTTTAGAGCTTTAGTCTCTGTGTTATCTTGAGCTATCATCTGCAAGGAAAGTAGCCATTTAGCTGACTCTGTCTTTTCCCAGGAGTGTCTATTAAAAGCAAACCTGCATAAATAATGATCTGCATAACATAAAATGAACTGAGTCCAAAGTTCCTACTTGAATTTGCAAAGTATTTCTGTGAATCCACATAACTATTTGCTTAAAAAAAAGGAAAAACAGACAAAAGAGGCATATCTTTAAAAAGTTTGTTACTTTTTAAAAATTACCACAGCTTTTTCAGTTTATTGTACTATCTTCTGCCATCCTGTGAAAGCAAAAAACAATGAACAAACTGATCCAGATTTAATACCACTTCAAAGCTTTTGAGAGACTCATGATTCAACATATGTGCTACTAAATCTGTTCCCAATGGCATGGATGCTGCATAGTCCATCAAGAAGTAAATTTCTGACTGGCTGATTCCAGGAGAGTCAAAGACAGTAGTGGCAGAGAGACTTGCCTAATGTACAACTAACTACTATACTTAATTACTATTCATTATGGTCCACACTTACCTATAAACAATCAGAAGAGAGTCTGTTGCAATCACAAATTGGTATTGAGATGTGATTCATGTCCGGATACTTTTACTACTGCAGATCTTTCAAACTTATCTCACCTACCAAGTGAGACTATAGGTCCCAGGAGGTAGGTCTTGCTGCAAGAAAAGCTTTAGTTCACAGATAATGATCAGCTTGCTGACAGATGCTGCCTTTTAAATTGCTGGTGCTACCCTGTTTCACCATCTTCACTTGTTCTCTTACTTTATTTTTAGACCACAAGGGCTTTGGGACACTTTTTGGGGGATGTATCGTCCTGCTTCCACAGCACAGCAGGGTGGACTAAGAGTATAGCTCCTTGGCTGCATGGCATCACCATGATCAATCTAATAATCGTTTATGTGTTTAGGTATCTACATGTGATACTATCCACATATTGGTATACAGTCTCTCTCTTCTTCACAAGTATATATTGTGTTTACTTTGTCATATACCTAGCAATCAGCTCTACAGGCCAGGAACGATTATTTTGGTTTAATGTTAAAATAATAAACTATTGGTATAGTGTTTGACAGGAATGGTTGGACTTGATGATCCAGTGGGTCTTTTCCAACCTGGTTATTCTATGATTCTATGATTTTGTTTCACAGTGGGCAGTTCTCAGGGTGCAAAAAAATCCTTTAAGTAATAAATGTGAAATAATTACAATTTTTTTCCCCCCAAATACATGTCATTTAGTGGCTGGATTATTTAAAACTAGAATTTATATTCTTTTTACATCTCTTAGTTACACATGCTGTTGTTTTTGCTTCCTGATTGTGTATATTTAAAGCATCAATGTCAACATAAATACTGGTACAGCTATACAATTATAGCACTTCTGCTTCTGCAAATATTCCCATGACTTAGGTCACAAAAACCTCTGAGGCAGGTGACCCAGTTCCTGCAGACTTGGTCAGTTCAGGACTTCACACTTGCAACACAGTTAAAATATTATTTGCAAAACAGCTGTGCTGTAACTGGTCAAGTGGAAGCCATGTGACCTGACATGTTTTTAATTGTAATGTAGACAGAAATTTTCATTTACATAGTGCATGTCTAACATATACTTCTGTTCTGGTGCCAGAGGACACCAGAAATGTAGGAAATGAAAACAGAAAGAAGGCCGCTTGGATAATTTACTCAGACAATTACCATCTCACCATTACTATTTGTGCTTGGGAGAGTGTTTACTAATGCCTCTAGAAGAAGAATGGAAAAATAAATTTAAGTATATAGCTTAGTGGAACCACAGAATAAATTATATTTAGCATAGCAATTACAGTTTCTCCCTTACGAACAACCTATATTTGTGTGGTTAACAACCCTGCCTCATAAACATCCCTGTAATTAATTTGAAATAACAAAACACAGAATTAAATAAATGTAGTGTCATTTTTGCTCCCTGTAAGAGAGTGTTTGGGTCCTTAGCTATTACGGACAGTTGATTCACTACAACTGATGAAGCAGAAGCCTCCAGCCAGCAAAGAAGGGCACTCAAGTGTGTTGAGTTCAAGGTGGTGGCAAGAACCTCCTAAACTGATAAAACCCAAATTGATTATGGTTTATGAAAATAGTATACAGCAAAGTAGCTACTGCTTAACAGATTAAAGTTTTTCTTATCCCCTTCCTTTACTAGTGACCACAGCCACTTTATTCTCAAGTAATCCTGTCCAATTCTCTTTCTTTTGCAATATCCTTCTCTTCATAAGCCTCCAACCCACAATTCTTTCAACTTTTGCAAAAGATGCTGGCTGTCTTCCAGCCCAGAGCTTTCTAATGCAGTGTACATAGTAGTGCTTTGTGAGCACAAGTTTGGTGTCTTCATAAATTCCTGTTCTGGATCAGTAAGATGGAGAGGAGCCAGAATTGTCTGTGGTTCCCTTTACAAGCGTGCCTCCATCTTTGCTCATTACACGCTCAAGCAGCAGAGACTGAGCAACAGCTTTATTCAGGTAATCTAGGAAGAGTCACACTCCTAAAACTAGAGAGAAGGGCCACGTCGGCTTCCCTCAGCTTCTTCCACCTTTATTTGAGGGGCTTTCAGCAACTCATTAGGTAATAGTACATTCTTAGGCCCTGGAGACATGCTCATTGCGCTTGTTCATTGTGCTGAGAAACTTTTGATTACAGGAATAAGTTTATTAAATTCAGGGCCACGCAATAATACATTCATAGCAATTCAGTACAGTGAAGAGACAAGAACCCATTCACATACCTTTTTTACAGGCAAAGCTTCCCCTTGGGCTGACTGGAATTTTCAATGAGTGATAAAAATACACAGCCCTGCAAACATACCATTCATTTATGTACTGCAAGGGAGAGGACTACCAGCAACTTGCTGTAATTCTACCGTTCATTCAGAAAGATGTAACAACATAACAGTTCACATACATAACATTCATAATTCAATTCAACCTACTTGACTCAGTAGCTACAGATCTTTTATAAATAAAAGCATTTGGTATCTACCAAAGCCAAGAGTAATTTTCAACATTGACTTTAAGGGGGATAACTTTGAGTTTAAAATGCAGAATAATAATAATAAAGAAGTGTGATATTGTGGCTGTGAGTTGAGGGCAAATCCATGGCAGCATTGAGGTCTCATGCTGCTCAGTTTTGCAATACTTAACAGACATCTTGGGGATTCAGAGCTTCTGAGCGACAGAACCTCTCAAATTCATGCGGTTCAACGTTATTTAGTAATATCTAAGGCCTTTATGACTTTAACACATGAACATAAGCATGAAGTCTCCTGTGTTGAAATGGTATCACAGGATATCTAATTTGTCATAACAGTTGACATCGTACTTCTGCAAAGATTTACTTAGTCGCTTAAGAGCTACATTAATCTTTCACACAGAAACTGTAGTTAGATGCAGCAGTAGAAAAAAGTATCTCCAGCAGAACATCTAATCAGGAATCTCAATGAAGAATATGTAAAAAAGCCACCAACAACTTGTACAGTTAGAACTCTAGTATTATTGCCCTCCCCACCCCCTCCTTTTCTTTAAGGACATACACTTACAGTCATAGAATCATAAAGGTTGGAAAAGTTCTCTAAGATCATCAAATTTAACCATCAGCCCAACACAACTTTAGCAGTCATTAATTTTCTGTAGAGACTGGTAGTAACTCTTTAGAAAATATGCTTTTTTCCCTCCCCACAATTCTACTACCAGGAATTGTTGGGCTTCCCCCTTACCAATCTCACCGACCTCCACAATGGTAACATTTAAGATCTTACCCATCAGCATACAGTAACGTATTGATTTGGATCAGAGAGTCCTATGGCATCACATGTTGTGCTAAACTTCTTAGCAAGATTTTTTTGTGGACAAACAAAACCAAGCAGGAAACAAATTTGTGATAGTTTTTTTCTTATTATTAAGAAGGTAATAAAGGTCTGAAAGGAAACCTTGTTTAATTTGCAAGCTTATGAAAAAGCAACAAGAAAGAATAGCAGGCAATCACGTGTAGTGGCTTAAACATCAGTGATTGGTTTCAGTTATAGTCTCTAGAGTTACAACTGTCCTTAGCTGGATGCAGTAACTATTCTGTGCTGGGAATCCCCGCTGCAAGCATGGACAACACGACTTTAAAGAAAAAGGGTCAAACAACACAAATGCCACACATTCAGCCACCTTGGCTTCAATTTTTGGCACTGCCATCAAATTTCTGCCTGATCTGAATGCCTGAATCATTAATCTCTATGCCTTAGTTTTCTCATCTGTTAAAACAGAATTTAAAAATAAATTAAAAAAAACTCAGAAATGTTGTAAAGAATTATTAAGTGTTGAAAGAGAAGCTGCCAAGTGGTCAAGCTCAAGGGAGCTCTTGAGAAAAATGCACAATAGTACCAAAAACTTAATATAAACAAGGAACTTCTTTTGGACACCCTGGTTCATCTTCACTCCAATTCTTTCAGATAAGAAGTCATATTAAACATTGGTGTTAGTGACATCCATTACTTAACAAATGCAAGATTGTCACATATTTCTCAACAAAAGCTCTTCTTATTAAGTAGTTGAAAAAACAAAACAATCTAAGGAAGAGGATTAGTGATTGAGAAGAAACCAAAGTTCACACACAAGCAGGAGCTGATAACGCAGTCTTGCTTTGAAGTCACTAAGAGCCTGTGGTTAGTTTCTATACTGAAGCTTTAAACTTTTCTAAGTAGTTGCTTTGCTTTTATTTGACGTTTTTAGACCTTTGCATAAGGACAAACAAAAGTGCAGCAGGATTTCCCCACTGACATCACAGCCACTGAAATCAGGGATGACCTTTAAGGCTGAACACACACAAGACCTGAGTCTGAACGTACAAACCTCTATTCGAGCTCCACAGTTGCACTTCTGGCCAGCCCATCTCAGCTTACTTGTTACTGAAATGTGAACTGAAAACAACTTTAAATAAACATAGTCTGAATAAAATTGATATATAACCTTTACTGAATTTTCTCCACTTGAAATCATAACACGTAAGAAGGGAAAGGAAAATGAACACAGCGATGATAACTTATTTCTCTAGGAGAAATATAGTTTAGTGAACAGATTTATAATTTTACAGGCATTTGCCAAATATTTACCCTGAATTACAGCAAAGTTAACATCGCCGTACTTATGAAACTTACCATTTGGTGTAACCCTGTGATTTATTTAGTGGGTGAACAGGGGAACAGAAACAGGGGATTCCCTTGCTTTCTCATTGCTCATACTTAGCTGTTTGCAACATACTTGCTTTCCTCAAAATGCAACTCCCAGAGGTACATTTTTTTGTCCCATTTTATTTTCTTAACTAAATTACTGCAAACAATCACTATACAGAAA
Organism: Coccyzus lansbergi; assembly: GCA_033558105.1. NCBI lineage: Eukaryota > Metazoa > Chordata > Aves > Cuculiformes > Coccyzidae > Coccyzus > Coccyzus lansbergi. The sequence goes on from JAUMJK010000225.1 coordinate 385,488, forward strand.
GTACTGCATCCACAATCTTCTTGTTGGTCATGATTTGACAGATTGGAACTTTTTGTTCTGTAAATGTATTGAAGAAAACCTATGCTGGGCTGCTTTCCAAGTTCTACCAGCAGCTATTATCCTACGTAGCAGAAAAGCTTCAGTATTGGTAAAGGTCTGTAAAACCACTCAAAATGAGTAGGGAAAATTGACAAATGCTAATTTGTCTAGACAGAACTAGAAGCGAGTGCAATGACCAGCCCCAAGAAATACTTAGAGGCCTCTGGCTTCATATATACAATTCAGAATCAAGACTGTTTCAGTTTCAGTTTCCAGCAGTCTAATGCCTGCCTCATTTGGGTGAACAGAAAATGGATCACTGAAAATAGCTGTTATTTTTTTAGCTTAGTTCTTAGAAGTCTTCCTAGTATTGCTTACACTGACAGGATTATGCCCTTCGGCTCAAGTAGTAGAAAAGACTGCACATAATAAAATGTTAATTTGGTATTGAAGAAATGAGAGGAAAAACAATCTGAGAAAAATCATGACAAACACACTACAACAGTGCTGGAGGCAGACAGCCAAGCATTGTATGTTAAGTGATTCACAAAACCTCAGCTTTCTTTTCTGTGTACATGTACTTGGATATAGTGTTTGTGTAATCACTTTCTGTTCTTGCCACATGACCAAAAAGGAAAAACAGAGCAGAATTAAAACTGAAGGGACAAAATAAATTCTAGCATTTTCTAACTTTATTTAACACTGTTGCAACTTGGTACTATGTTTTATTTTTGTCATACTACTATCAGCACACTTTGTGGGGATAGGGCTAGTCAACACTTCCTCTTTTAAGGCCACATTTTCAGTTATTCCCAGTTTGCAAAAAACTTTTCTTTAGAGTATGATTGCACACACTGTGCCTCCAGCTGATTTTTAGGAAAAACAGAATTAAAATGACTCAGTCACTTCTACAAGTGAGTCATGGGGAAGATATTTATTGTATCCAAAGAATTCTGAAAACTTTTAATAAGAAACTCTTAACTTCTTCACATTTCAGAACCAGGGACATTAAATTTTGCTCAGAGGCTGTGCTGGTGTGAGTATTGGACTTTTCAATCTTCCATTGAAAAACCACACATCTGTGGGCATGTTTTGAACCTTCGAAAAGATTGAACTTATACATGCTTGCTAGAGTTGCTTAGTAGCCAAAATTTCCATTTTTTTCTCCCTTGCACATAATGCAGTGAGCTGGATAATTCTTGCCAGTAGGTGCCTGGATTGCCAAGTTAAGACACACTAAAATTGAACAGGGTAGGTTATTTCTTTTCTGAATTCACTCCATCAACATAGAATGAAGTACCACACAGTTCAAATGCAGAGGAAGCAATGATGGATTTGGGTGCAAAAGGAAGATGTGAGTTAGTGGGGAGAAATAAAGACAGGCAAGAGTCTGAGATCAGATGAAAAGAGATGAGGTGTGAATGAGAAACAAGGTTAGGTGAAGAGAGGGGGATGATTCAGACTAGGACTTCCTAGCAAAGAGGAACTGCCTGAGGACAAACAGTCCCAGTCTGATTTTCTTGATTTCTTGAAGGTAAGACAGCTGAGAGGTCAAAAGGCTGCATCTTTTGGAAAAAGAGAAAATTCAGTCCCCCGGCTACTGTTTTGCTAAGATTTCTCCCAGAAAAGCAGGGAAGGTCCAGCAGCCTGGAGCCCTGAGCCCTTGGGCTGTGCTCAGAGCTAGGTGCCCCAGGCCAGCCAGTCACAGTCGGTAGGTGATAGCTGGAGAAACCCTCAGCCACAGGAAAGGGGAGTCCATGCTGACCATCATGCTAGGAGGCAGCAAGGAGTGCTCAACAGCCCACTACCATCCTCCTCATGAGTCCAGGCTAGAAGTTCCCCCACTGTACTCTGCTCAGCCCAGCAGGGCTGGAGGAAAAGGCAGAACCACAGCAGAGATGGCCAGGAAGCAGAGGGGCTGCAGATGGTCCCCCCAGCCCCTCCAGTGGTCTGGGGTGGGGGGGAGGCAGCACTGCGCTGCAGCATCATTTTCCAGCCACCCACTCTGTGAGCAGAGCAGCGGTGCCGTCACACACATGCACCTTTTCACACCACACGCTGCTCTTGGCCCCAAGCCTGCCCCCACCCCAGCGTGAGAAGCCCTGGCCACGGCTCCCCTTCACCTCACGGGCTCTCACGCCTGGAGAAAGGGCATGCAGCCCCCACAGCCCCTCTGAAGTGGGCAGGTGGAGGGATGAGGCTGCAGCCCGATGCAGGAGGGGAAGGTGCCTGCTTTCCCAGGAACAGGACAGACACTGCTCAGACCAAGGTGCCCCCTACAGCCTTTTGAGGTCAGGGCATAGAGCGCCTCCAGCCCTGTGGAGTTACCAGCCCCTGGGCTGTATGCAGACACAGAACATGCTACAACTGTGGCTTTTCATTTATATCCAACAAGTAAAGCAACATGAGACAGGAATTCTTGCACTAGAATTTTTTGGTTGGACTTACTAATCACACAATTTTCATACAGAGCAGCTCCTCTTTAAGGAGGCTGATCATGCATCTGTCATGATTTCCATCTGGACCTCCAAGCCACACCATACAGCAACCAGCAGGTAGGAAACAGCAAATTTTGCAGGAAGCCTGGTATCAGAACCTCCCTCAGTGAGTCTTTATGCATGAATAACTTTCCCTTCATTCAAATAGAGGACTCGCTTCATAAATCAATGAAAATATTTAAGTTGAATTGTTGCAGCCAGAACTTCATTTAAAACAGCTAAAATCTAATCTGCATGGTCCTAGGGCAGTATCAAATTTCTGCAACATCCAGGGAAACTCCAGAACAGTGATGTCACTGCACTGGGCCAACCACTGAGTCAGGGTGTATTTAGATAAAGCATTTAGCCTCACCTATGTTGGATTAAGTCCAAGAGACTAGTAACTTAAATTCTTCATCGACAATCATATTTACTTAAAACTCCAAAAGAGAGGGGAAAGGAAAAATAATTAGAAAATAACTATAAAGCAAGAGTAAAAGAGAGAAGTATCTGTGTAAAGATGTATACTTTGATATCCATTAGCCACGTTAGTCTGAAACTAATTGCATAAATGCATGCTCGCATAGAGGTTAAGGGTAAAACTGCCTTTAGCAGTTCTGGAATACTCAGGCTGAAGAATCATATTAAAAATACAGTACTAGGACAGAGTTGTAGCCTACTACAAAATACTTTTCGTATTTGCTTTACTGTTTATCTTATCAACTCTTTTAAAGTCATGATGGATTTTTATTTATGCAGGTGCTGAAGCTGTATACATACTGTAACTAGTACACAGACCTGACAATGTTTAAATACCATGTTTTTAACAAAGGTCACTAAACTGAGGTAGCTATTTTATAAACTTTGGGTGTAGTTCTGCTAAAAGCCACTTAATTCCATTTCTTAGTTTTGACCTATGCTTAAATTTCAGGGGGGTTTTTTTGGACAAAAGAGGAAAGAAAATTACCTCTTAAACCCACTAAGGCAAATTTTCTATGAGATAAAGTGCACTTGAAGAATGCTGGAAACCAGAGGTCATAAGGAATGCCTGTATTGTAATAAATATAATCATGCTTTCTCCATGGGCAGAGAAGGCTAGCAAATTAAGACCTTGCAAGATACATACCTCTAATTTCTGTAGAGTCCCTCAGTCTTGTCACTAGGGTTTTGAGTAGATGTTTAAGACGACCAGAGTTTAGAATCACTGCTTAAGCTAAGCAACTAGTTGTAAAAGAACTCAGGGGTAGTTGTTGTCAGTGTAGTAAACTATGCCTTTAGCTGTCAGTGATGTTTGCAAATTGAGCTACTCACAGGCCATTAATTCAAAATCTAGGAACACTAGAAGTAGGAATGCAGTGTCCCTGGTGTCCTCAAATTTACTGTAGCTTTACATAATTTTGTAGAACATTTTTTGTGCTACTGCCCCCCCCAGTTTAGTTTAGTTTTTGAGATTTAGGTAGACCCCATCTGCATTAAAAAAACCCACAAGAGACTGAAGATTTTACATTTCTCTTCAGAACATAGTATTTTACACTATATACAAAAATACTCTGAAAAAAAGTACAGCTTCATTTACAAAAACATTAAATTATAAAGAAGTTACAATAGAGAAATTGCATAACATTTGTATCATATGATCAGAATTTCTCCCCACCCCTCAAAAAACCCTAATGCACTCAACTGGGAAGTAGTGCTACCAGTTTACAGAACCAGACTCAAGATTGCTACCAGTGTTCATGTAACCATTTGGAACAACTTTCAGGGTTTATCTGAAACCACGCTCTGCATGCCAACTGCTTTCAAGGCTGTGGCTTGCAGGTGGGTAGTAGTGTCACTACTTGGCTGTTGCTATAAGTACATATTCAGTTGAATATTTGAGTTTAGCTTTACTACCCAGTGACAATCAAAAACCCTCTAGTCTCATGCTGAAACAGTCTTGAGACAAAAAAAATCAGATAACATGGCTTGGAACACATCTATGATCTCCTCACCTTGGTAGCATACTCTGCTGCATTTTCTTCAATATTTAATTTATGGGCCTCCATGGGAGGCAATAGTTGTGTAGACAGTGGAAAGCTACTAGCCAAGGAAGCTAAGCACCATTGTGATCGATGCACTGGAGTGTATGTGCCAAATGGGAAAATAATTTAAGATGAGCACAATATATGCACATGAACCAAAAAAAGCACAAATGAATGCAAGCACACTCATACACAGATGAAACCAGAATGTGATTGCAGTGACTAGTTAACTGTTTACATACATTCTGAATCCAAGTCACAGGACAGGGTGCTTTTAGTGGCTTTTTCAAAAGCTGCTTCAGCAACTGACAGTTAAGACTTAAGACTAATAAGGATAACAGTTGTAAGAATATGCAAAGAGCAGTTCAAAAGCAAGAAAGCATTTAATAATACTGTAAAATAAGGCCATGATTTTAGCTGGCCAGTTGAAGTACAGCAACAGTAACCTTCCATGCTTTGGTAGAAACTACAAGTCATATTGATAATATGGATCCATCAAATAAGTAATAATCTTTACCTGAAGAGATATTGGTTATGGGTTAAGGGTAAGTTTGATGGATCTTTTAATAATACAAATACTATTTGGTAGAACAGGAGATGAAGAATCTGGTAGTTCTTTACTGGAAAGCCGCTACAACACGCAAAAGATGCCACCGGAAGGAAAAAAAAAAAGGCAGTAAGTTTTAAATTCGTTAATATAGAAGTAGCAGCAAATAAACCTTTTCCTAGCTGAATATAACATTCTCTGTTGTACCAAACCAGTATGGCCTGAACCCAAATATTTATAGAGAAGTATTTTCTCACTACATCACTTGTTTAGTTACCACTGGTTTACAGAGGAAGAGTGTTTTCCCCTCTGCACACTTACTTCCTAGCATCGAGATAATTATAGTCCTGGTCAACAGACTAATAGAGGAAGCTACCATTCTTTTCAGATCCATGAAGCAAGAAAACATAGTGTCTCTACTGTCCAGATTACTTCCAGTCTTATATCCCTCCCTTTCACAAAATTTTACATGACATGGAAGAGTTAAAGACACTTATACACTTCAAAGCTTCCAAGTCTTGTCACAGAAATCTGTATACAAGTATTTAAGATCAGATCACCTTATAGAGGGTCTGCAATGAGTACAGATCTTTTTGCTTAAGAAAATGCAAATCAAGAAACATTTGTTTCAGTTTTTGCACAGAAACATGTTTTTTTCCAAGTTCAATAACTTAAAAACTTCAGTTGCATTTTAGAGAGTAAACTCAGAAGGTTACTCTCTATTAATTTTGGTGGAAGCATTATAGGTAAAGTTCAACAACTATTTCAATCCACTAAATTTACAGGGATTAATAACATATAAGTCTTCATACATAAAATGAAAGCTCTACTTTTATTCTACCTATAAGCAGAAAAGTACAATATGTAATACCTGTGATCTTGATGTGTCAATAAGTGGAATCAGCATGGATCTTCTTCCAAGGATACCCTAAAAAAAGCCAGACAGGATTTATTAGGCAGTATCGTCAAATTTATGACTTGAGACAAGATCCAGCAGCTAAGACACTTAAAATCCAACTATGTACATGCATTGACAACCTCAAACTCATACTTATTTTTATCTCCCAAGCCCTCTAAGCACACATACAGCACTTCAGGTATTTCAACCTTCAGTCTGCCAAGAAGACCACATGTTGATATGAGGGCGTGTCCTCGAGACTTTATGCTTCAGTAGCAAACTACACTAAATATAAAGTTCTTTATCCTCCCCTTTGAGAGGTCAAATGCTTTACTCTTTAAAGTAGTTTTAATTTAATCAGGCAATCATCAAATGGTTTAAAAACACACACAAAAATAATTTTAAGCATGGCACAAAGCCAGATACTACCAAATCACCTAGTATGAGGCTGGTGCAAAAATAATTGCCATTTTTATTGTTGTAAATTGTGATGTTTATTTAACTGCATTCATGTACTACATTGTTTTAAAGTACAAAATTGACTCTACTTATGCTATTTGTTTTATTTTCACTGCTTATACCTTTTTATATTTTGTTGTCAAATTAAAGATGGGTAGAAGAAAATTGAAGTGATTTTGCTTTGAGTTCAAAAACAGATATAAAGTAGCAGAAACTGCTAGCAGTACCAACCAAGTGTTTGGCCAGGGGACTGTCAAATGTACAGCTCAACATTGATGCCAAAAATTTCATAAAAGAAATGAGAGCCTTGAAGAGGTGGAGGGTCAGATATGACCTTCTGTGATAGATGACAACCCATTGAGGGCAGAGCCACGCAAAACAATTTGAGAGGCTGCAGAAGAATGAAATGTTGACTATTTAGTTGTTCAACATTTGCACCAAACAGGAAAATCAAAAACTCAGTAAATGGGTACATACTGCACAAGCTGAACCAAATAATAATTAAAAAAAACCAAAAGAATTGCCATTATGAAGTCAACTCTCTGCCTCCTGTGCAACAAAAATGACCCCTTTGCATTGTGACATGTGGCAAAAAGTGGACTCTATTTGACAGCTGATGGTGTTCTACATAGAAGCTGGATTCAAGTGAAACGCCAAAACACTTCCCCCAAACCAGAGCCATGTTGAAAGGAGATTATGGTCCCTGTTTGGTAGTCAGGCTGTGCAATCAGCTACTACAGCTTCTTAAATTCTGGTGAAATCATCACAGCAGAGAAGTATTTCCAGAAAATCCATGAAATGCACCAAGAACTGCAATGTTTGCATCCAGCACTGGTCAGTTGAAAAGGACCACTTCTTCTCTGTGAAAATGCCCAACCATGTCTCGCAAACAAATCTGTAGAAGCTGCATGAACTAGGCTATGAAACTATCTCTCTCCCACTGATTACAACATTTTTAAGCATCTTGACAACTTTCTGCAAGAGGTCTCCACAACAAAGCAGCACCTCAAAAAGCTTTAGAAGAATTCATCAGCTCCAGCACTCCAGAATAGGTAGACTTATTTCATGTGGGCAAAAATGCACAGATTCTTATGGTCCCTATTTTAATTAATAAATTTTATTCTAAGCTGAGTTACACTACTTTAAAGTTGACTGTTAAAAACGGCAATTATTTTCACACACAACATTTAAAAGATCGGTCACACAAATGTGATATTTGTAAAATAAAGACCGAAATAATTTTAGTTTAAAACCATATTTTTATTTACATGAATAAAAGTGTAGAGAATTTATATGAGGGAGTCTAGGCACTAGGACAGTCCATTCAGTTTTTCAGTTAGTCCACTGAGTAAAACCCCTCCAAAATTACATTTTCTGTAGATCTTCTCCTGACATCTTCTGGATTGCCACTGTCTTTGAATGCAGAATCTTGACCAGTTAACTAAAAGAACAGAATACACAGACTCAAAATAATTGCTGTACTAAAGTTACCTTCATATTTAAGTACAGCTTCAGTCAACACATTAAATGAATTAGTGGCCTTTCTTAAAGGAAGATTTAGACAAGACTATCATTACGACACAGGAATCTCAAGTCTCTGAGAAAGTCTTACTACTCAGACCTTGAAATCTGTACTTGAAGTATTCACCAGTAGGTAATAATTCTGCAAGTTAATTCTTCGCAAGTGTCAAAACTAAGTTTTTCCTAGTTATTCTTTGCCTCCATCTCAAATCAGAGGTCAAGCCACAAGAACAACTATTTAAGGAGATCTTTTTATACAGCAATAAAACAAATCAATCTAAAGCTACCACAAAACCAAGATTTAACAAGCAACTCCATACTGCCATTTCAGCATTGGAGAACCTACTGAGTAAGCTGACTGATTTCTAAAACAGCAAAACTATCAATAGGCATTCAAAAATCATCTGCTAAAACAAGATTAGTTAATACTTTTACACTTATAAGACACTCATCCTCTTCATTTTGAGACATTTTCTGAATTATTTTAAAGAACTACTTCAAACAAGACAGTTCATTCAGCAAATAGTAAATGCAGTAGGATAAGTACAGTAGTATTTAAAGACCCTATTACCAGACTAGAAGCAGTGCCAGTTCTTGGAGAAAAATTACATGCATGATAAATGATAATTTCTCATAGCTACATCCTATGCTTACATTTAAATTCCCAAATCCATTGGGGATGTATATATGCAATTATTCTCAGTTATTTAATTCATTCTACATCAATAAGTAATACTACTTCAAATCCTCACTGGTCTAGCCACCATCCCTTACCTTTTCTCCATTTCTCGGTTGTTTGGAGTAATCTTCTGATTTAGGTAAAGGAGGTAGTTTAGGTGCAGCATTCTTAGCACCTGTAATTGGAGTCCCACTCAATTCACATTGTCCTTGGATCATGTGTGCTCTAAATTGAGAAACTGTGTTACGTCCGGGAATCGTGCAGCCTACTGAAGGTGCTGATGTTCTTACTGCAACTGTAGCCTCCACCTCTGTAGGAGACACCAAGCTTTTAGAGTTCAGCCATGAAATTAAGGACTACGTTACACCTACTAATTCAATACATACTTGAATTAGTAACAGGAATGGAGAGTCCCTTAGACACTGGTGGCACAGCTACATGAGACATCAACTCTCTCTTTTTATCACCATTAGATAGCTGATCTACTGCATTTCTGTAAAAGTCAAAATAATAGAGTTAAAATGCTACTTTGCAAAGTATTATACGTTTTTCAGGTAGTTTGAGCAAGATAGAAGTCTACCTTCTTAGCTCATTGTCACAGCTCTACTAAATAGAAATTCATAGCAAACCTAGCAAGAGATCTTAATTTCACTGAACTTCAGATAGGAAAATCAAACTTAAGCCTTTTCTTTATTAATTCTTTATGTTCCGATACTGTTTTCCAGCTCAGTACATCCAGCACTGTGTTACTTTTCACGAATGGATCTGTTCTACCCATATGTACACCCAATTTTTTTTTTAATACTACTTCTACAGTACTAAACAGTCTGAACACAGCAGGGATTACACTTTGGGTAGCATCCAAGTATTCCCTTAATATTCCCTCCTATGTTGAGGGGGCTTATGGGCAAACAGATTTCTCAGGAAGTGACAGACTTCTATTGCCTGACTTCTAGGGTTTCTGTGATCAAGTTCAGCACTTCACTGGAAATTACTGCATACCAGTAAACATACTTTGTTAAAGAAGAGTTACCTACACATAAAATACTCCAGCTTCAAGTTACACACTAATCTAAGGGGATTTATATGCAAAACAATTTCTCTAGTATCAAGTTATACATTACTATGTGTTCATGTATATTATTTTTTTCAAGGATTTCTTTAATCTATTTCCTCCCACATGTCCAAAGGAGATGCCAACTTTGTTCCTGAAGCCATTAGAGCCCTCCACATTATGATACACATGGGTATGTTGTTTGAACCTAAGATCTCATGCACATCAAGTCAGTTAAAAGCAGCTTCTTGACAGTTCTGAAGTCATATGGTGCTAACCTTTCTGTCTCTGCTGTAGCGGTGTCCAATTTAGGTATCTTGCTTAAAGAGGAATTGGGTTGAGTTCTGCAGTCTTTGTCTCTGGAACTGTCCAAACAGCTTACATCCGATGAAGTCCTTTTGCCGTGAAGTCCACTTGCATTTTGATTAGTGGCTGACACACTTTGCTGAAACAACAATTAAAAAAATAATCAAGTCTTTAAATATTTATTAAAGCAATTAAATATTGACACAAGAACGAAGTTTATACCTTCTTTCTTCTCTGTAAGAATTCTGCAGGCAAAAAATGGTGGAGATGCTTTCTCTTCACATGAGTTGCATCAATCTTCATACCTTCCTTTAGCATGTTGAGGTTGTTAGCCTGCCAATAAACTAACATGAAATTGAAATTTAGCATTGTGTCTTAGTGGAGATATTTGCATTAGGTATTTGTCAAAGTTACATACAGTTTCTTTAGAAACAGCAAGCTTTTAAGTCTGTCCAACCCAAACAAAGAACAAGAAGATTCTAGCCTAGCTGAACAAAAAATACTACCCAAGCACTACACTTAAGTCAAATTTATCATCTTGAGATGAAGACAACCATTTCAAATCCAGTACAGACCAAATAACAGCTATTTAAGTTCAAATATGCATTTATGTGCTCAGTTATAGCTGTGTTTTGCTAATCATGCAGTTCACATGAGTTGACTTTAACCTGAACAAGATAATACTCCTTAACCATTAGTTTTCTGATTGAAAATAGATGTAGAGGAATTTCTGAATCAACCCAATAGTGGGCAGCTGGGGAGACCAAACATGTTACTTAAGGGCCAGATTAGTTTACTTTAGATTTACAGCTGTAATTGCAGGGTTCTTATGTTAATGACTCTGTAACATCATATAACTTCTCAGTATTCAAGACATTAAAATTCTGTCTGTCTAAGGAAGTCAAAAGTCCCTGAAATCTGGTCTTACTTACCAGAATCTCTAATTTAAACAGATTTTTCTTAACTGCCAGCAAATAGTCTTTTATGCAACTTTAAAATACTATGCTAGCAGAGCAGTTAAAGAATTAAGTCATATTTAGATAAGCTTATCTAGCAGGCATGTCATAAGCATAACTGGAGAGTCAGTTAACCAATATACATAGTGGAAATCAAAGTACACACAACAAAATCTTACAACCTTCTACAGGAGATCTAGAAGGGGAATAAAAGCACAAATATGAACATTCACACCAATAAGAACAGCTGTTTCAAATTAAATTCAATAATGTTTTTATGTCAAAGTGAGATAAAGCTCACATAAAAGCCTTCCAAAGAATGAAACATATTCTTGAGTTCGTCAACCTGAAGTTAATCTCCACCCTCTAAAAATAACTTCTTCAAGTTGAGGCACATGATAAAAAGTTCTCTCATAACTACTTGTAACTCTCACGTTTGCCAAAGGTTTCACACCTCTCAAGAAATACCTCTTCTATTTAATATTTCTGGATTGAAATCCTATATCTGAAACGTACTATAGGCTGTGCTTCACTGAACTAGGAGCACACAACTATACTAATAAAGTTTATGCGTAGAAATAAGGGATTTAACTTGGATGCCACTGGATGTAATATATAAGACAAGCATCAGTATAAATAAGAGTACAAGTCTGTGGAAGTCATCCCATCTGGCTTGAAACCCAGACAAGAGTTTTGATGCATTTTTCTGTGTTTTTCTCATATTCCAAAGCTTAAAAAGTGGTCAGGTTTTACTGCATTTACTTACATAGTCTGAGCCAAACAACACAGCTCATGCTGCTACTATGGATAAGTTTATCAGTGCAAACAACATTTAAAGGAATGCACTGTTCAGAACTCTGTCCAAGTACACTTGTCACTTCAGAAGCATAACCCAATTTCTTTAGTTCATTATTACATCCAGGCATTAGCCTGACATGCATGCATTTCTGAGAGGCACAAGAGCAGTCAACTTGGGTAGATGTAAACAGATATGGAAAAGACCTATACTTTGAAAGAACTCACCTCCAACCCCCTTTATTCTACCTTTATTTAACAAAACTTGCAATATTACTTTACTTCTACATCTGTCAAAAATAATGGAAGATTAACATGAAGGTTTACATGCATGTAACTACAATGTGACAGCTCACTGATTTTCCAAGTTCTATGATCATAAACACTAACTTATTTTGGGAAAATACTCTCAGGCATTAAGAACTAATTTTCAGGCCAGATACAGTTAATACCCATTGTCAAAGTTCAGCAACTGACAACTGTTTCGGACAAGTGCAGCTACACACAGTAAATGGACTATCAGATGTGAAGCCAGGAGAAGCCTATTTCGTTAATTGCAGTTCCTTCGTGAGTGTTTACACCACAATCTGCAGAACTCATTTATCATAGAATCACCAGGTTGGAAAAGACCCACTGGATCATCAAGTCCAACCATTCCTATCAAACACTAAACCATGCCCCTTAGTACCTTGTCCACCCATGCCTAAAAATCCTCCAGGGAAGGTGAATCAACCACCTCCCTGGGCAGCCTCTGCCAGTGCCCAGTGACCCTTTCTGTGAAAAATTTTTTCCTAATGTTCAGTCTAAGCCTCTCCTGGCAGAGCTTGAGGCCATTCCCTCTTGTCCTGTCCCCTGTCACTTGAGAGAAGAGGCCAGCACCCTCCTCTCTACAACCTCCTTTCAGGTAGTCAGAGAGCAATGAGGTCTCCCCTCAGCCTCCTCTTCTCCAGGCTAAACAACCTCAGCTCTCTCAGCCGTTCCTCATAAGGCCTGTTCTCCAGCCCCTTCACCAGCTTTGTTGCTCTTCTCTGGACTCTCTCCAGAGCCTCAACATCCTTCTTGTGGTGAGGGGCCCAGAACTGAACACAGGATTCAAGGAGCAGTCTCATCAGTACTCACTATTTCACTTGTAGTATATGTCCTAGTAGTACACATTTGTTTCAAGGTGGACTTACTATTTCAACACGTTGGCAAAGTATGTTTTTAAAGCTAATAATCTATATGTTGCTCTCTATAGTAATATCCAATACCAAAAGGAAGCATAATTCACTTTGTGAAGCAACTTCCACTAGAATTAAAATGACTAGTGCAAAAATATATGCTTACCTGTATCAATGAATGTCTGTATAACATATGTCAAATCAATGTTAATCCTTTCTGCATTTTCAGCTTTCTTAAATATGATTCCAAGAAACCACATTGAGACATGTCCATTCCTATAAAGACAGATTTGCAAGTCTATCATTTGGCACAGATGCCAGTTATTTGGATGCTAGTATCTATTCCTAATGGATTAAACAAAGCAGTTCAGTTGTACACAGCAGTTAAGATTAGAGTCAACCCATACTTAAGCTCTCAGAATACTTCAGCCTGAAGGTCTCCTCTTTTTAAAAATATCTTACATACTCAGAACCTTGTCTGTCAGAGTATGCATCTACAAACAGTACATACATAACTGAACATCTCAGATAAGCTGAGTGAATATAAACAAGTTATACTAAATTGGCAAAACTTTATTTCAGAAAACTAATGAAACTCACTGTTTACAGAGTTCTGGCTTGCCAGGGAAAGACTGTGGCTTTACATGTGCAATAGTTATAAATTCATTCCTCTCCAAGTTTCCAACTAGCACACGAATTTTAGATTCAACAAGGCCAATCCTAAAAAGAACAAGAGACATTTATGCATTTTTAACAACATCATAGTTACATGCCTTTTTATAATACATTACTAAAACAAAAATGCTAACCAGTCAATAAGCAGTTAAGGTTCATTTAGATGAGCAGATATTAGATTTTTATAGCACACTCTTATTTCATAATTAAGAGTTAGTCAGCAAATTTACATAGGTTAAACACAGTACTATATCTCCTTTCAGAGAGTGACAAATGTTATAATCAGCCATTTCCTCTACCTGCACACAAGGAGGTTCTTGCATTAAGTTTCACAAAGTAGACAGGCAGTCCTGCAATTTACCTACCCACTACCAAGTGTGCTGAAATGATCATTTTCAGCACTCAACATAAGATGCCTGAGCAAGCTACAAGATTAAAACATAGTAAATACTATATCAGCATTCAGATGCTCCACACAAACCCTGAGATTTCAGCCAGATTAAACAGTTCTGTTTCACTTCACTGAACAAAAGTAGGTTCTGGAATAGGTGGACTAAATAACCAGAGCAACTTAGCACTCAGTGCAATCTAATCCTGAATTAAATATTTCATCCAGTAAAAAAAGTCTCATAGGCTCTACAACAGTGGTCTTTGAAGTGTGTGGTGGTTTACAAGCTTCTTTAATAGCAAAATTAACATTGATTTCCCTTCACAAGAAAGCTTTTAATTTTGCTGACAAACTGTTTACTTAACTTGGTACTGTATTCCATGCCTAGTGGTACAGTTTAATACTTTTTGTAAGCTGTATGAACAAATAAAGTAAAACTCTACATTTAGTTTCAATTAGGTATTGAACCCACATTTAAAGCAAGACTTACCACTCTAAGTGATGCTCCTTAGTAGAGGCACTTGCAGTCAGCACAATATAATGTCTAAAAGAAAAGGAAAATTAACATACTAGCTAAGGACTTCGTATTCCTTCAAGTGAAACTAAAGCTGTCCTAAATGTATAGAATATGACTTCCAGACAAGACAGACTATATCCTGTATTCAGCACAATATTAACTGAAAAAACCCCAAACTTTAGAATTGCATTCTGCTACATTCTAAATATCATAGCTGATGGTATTTAGAAAAACAAACTTTAATGTCATCTTCTATCTAGACAACAAGTTAAAATTCCCTATACTAACCAGTAAATAAATAATTTCAAGTTCAGACAAGAGATTTCATACATACTTGTACTTCTGAAAGAAGTTCAGTGGTTCAAAGAGCTTTGACCAGTCTGATTTTCCTTGGAGAATCTCATTCGTAACTGCAAGACCTACAATAAGGTTGAAAACAAAATGGTAATAAGGTTTATGACTAACAGAACATGATATAAATTTAACAAAAATGTTTTGAACAGTAATTGAGAGATCAAAAAGCAGGAATTCCTTTGACAGAATGCAGTTTTACTACAACAGTTAACTGTAAAACTGATCCCTTACTGCCTGTAACAGGCATACTTTCCCAGAGACCTATTCTGCCTAAAAGGGCAGAACACACTATGGAATAAAACCAGTTCAGATAGTGTGGTTTCATATAGCAAGAATTATATTTTTAATAAGTTAAAAAGCATGGAAAGAACTTTACCATGTTTTAGCTCCTCTACCATTATTGCTCGTGTTGATGTAGATACATTGTATGTAGAATTCTGCTGTGGATAGGCTGGGGTAATGATAGGCATTACGTGATACCGGTCTGCTGGATTCACCTATGATGTTAAAACAATTTTGCTTAGCATCATACTAGGTCAGAAGAAAGGTTAAAGGCTTCTGAAGTCAATGTTTACATACCCTAGGATCCCATACTGGTAAATTAAGTTTGCTTTCTCCGACTTGTTTCAGCAATACAGGCTTTGGCCATTCCCTATGTAAGAAACGCCAGTAACTAACGGTCCATTTAAAACTCCATCATGTAATTCAGGGTAGGATTTAGTGTTGTTGATGTAAATCTTTATATAAAGAACTACCTCTGGAAGTGTCACTTCTTTGTGCAAATTAAAATTAACAATACCTCTTACCATTCTGAGAAAATCAAGAAGAACTTGCTAACGAGAGTAGAAGCCAAAGCATTTGGGTAGAGTTGACATATTCTTGCTACAAGCATTGCCCAGGAAACCCCACCAAGAAATCCCAGCATGTTGGAGTAGACACCACGTCCTAGAATCAATACACTGCAGTTAGCCTGTGTTCTTTCAGTAATCAAGTACATTTCTTCAGATTTATAACACAAACTTCACAATCTATAGAATACTTAGTACCCTTCAGCCTCAAAGTCAATGAGGCCAAAGTTGTTGGTCCTTACAGTGGTCAGAAAAAGAATTATGGCCAAACCACTTCCCAAAACACTGCCAATCTGAAATTTACCTACTCTACTACAGCTTCCCATTTTTATCATTTCTAATCAAGTTCCTGATAAGTAATGCAGCACCTTGTCTTGTAGGTGCACTCCTCTCCTCCCTACTCTTACTCCCAGTAAAAACCACTAAATCTAACAAATGGACAGACCTTGAATGTAAACCAGAATGAGTTTTTAGTTTAAAAACTGTCATTTAAACAGCTACCCAAAGCTGAAGTGCTTTCTAATGGTCTTGTTTTTCCAGCATGAGGTGCCTCTGAGAAGTTTAAAGATCATGAACAATCACATTACTCACGTTTTGCCCACAGTTTAATTGCACGGAGTGTGAGCCGGAAGTTCTCTTTATTTGGCACTAGATGTAGTATTTCATCAGTGACCCTGTAGCCTGTAAGAAAAAAGTTGAAATACAGAAGTTACTAGTAACAGGTATAAGGAGTTTTATACTACACATATCAACAGCTTACAGTTTAACATTCAAGTGTATGAAAACAACTTTGGATTACTTGCTTTGTATTACCTTAAAAATTATAGATTACACAACATTCAGGACCACTTCAGGTAACTGGCACCCCCAACAGCTTTTTCTTAGTTTAGACTACATCCAACAATTTTTAATAAGGCCTTTTCTACAGGATTGTGAAAACTGCGTTTCTTTCAACAGCCAGGAATGGTTAAATCAGTCAATGTTAAACAGTGAGGAAGTTAGTCTTCAGGAGTTTTAAATACCTTTTTTCTTCTTTATCAACTGCAACTTATTTTTCTCTATCAAATCCTTTACCTAGAGATCTGAAGCAGTTTTTGTGGCAAACTGCAACAATGTAAATATCCTGATCAAAGGAACACAAAATACAGGTCTATCTAAACACAGCTCCTTGAAACATCTACATTTAAGTGCAATGCCAGCTCCTCAGATTTCAAATGTACAGGAGATCTATTCCCACATCTTGCACAGAAACTTGGCTTGCATAATGTGCATTCTATAAAAAGAAAGTGTTACTAAAATTGGTAAAGATGTGTAAATGTACTTACCATTTAAGCTCCGTATACATCTTATATCCAGGCCTCTCAGACACGAGTCATCTCTGAGATCAAGATTATCAGGAACAGTTTGCATAGACAGTCTTGCAAACAGAAGATCAATCTTACGAGGGGAAATAAGTACCAACCACAAGTTAGAATGCTATACTGTTAGATAATAGGGGAACAGTTAGCTGACTAAGTCTAAAATGAGTAGTAACATTTTTATTTAGAATTGTGTAGCTGTAGATTCATCTCCCAAGGGATCTATTTGCCAGAAAACTCAAGAAAATTGTTAGGGGTTTCACATTTTATTTATGTCACCTCCATTGCATCCCCCATTTCTTTTTAAGCTGGGGAAAGGAAGGTGTTTTTTTTTTGTTGTTTTTAAAACTGAACAGAACTTATCTTAATTCTATGACAAATTTTAAATTTGACCACCTCAACTATACTTCACCACAGAAAGGAGCATTTTCTTTACACAGTAAGCCCTTTATATTCTGAAGTTACCTGGTTTTTAATAGTCTGAGCCAAGAAAATTGTTCTGTGAACATCTGTACTAGGTAAAGGCCACAAAAAAAGTCATTGAGTAAGTGTCTTCATGACAGTGATATCAAGCACTAACCTGCTACGGTACTACAGCATGCAGGTCTTTATTCACTGTATAAAATATATTCAGAATACAAAGATTCCAGCTGCTGACAAACCACAGCAGGAGTCAAATGAGTACTTTTATTTTTCATTTTCCAGATTGTTTGACTCCTAACGGCTTTATTTTTTATTTGCAACAAAATTCAAAATTCAACAAAACTGACATAATTCATAAAGTGAACTACACCACATGCAGCCGTTGGTAGAAGAAAGCTAGCCTATCATAGCTAAGAAAAGTTAAGCAAAGACATTGCCTCTACTCTTCCCTCTGCAAAATCCTCTAGGTAAATGCTGCTCAAGTAAGCTACCCTGGCAGGTTTAGAAAAAGATGCCTCTGATGTTCCCAAGCCTGCCAGGATTCCTAGGGGTTGGTTTTTCTATAAAGTTTCCATTTTACTGCAATATCTTCTGGGATAGGTTGTGGTCATGCTGTTCAGTTCCAGTTTCCTAAACATACTTTAAGATACCAATAACCTTCAAAACTAGTACAGTCACAGGTCCCTGGAAAAGGTATTCTATTCCAAAGCAAGAAAAAAAATTACTCAGTTCAAGGAAAAATTTGAAATTCTTACCTCAATGCCATCAAACTCAAACTTGACAACTGGTACATAAGCATCTTCAACTGCCTGTAAGGGAGAGGATAACTGTGTAAGAAAGCAACTTTCACTACTTTATTTTTCCTAAAATATGATACAACACATAACTTAGACTGCTGAACTACTCAGTATAAAGACAGTATTTTTTGAACCAGAAGAAGTATTAATACAAGTTGCAAACAATGTAGCACTAATACAAGCTTTAAAAAGTTTTTTAGCCAAGAGATTCAGAGTCCAATCTTGTAATGAACAAACTGTATGCAATGAGCCATCAATGTTTCTAAGATACTTGCTCAGGTAGTGAAGCAGATCTCTAGCTATCTTGCTACTTGTCAACACCCAGAGAAATATAATAATAAATAAATCTGTCCATATGTGAACATGTGCACTAGTCTCAAGCATTTTTATTTTCTACCATGTCTGAGATGCTATCGGTTACCTTACAGGATAGTTTTCTGTTTTGTAGACCACCTAGTAGAACAGAGACACAACCCTCTGTTTTCAGGTCACAGTCATCTAAACAAAGGCTTGTTGCCTATGCATATGAAGTCTTTCAAACTGCATGCACAAGGAAGACCAGGCTAAGAGAACCAATTCTCAGAAGTTCAGTTTTACATGCAAAGTACACAACACATCCACCTGAGGGTGATTTCACAAAGCAGTTCATAGCACAGTTCCTATTAACTTTATGTAAAGCTGACAGCATGCATCCTTTCTGCTAAGTCTCAGGTGAGGTAGCCAGAGGGAAACATGACCAGAGAGGAACAAATTAGAAATACAAAAGTACATCCATAAGAATTCCATGGCAAAGGTACTGACAGAAGCCTTTCCATATAATATTCCACTTCCTTAGTTTTCAGGCTGGCCTTCCTCTTCCTGTATGTAACAATCTTATTTCCAAGCCTCTTACTACGTTTAAGATTGAAATCAAGACTCCTAGGGACAACCTTGCTTTTTGATACAGCTGACTCATTCCCAAATCATGGCTGGGGAGAAGTCTACTGCAAAGATTGTTTTGTGATTTACAATCACTGGGGACAAGAACCAAAAGGTTGACTTATATATGTTCATGCTGCATAAAATAGTATTTTAGAAGGTGCTCAAAAATAATTTCTTCTTTTTATTTTGTATTGCTACTGAATGTCTTACAAGCCAAGTCTTTAACATTAATATTCTTATTGCACAAGTTGCATGATCTATCAAGGAGAGAGCTTACTCACTCTTAGATCTTTTATTCCCTCCTGCTGTTTTAGTTTTTCGAAGAATGACTGAAAAAAATCCGATCTTTCCACATGTCTAGGAGCAACACAAACAGCATCTATGTCAGCACCTGCAAAGAGAGTCCATTTCTTCTGTTATTATTGGAAGCCACTTTCAAACATTAAAACTATGACCAGACAATGGAAGTTCTACCTTTAGTGTGTACTCCAAGTCTGTAAGAACCGAATGTATATATTTTGCCACCAGCATTTTCTATTATTGAAGTAGGAACTCTCTATGGGTAAAAGAGAAAGCTTACTGTAGAATACAAGATACACATCAATCTATGTGCAAGTTTAACTAGCATAGGAGTTACTTAGAAAGACAACAGCCTCTATAAACAATCTCTTGTCACTCCTGATACTTTTCACTCTGATATGAGTGTTTGCAACTCAAGAAAAAAAAAAGAGATGAGTAATGTAGCAGTCCTTTCATTAATTCACACAAATTAAGACCTCTTGGTCTTTGTGCAGCAAACACACAAAGTAACACAATCTAAGAACTATACAAAAGGCAAATCTAGTGTAATAACTTCAAACTAGATTGAGTGCTGTAGGCTATTTAGGGTGAGATTAGTGCCTGTTTACCATCCATCTTACCCCACAAAATATTATTTCAGCTTTGTTAACTGCTACAAGTCAAACAATACAGCCACTTCACAAATCTATTCAGTGCCCTAAAGACTTGAAGTTCTTCACCTGAAGTATCTTTTATACCTTATTTCAATACCGGTTACTAAAGTTCCACTCAATATCTAAGAAAAAATATTAAAAGTTGAACCTCAGCGTAAATTCTAGTAGTATGGCCTTTAAAAGAGAAAGAAGACTTCAGTTGTTTTGATAGAAATATATAAAAAGAAATCCTTACCTTGTTCTCTCCAACTTCTGAAATCCATTCTCTGACCAAGTTATTCAGCTTACCAAGAACAGATATCCTGTAAAGAAAACTCATGTTAAATTTGCACTAAAAAACCCCAAGGGGTTAAATTTTATAGTCCTGTTATACCTGTGATTCAGTTCTTCCTTATCTTCAAATACTCCGAAGGGCTTCATAACTTCAACTAACTCCTCTGTATGAGCGTAATCTATATCCTCAGGAGGAGCCAAGCTAATCGGAGAGGTAACTCCATAATGCCTTTGTGGCTGGCTCTGCCTCCTGGAAGTACTGTGGGAGAAAATAAAATACTGAAGGCTTCACTAAAGAAAAAACCCAACAAAACCAACCCACCGCTCACCAGAAAGCACTCTCCAATTTACATGTTGTTAAATCAACTTCTGCTCTTTTACTCAGCATTAACATAAATGAGAATAAAAACAAATCCTGCTTATGATTTTTAGATAACTTGATCTTCCTTAGAAGTCACAACTTTTTCTTTAAAAAAAAACTTTTGAATATAAGAAAATATCCAAATTGCTACCACCTTAATATAACTTATTTGTATTGCTCTAGACAGAATTGCTCACCTGGAAAATAAAAAAGGCTTGAAACTTGAGTGGCACTACACAGAGCACAAGTTTAGGATACATTTGAGTTTCATATCAGTTTTCATTTAAGGATATTCCTGTTGGCTTCCAGCTAACTTTAAACAAGACAACACTGCCTTCTTTTAGTTAAATTTATTTGTTCTTGTTCTGATTTTCAAAGGGCATTATACTTAATTGTAAAGAAGGGACATAAAGTGGTCTGTTAAACAGAGCTGATGCTGTAAATTCAGTATTACCTTTGTTTTATTTATGGAAGAGTATGAATGAAAACCTCAACCAATCTGCAGCTAATGATTCTAGAAAAGCCTCGTACTCTTTGAGGAGTGCTCAGTGTTCACAGTTCAGAGGCTTAGCTGTACATGCATCTGTTATCTAGATCCAAGAGAGGTACATCAGCACATAAAGCAGTGCAAGTTAAGCACTGTTTGCAGAGGGTGCTCAAATCTGGTTTAGCTAGCCCGCTGCCCACTTAGGCTGAGCAAGACACCAAGCATCCAGGATTAGAGGCCCACAAGGTTACTGCCTAAGGAACAGCAGAGTGCAATTCTAACCCCCAGCCCTCTGCCTTCCCTGCACTGTATGCTTAGACTTGCAGTCAGAAGCAAACGAGGACTGATGTGGCAAGACAACATGAAATTAAAGGCAGCAATAGCCATTTTTTTTCTTACACCATAGAACCCTTGTTTCAGAGAGGGAATAGTGGAGGAAAAACAACCCTCCTTCACATTACCAGCTGAAACCAGTAGATAAAAAGGAGCAGAACAGGAGGCAAGAACTGTACTTAAGAGATCAAAGGTCTCTACAGAAACACTAGAAGCAAAAGGTGGAGATGTTAAAAGGTCTAGACAACTCATCATGCTAGTCAGTCCATATCTAGGCCCCAAAGCTAAAGGGATTAATGGTGTCATTACTCAAACTGCATATTTTTCTACTTTGTGTACAGACAACTTCAAATACTAGATGGGTTAGTCAAGAAATGCTTATAAATACTAAAGCTATCTGATCCATTTTGGCTGGAATAGGATTACAAGGGGCTCAAAGGACAACTTTAACACTTGATTAAAAAAGAGACAGCTTATTACAGTTCCTTATTTCTAATTGTCGTCTTTATTTCCCCATTGAAGGAAGACACATTTCTCCAAGTAGCTTTTTCCAGCAGACATACCTTTTAATCCAGTTGTGTGGTTCCCCTTTCCCTCCGGCTAGTTTTTCAAATTCATTTCTATGCATTTTCCAAAAAGCTGGGGGGTGGATTTAGGATTGCAGATTTATCAACTAGTCTTGCTAGTCAGAATAGCTGTTTAGTTACAAGTGTAACTAGTCAATGACCTACTTTGCCTTGCCTTGTTTATAGGCATTGTCAACTTCCACTGCTAGGTAGTTATTTATAGAGAATGTTTTCCTTCTTATGTTATCATCGCATAAGAAATACAGAAGGAAAGCCTGTGTTTAATTGCTGTGTACTACATCTAAATTAAAACACTTCCTACATGTTGTAAGTATTACTTGCATTGTACCACTTGCACTTTAGAAAGTTTTCATGAAACAATAGGTTTTAGATTGCCAGCACTCAAGATCTTTCCAGATTACAGAAGACTAACACCTGCCTTTTATGGCCCCATTCTTCCTACAGAGACTCTAATTACAGATTGAAATAAAGGAAACTATCAATTATATATATTAGATACTATTATTATCAAATTCTTTTAGCCAGTAGTAGATATTTTTCAGTTGCTTGTATCTATTACTAAAAGTTTGACCTCACAACTTAAACGTCAAGGGAAATGACACTCTGAAAGTTTTATGGAAAGAGCAACTTATGCCCAACAGAATTTGTTCCCCTATTTATCATGGAATGGTTTGGGTTGGAAGGGAACTCAAAGATCACCCAGTTCCAACCCCCCTGCTGTGGGCAGGAACACCTTCCACTGAATCAGGTTGCTCAAAGTCTCATCCAAGCCAGCCTTGAACACCTCCAGGAATCAGGTATCCACAACTCTGGACAACCTGTTCCAGTGCCTCACTACCCTCACAGGAAAAAATTTCTTCCTAACATATTTCTCCTATCCCTGCACTCCCTGATAAAGAGCCCCTCCTCAGCTTTCCTGAAGGCCCTTTAGGTACAGGAAGGCTACTATAATGTCTTCCTGGAGCCTTCTCTCCAGGCTGAGCAACCTAAATTCTCTCAGCCTGTTCTCATACAGTAGGTGCTCCAGCCCTCTGACCATCTTTGTGGCACTGGTCTGAACTCGCTCTAACAAATTCACATCCTTCCTGTATTGAGGACTTCAGAACTTAATACAATACTCTAGGTAAGGTCTCATGAGAGCAGAATACAGGGGCAGAATCACCTCCCTCAACCTGCTGGTCACACTACTTTTAAAGGACACAGTTGGCTTTCTGGGCTGCAAGAGCACATCTCTGGCTCACATTGAGCTTCACATCCACCTGCACATCCAAGCCCTCCTTAGGGCTGCTCTCAATCCATTACAATTGGAATTAAAAAAAAAAAAAAGAAAAAAAAAACCCACTTCCCTCTCCCAGATTGCCAGTTGTATACAAAGAAGGGACATTTAAAAAATAACGTGGCATACATGGCAAACTACTTCCCTACCCAGCGCTCCTGTCCAAATCAGAAGCGTGTTGCAGTTTAACGTTTCGCTAACTCACACGACGATTCACCCACCACAGTGAACAGCTCCAGACCCTAATCTTGTACGCGGAGTTAGCTTGAACTGATTTATTCCAGGTTTTGCCACTTATTTACAGCTTTCCAAAGCTGCGAGCCCTGACTCCCGCGTACTCGGGTCGATGCGGAGGAAAGCGGATCCCATAACAGCTCCGGCAGTACTTTCAGCCGGGCGGCTGCCGGGGAACCAACTCGGGAGGCGCATCCCTCCTCCTCCCCCTTCCCCGCCAGGACAGGGAATCCCTGCAAACCAGGTCGGTGAAAGCGACGGGGAAGCCCCCTCGCCTTGGGTGCCGCACCTCGCTGCCATCGCCCGCCCGCCGGCGGCCCCGGGACGCGCCGCCGGGGACGCCGTTGCCTGGCGACGGGAGCATCCCCCAAGCCTACTGCCACCCGCCGCTTGTTTTAATCACAGCTCCCCGCTCTTCCCGAGCCTCCCCCGGGACAGCGGCAGCGGCGGGCGAGGCTCCCCCGAGGAGAGGCGAAGGAGAAGGGCAGAGCCACCGCCTCACCCGCACGTCTCCTTCATGTCAGCGCGCCCCGCACAGCCCGACCCGCGCCCGCCGCCCCTTCTACACCGCCTCCTTCCCGACGGCCGCCGCGGCAACGCGCCAATGGGGAGGAGGAGCGCTCTCCGGGGGGCGGGGCCGAGGCGGGAGGCCGCGCCCCCCTCCCGCCGGGCCCCCCGCGCTCGCGCCCCCTTGCGGCGGCGGCGACGAGGGGCGGCAGCGCCGCGGCGCCTCTGCGCTCGGGGGGCGAGCGCTGCTCTCATAGAATCATAGACTCATAGAACAACCAGGTTGGAAGGGACCCATAGAATCATCGAGTCCAACCATTCCTATCAAACACTAAACCATGTCCCTCAGGACCTCATCTACCCGTGCCTTAAACACCTCAAGGGAAGGCGAGTCAAACACCTCCCTGGGCAGTCTATTCCAATGCCCAATGGCCCTCTGTGGGAAAAACTTCCTCCTAATCTCCAGCCTAAGTCTCCCCTGGCAGAGCTTGAGGCCATTCACTCTTGTCCTGTCCCCTGTCACTTGGGAGAAGAGGACATTACCCTCCTCTCTACAACCTCCTTTCAGGTAGTTGTAGAGAGTAATGAAGTCTCCTCTCAGCCTCCTCTTCTCTAGGCTAAACAACCCCAGCTCTCTCAGCCGCTCCTCATAGGGCCTGTTCTCCAGCCCCTTCACCAGCTTCGTGGCTCTTCTCTGGACTCTCTCCAGAGCCTCAACATCCTCTCCCCCATTGTGGGCCAGGCCGCCCCCGAACTGAGCGGCCTCACTCACCGTCAGGACGTCGCCCCGAGACTGCCCCTGGAACTCTTTTAATTTAACTCTCAGAATGGGTCCCATCTGAGCTGACGTAGCTGCGAGCGGTGCTCGGCTCTTCTCCCAAGTGACAGGGAATAGGATAAGGGGAATGGCCTCAAGCTCCACTAGGGGAGGTTCAGGCTGGACATCAGGAAAAAAAAAATCATAGAAGGGATCATCGGGCACTGGCAGAAGCTGCCCAGGGAGGTGGCTGAGTCACCATCCCTGGAGGTGTTTAAAGGACAGGTGGCTGAGGTGCATAGTTTAGTGGCAGATAGGAATGGCTGGACTTGATGATCCTGGAGGTCTTTTCCAACCTAGTGATTCTATGATAATGCTCAGGGAAATATCTGTCTTCTTCATAGAATCATAGAATGGTTCGGGTTGGAAGGGACCATGAAGCCCATCCAGTCCAACCCCCCTGCAGTAAGCAGTTACATCTTCAATTTGATGCTCAGAGGTTGCTCAGAGGTTGTCCAACCTTAGAATGTGTCTAGGGCTGGGATATCTGTTACTTCTCTGGGCAACCTGTTGGAGTGTTTCACTGCCCTTTGTGAAAAGAATTTCTTCCTAGTATCATGTCTAAACCTCTCCTCTTTTATGCTATTTTGGTTTCACATCTTAATGACAAAAAAAAGGGTTCCATTGAGCCCTGATTTGATCTTAGGAATCTCTTCACTGTAAGCCTCAGTCTGAAAGTGAAAATTTTCTGTTGCAGATTTCTTCAATTTTACAAGAAACTTGATGTTAACTCACTGTTCTCTCTTGCACACAGATATTTTCTGACCAAGGGTAAGAAAACATCTGTATTTGAACAAGTGTCCACTTGTACTGAGTGAAAGCGTTTGAGTTGAACCTTGTCTCACTGTGACAGGTTAGAACATGTTCTGTAACCATATCTTTGTCTCTACTCTCCCACTCTTTCTTCCTGAGCTATAAGGTTATTTTTGTGTCAGACCTGGTATATAGTTTTGTATCAGCAGTCTATTATGTTGTCTATTACAAGCTGGATACTAAAGCAACTCAGAATACCCTGAAACTGTTCCGCACCATGTCATTTAGACAACAACCCCTCACTTACATTCAAGCCTGCAAAAAGTTAAAAGTAGAACCATACTAATTTGCTACAGTTGAAAAGAATTTTGGAAAAAAAGTTGCTCCCCAACTGCCTTGTTTTGTCCCCTCACAGCCTTTCTCTAGGATTAGAACATGCATCGTTTCTGTACTTTTCCAGGTTGTCTGAAGTGCTTTTGTTGAAATAAGATACATTTAATCTTGCAAGATTCTTAAAAGAAACAGATTTCATCCTGAAGGTTCAAAAAACCAACAAAACAAACTTTTGGTGTTATGATATGAAGATCCTTTTCGCAGGACAGGCTTGCCTACCCTTTGCAAATAACTTAATGCTACCGGGATTAAAAATGATTTTATTTATTTATTGAACATTTGCATGGTAGTACTTATGCTAACATTTCAAATTCAGATCTATATGCAAGAGGTTGTACTGGTAAAGCCAAACACCACCCACCCCCAACCCCGACAGACTAAAGCAAATTTCTAGAGAGTTTTTTTAAACCGATAGCCATGCCCCTTTTATTCTCACAAGTTTATGCTGATTTTCTTTAATATTTTATGATCCTCACAACACTAACTGGACCTAGAATCAGGACAAATGTTGCTTGTATACTGCTTTCAGTTCTTTTTTTCCTCAGGTTGATACCATTTATTTTGTGTGAAGAAAACACTGTATTTTTTTTATTTTTTTCCCCAGTTTAGATGGCTCATTAGACAATGTTGTTTTTTTAATCTGTTTCTGCTGTGTGCTTTAGTATTGAAATGGTAGCTACATTTATCCACAGATGTAAACAATAGAATGGTTTTTATGGAGAGGCAATGCCTTTGCTTAAGTCACCTGCAACAATTACGAAAGGAATAACAGATCCTCAAGCACACAAGTTTTTCCTCAGGTGCAATTCTAATGTTAAATGCAAGTGAAGACTAATCAAGCTTGGTTTGATTGCTTCAATCACATAAAATTTTATAGTGAAAAGGCAGTAGGGGCTGGAGAAACAAAGGGTATTGTGAGATGGTTTGTTCTTAAGTAGTTGATGCACCAAGAAAGAAATAATTTAGTGGTTTTTTCCCCCCCCTCTTTAATAGAAAAAGAATCATTTTGAAGTAATTAAGAGCTTTTCTGTTATTTTGCTGGATTTTATGATTTCTAGGTTCGAGTATTATGTTTTGAAGATACCTAAGAGTTGTCTTTGAAGGGGAGAACTGAGGAGATTGATCAGGCTGGCTATTCTGTGAGTAGTTTGGGGGTTTTTTTGTAAAGAATGATGCTTTTGTTTGCTAGCTTTATGTAAAATTCTTCCCTAACATGTAATTGTTGTGTTCTATGTATATAGTTTCCACAATACTATGTGTAGTGGTGGCTAAGTTATATTTTGTTTCAGAATGTGGGGAATTTGGGGAGGGTTTGTTTGAAGGTAGTGCTTTTCTCTAATGTATGCATTACAATAACTTTAAAATACTCTTTGTAGTGCCTTGGTTATAGAAATGCCTGATAACCAATTAATTATTGTTAGTTGAGGGCTCTTTCTTGGTGTTTGTATGTGTTTTCCAGGTAGCATGTTGAATGAAATATTTTTTTGTAGAGTCTTTTCCTTGGTCTGTTAATATGTGGCTCCGTGGCTGGTGTCTTCACCACGGTCTGTTGTTTTTCAATAGTGGGATGGCCTGCATGGGATTCATGCAACTGGAGTGCTGCAATGGATGGTAATAAGCCTTTCAGAAGGAACAGGCGAGAAAGGAGAGGTGTTGGGCTAGCCCTGTACGGAGGGTTCGGCTTATCTAGAGCTTAATGGTGGTGACTGTAGGTTTGAGTGTTTTGGGGTAAGAATGAGGGGGAAGGTTAAGGAGGTAGATATCATAGTAGGTGTCTATTATAGACTGCTCAACCAGGATGAAGAGACAGAAAT
The DNA here is from genome assembly GCA_033558105.1 of Coccyzus lansbergi. Taxonomy (NCBI): domain Eukaryota; kingdom Metazoa; phylum Chordata; class Aves; order Cuculiformes; family Coccyzidae; genus Coccyzus; species Coccyzus lansbergi. The sequence continues at coordinate 413,469 of JAUMJK010000225.1, forward strand.
ACTATCCTCTGTGTAGCTGGGATAAGTCTCATGATTGCTAGTCCTCGTACTCATGGGAGACTTCAACCTTCCCGATATCTGCTGGAAATACAACACAGCAAAGAGGAAACAGTCTAGGAGGTTCTCAAGTCTGTGCCTTAACACATGTACCAACTATCAGCTGACCTTCTAGCATTGTTGTTTGTCTACGTTTGCTTGGACATAGATGCCTCTGTGGAGCTGATATTTATGAGGGAGTGTGTACCTAAAGCCATATGACAATGGTAACAAAAAGCAAAATGTCTATGCGAATGGAAAAGGTGTGATATTTTACTGTAGTTATCTCTTATTTTTTTAGTTTTTTCTCTGATTAATTGTGTTGCAACCTGTTAAGATAAGACATCTCTGTCCAGAAATATTTTTATTGTATTTTATTAGGCAAATATTCTATTTAATTAGGCTTTGTGACTCTTACTAAAATATAATGTTCTAGCATTTTAAAGATTAGAGGAGAGCCTGATTTTGAACAGATTTTTGAAGGCAGTTATGGAGGAACTTAACTTCTCATGCATGTGCATACACCTAATCCACCAACTGCTGTAACTGATCCTTTCTTTTTAACAAAAAGTCTGACTGAAAAGTGAAACTGCTACAGACAAAATATTTCCATGATATTAAAATATTATCCACAGAACAGAGGAAAAAACTATCAGAAAAGATTTTATTCAGCCTTTGGATATTCCCCTTACAAATGAGCAGGATCTTATCTATGTAATGTACCATATTTCACTATAGAAAGTTTTTTGTCAGCAATAATTTGTATACATTTAGGCCCTGATGAATATCAACTAAAATAACGTGAAAGTTGTTTCTGGAAAGCTACTTTTTTCCCTTTTAATAAATGTTTTCAAGATTTGCTGATTTATCACATTATGTGGGAAGATGCGTGATAAGAGATAACGGTTGACAGTAGAAGGTGTGGTTACTGAGGACAGATTTTAGATGGGTGGATTTAAACTAGTGGTGGTTGAAGGTTTTTTTAATTGGCTGTTTTGGGGGTTTTCTTAACTTATCTTTGAGGTTCATCAGCTTGCTTAAGGGATATAATTCTATGAAATGTTTGAAATTTAATGAGGCATATGTAAATGCATAAAACATTCACATTTTAAATGTTTGGTGTTTGTATGTGTTTTCCAGGTAGCATTTTGCATGAAATATATTTTCGTAGAGTCTTTTCCTTGGTCTGTTAATATGTGGCTCCGTGGCTGGTGTCATCACCATGGTCTGTTGTTTTTTTCCAGTAGTGGGATGGCCTACATGGGATAGTTCACACATCTGGAGTGCTGCAGTTGCTACTAAATGTCAAGGTTGCCTTGGAGGGTATGACTTTGGGACTGTGTTATACTGCTGTATGTTTTTCTAGGCTGCCTTCCTGCTAATGGTGATTAGCTCTTTGTACTGATAGTTACAGTGGATTCCTAGCTTAACTGCAATTGCTCAGTAGGATTTCAGCTTACTGCTGTGCATTGAGCCAGCAAAACAGCTCCTCTGCTCTGCTTTCCTAGGGAGTATTTCTGCCCCTTAATGTGAAATTAGTTACAGCTATTCACCTGATCCACAACAGCTGAAGACTACATGAACTTGCACTGGCTTGTAGGGCAGGTGCCATGTCATCAGGAGATGGAAGGGTCAGTCCCTTGTTTCATGTCAAATTGAAGTGAAGATTAATTATGGTGTTACCAGCTTCTGAAACAGGTTAGTTAATGGGACCTAACTGTGAGTTCACTGAAGCAGCAGCAATCTTGCTGGTCTCAATGAAGTGTCTTTCTTTGATCAGCTCATTCTCTCTCAGCAGGCCAAAAAATAGCCACAGGATACAAGTGCTTAGTTTACAATCATGTTAATTTTGCTTTAGGTTTGTCTTTAGCTGTTGGAGATTAATGAATCAAAATGGTGTTTAAATTTACAACCTATTCTCTTCTAATCACCTAGCAGTATTATTTCTAGCTGTTTTCCACTTTGATTACCTGAGCCAATCATCTAAAGGATTTTGTTCTTCTGCCATGTGGTAGTAGGGTAAGGACTAACACGTCCAGGAACTAGCAAGGTTATAGTGGAAGGCATTGAGGATGTGTCTGCTTTTTCAACTTTTTTTTATTACAGAATTGCTAGGTTGGACAAGACCCACTGGATCATCAAGTCCAACCATTCCTATTAATCAATAAACTATGTCCCTCAGCACCTCATCTACCTGTTCTTTAAACACCTCCCTGGGCAGCCTCTGCCAGTGCACAGATGACCCTTTCTGTGAAAAATTTTTTCCTAAAGTTCATCCTGAACCTCCCCTGGCAGAGCTTGAGGCCATTCACTCTTGTCCTGTCCCCTGTCACTTGGGAGAAGAGGCCAGCTCCCTCCTCTCTACAACCTCCTTTCAAGTAGTTGGAGAGAGCAATGACATCTCCTCTCAGCCTCCTCTTATCAAGTCTAAACATCCCCAGTTCCCTCAGCCACTCCTCGTAAGACTTGTTCTCCAGCCCTTTCACCAGTTTTGTTGTTCTTCTCTGGACTTGCTCCAGAGCCTCAACATCCTTCTTGTGCTGAGGGGCCCAGAACTGAACACAGGATTCAAGGAGCGGACTCACCAGTGCTGAGTACAGAGGGAGAATAACCTCCCTGGACCTGCTGGTCACGCTGTTTCTGATACAAGGCAGGATGCCATTGGCCTTCTTGGCCACCTGGGCACACTGCTGGCTCATGTTCAGTTGGCTGTCAACCAACACTCCCAAGTCCCTCTCCTCCAGGCAGCTTTCTAGACAGACTTCTAGTCTGTAACACTGCACGGGGTTGTTGTGCCCTAAGTGCAGGACCCGGCATTTGGCCTTGTTAAACCTCATCCATTGGTTTCAATGAGACTCATGCTGTGTATTTGTTGCCACCACATTCAAATCTGAAGCCACTGTTGTTTTCTGTTGCACTTCCCTTTTTTTGATGTTTTTGTTTTGTTTGTGTCTTTTTGTTGTTGCTGTCCATACAACAATCTGCTCTGACAATAGAAGAGCACCCTCCTTTGATTCCACCAGAATACATCAGATGTAGCAGCAGTGTGTTGGGGGTGTTTAAATGGAAGTGTCTTTGTTGCTTGGCAGTTAACATCAAAGAGTCTTCCTAACCAGTTCTATGTATGATAACACCTGAATAAGTAGCTGGTGTATGGCATCATGTAGGTTTCTTTAAATACTTAGGGTATCACTTTAAGGAGGAAACTAAGGTGGTGGAGTTTAGAGGTCCTTCTGAAGTGATTGAATATCCCAAAGCATCTAGGCTTTCTAAAGATTTGGTTTGGATTCTGGTACTCTTCAAAAGTGTTATGTATGTAAAGTTCTTTGCCATGGTATTCTAGCTTTAAGGTATTTCCTTTTAGGGGAGGAAAGTTTAGTGGGAAGTACACTTTTAATTTAAGATTGCTATTCTTCTTGTAGAGAAACAATCTCTGCTAGCTAGCACCTGAAGAAGGGAAAAGTCTTATGTGATAGGTTTTGGTACAGACTGACTCTTGGGTCAGAAATAGTTATCAGGAAACTATTGCCCAAACTTAATGGGATATGCCCATCTTGTAGGTTTTCTTTTATTTGCTATACTACCTTCATTTTACAGGTACTATTTATTTTATAGGAGTATTGAGAAGTATAACTCTTTAAAGTTTAAAAAGTGTTTTCTGTGACCTGAATGGAAGTTTCTACAAGTGGATGTGCTGTATTTTTGTTTGAGTAACTTTGTATAGGGAGCAGAAACAGGTATTACCCCTCTCTTGACAGAGGAAGAGAACAATCCTGTTTAATCTTTGCATTCTTCTTACTTTTCTTACTCTTCTTACTTGTATTTTGAGGGAAATGGGGACCCAAGTCCTTGGACAGTTGATGGCGTGTAGCAGTGGTGTTTGTTCTAGTTTCATTTTAGTTTGAACGTGGCTGTGAGAGTGTTTTAAGGCATTAAAGCCTGATGCTAATATCCCTGATGCACTCTCTCTTACCATGTCGAGAAGTCGTCTTTGTCATGAATTCATTAGTTTCATGCAGAGATAGTATAGAATTCTGATTGCTGCTTGCAGAGAAACTTTAAAGAGAGGAATGGATACTGATAATTACTGAAACACCTCAATTCTGTTTGAGAATAGGGAGAAATATTCATATGCATTAACCTTGTAGTAAGACTTTGCTGAAGTTTGGGGTTTTTTTTCCCTTCACCTTCTTTCATGGTAGTTTTACATTCAGCTCCATGCAGAAACTTGGTAACTGTCAAAAAATAGAATCATAGAGTCACCAGGTTGGAAGAGACCCACTGGATCCTCAAGTCCAACCATTCCTATCAAACACTAAACCATGCCCCTCAGCACGTTGTCCACCCATGCCTTAAATACCTCCAAGGAATTTGAATCAATCACCTCCCTGGGCAGCCTGTTCCAGTGCCCAATGCCCCTTTCTGTGACATTTTTTTTTTCCTGATATCCAGCCTAAATCTCCCCTGGCGGAGCTTGTGGCCATTTCCTCTTGTCCTATCCTCTGTCACTTGGGAGAAGAGGACATTACCCTCCTCTCTACAACCTCCCTTAAGGTAGTTGTAGAGAGCAATGAGGTCTCCCCTCAACCTCCTCTTCTCCAGGCTAAACAACCCCGGCTCTCTCAGTCGTTCCTCAGAAGGCCTGTTCTCCAGCCCCTTCACCAGCTTCATTGTTCTTCTCTGGACTTGCTCCAGAGCCTCAACATCCTTCTTGTGGTGAGGGGCCCAGAACTGAACACAGTATTCAAGGCAAAACAAACTTGACTTGGGGGAAAAAATTGCCAATCAAATCAGGAGAATGAGAAATAAACATAAATCTTAAAAACGCCTTTCCTCCACTTCTCTATTCTTGGCTTATCTTTACTTCCAAGTTCTTTGCCTCCTCCCCTCCAGCAACACAGGGAGTAGAGGAATGGAGGTTGCAGTCAGTGCATTGCATGTTGTCGCTGCTGCTTCTTGCTCCTCAGGGGAGGACTCCTCATGCTCTTCCCCTGCTCCAGCATGAGATTCCTCCCATGGATGACAGCTCTCCACAGGCTTTTCCACTGAATTCTTCTCACAGGCTGCATTTCTTCACTAACTGCTCCAGTGTGGGCCCTTTGCATGGGGTATGTTCCTTCAGGAACAGACTGCTCTAGCGTGGGTTCCCCATAGGGTTACAAGTCCAAACCTGCACCAAGTGTGGCCTTCTTTGTCTCCACAGGTCCTATCAGAAGCCTAGTGTGGGTTTTCTGTGGGGTCACAGCCTTCTTCAGGCTCACCCATCTACTCTGGAGTGGAGTTCTTCATGGGCTGCAGGACAGATAACGGCTCCAATGTTAACCTCTGTGGGCTGTAGGGGGACAACCTGCTTCATCGTCTTCACTGCAGCCTGCAGGGCTTTACTCCAGTGCCTCCCTCTCCTTCGGTGTAGAATTTTCTCTCACACACTCCTTGCTCTTCTCTCAGTCCACAGCTTCTGTTGCGTGGGGATTTTGCCTTCCTAATATTTGCTCTCACAGAGGTGCTACTGCTGTTGCTGATGGGCTTGGGCTTGGCAAGCGGTGGGTCCATCTTGGAGTTGCCTGACATTATACCTGTCAGACATAGGGGAAGCTTCTAGGAACTTCTCACAAAAGCCACTCCTGTAGTGCACATACACACACCCTACTCCCAAACCTTGCCACACAAACCCAATACATGTCACTGAAACAAAAGATTGTTGTATAAACTTCACACTCCAGGGGGTTGGGGGGAGGGTATTTTTAGTGCATGTAGGAGCTTTCTACGTATTCCATACTGTATGAAATGTTCTCTGCTGTGACTGTCTCCATTCTCTATTCCAACTTCTTTTGCATGTGGTCTTCCTGGCTATTCCATGTTGTTTCTAGCTCAACTGTCTGAGTAGCATAGCAAGAGGAGAGCTGATCTCTGAAGCTCAACAAAACTACAGGGATCTTGCTGCTGCAAGAATTGTCCTCAATGTGCCATCCACATGAGTCCCACAGTAACTGTGGACTGTCTGGGTTTGCTTTAGGATTTCTTTCAAGGTTCACAATTTCTTGGGCCAAATAACAGAAAGCAAAAATTACTATTTTGAGGCACATATAATGCAATTAGGCATTTAGATGTTTATACGGTATGTGTTTTCCATCCCTAGTTAGTCATGGCTGTGGAAATAACCTATTTGCCAAATACTTTATTCACAACTATACTGTACAAATCTGGTTATCATGTAATAGTATGAAGTACAAAGTAAATTATTGTAAGGGTCACTTCTAAAAGCTGGGTCTAAAGTGATAACTTAAACACAGATCTGGAACTGTTACCTTGCATCTCAGCAACTTGGCACTTATTTTTATGTGTGTTGAAGTCGTCTGTATTTCTCACTAAGCAAAAGACTAACACCTAGGCTGACATATCTCTTTCCTTGGACTGTAGTCTTATAGATCGGGGATTTTTAAAAAAATACAAATGTATTTGTTCAGTTTCTCCTTTCATGTACCCCAACTATGAAGCATGTAGGAAGATAAAAGTATTAATTACCTTCAGTGACTGAGAATAAATAGGTTTTCATATTTCTAGTTTCATATTGTACTGTAATTAACATCATTCAAGAGTGCCTGCTGATGTTAAGTGCAGAACTTGAAAAAGATTAGAAAAGAAACCTCTGTGCTATTTAGCCTTTACCTCCAGCCCTGTAGCTTTTAAAAAGTATACAGTTGATTTTCAGTCTGACAGATATTTCTTGGCTGGCAGTAGATAAGCTTTCAGTTTCCTGGGAGAGGAGAGAGCATAGAAAACACAGGTTGTGTAGTCACTAGTGGAATTCGTTTAATGTTGGCTAGATGATCTTGAGAATTTTAAAAATAAAGATAAGGAGATTCTAATTTCAGTGAAGCAGAGTTCATTCTTGATAAAGGGATTTCTAGAAACCAGTTCATTGTAACTATAGAAACACCTAAATTTTCTAATCTTTGATGGAGAATGAGAACAGACTTTTCTGAGTTCTCAGTAAATCCCAGAGCTGATAGTGAATGCTAAACACATTGAATGTAGTAGGAAAGAGGCTCTTTGGAACTTGCTTCCAGTAAAACATTCTCTAAATGAGAGTAATATCCTCGCTAAGCTGCTTAATAATGAAAACAGTGGTCAGAGGAGTGTAGCAGCAAATGTCCTTGGAGGTGGGAGAAAAAAGCTGAAGCAAGGTATATTAATTTTCTGATTCTTCTATAAAGTGATTATTATCTCTGAATGCAGCCCTCTTCTAGGGAATTGGAAACCAAGTGTAATAGTTCTGTACTTAAAGAAGAAGAACCAAAACTTGGTAACACGAAACAGGAATAGAAACAATACATAGCAGTCAGTCTGTAGGCAACTCAAAATCTGGATAATACAAAGAAGATGAAAAGCTCCTTTAAAACTCTATATTTACTGTAAAAGGTAAGTATTATGTGAAAGTCTCTTAGAAGGTGAGCATTCTACTTAAATTTGAACAGAATTTGATATAGAGCCAAGTTCAAGCTAAAGTGGTATACTTTGAACCTGACCTGTTCTTCAAATTCTGCTAGAAAGCTTATTGCTTCTCCTGTAGCTGTTTTTAAATGGGAAGGAAAAGCAAAAGATAGTTTGATGGGGAAAGATTTCCTTGAAAGTTGTTTTGGTTTTTGATGTTAGAGGATCTTTGTTTATTTTGGAACACTCTCCCCTGTACGTAACATGCAATGTGAAGTTACCAGCTCAAGTACCTCTATAGTGCTGTGAAGACTGTAATTTTTAAATGGTTAAGGCCTTTGCCAGTAGTGAATGTCACTAACATGATGTATGAAAAGAGTTTGCATGTAAGATTGCTCAAGAAGGTTTATTCCCTTTCATGGAAGAGGACAGAATACTATGTGAATGCAGCCCCTTCAAGTTTCTCAAGGAGCTGCATGGCTAGTTAAAGACACAGTGACTTTTATTTAAGACAGTTTAGCTTTAGTATGTGGCTAAATATCCATGCAGCATTTTGAAAATATGGCAGCTGTATTGCCACAAACCATAGTAACCCTAATAAATATTTTAAACCCAGTAACTCACTGTTGCTAGAGGAAACCTATCTGTTGGTCCAAAATCTGTCAAATTATTTTTTTACTTTCTTATGCAGAAAGAATCTTTCTTTCATGATATTAAGATTTTTTATTTCTCAGAAGTATGCAGCAGGATTATATGATGTTCTTTCTTTGACAGTTCTAAGTTACTTTTATGTGTGTGTGGTTTTAGTATTTTTTTAAACTTATTTGGTCAAGTTTTCTTCCAGGTTTGACAGATTTCTCCCCAAACAGTAATTTCAGTTGTCATTCTATGCTGCTTGCTTAACACTTGTGCTTTTATATTTTACAGTTGTCATAAAACTGTTGTATATTATTAATAAAATACCAGTACAATTAAATACCCTAAGCACCTTTGCCTCTCAGGAGGAGGCTACAATTTCAGATAACACATAGTTATTATATAGAGTGACTTATTCATGAGTATCAAGAAGAGTGTACTCGTCTCCATTTTCCAGGATTGTGCAAGTAGAGGGGAATTTTGTCTTAGTTGAGCTAGAGAAATGCAATTCAGGAATGTGGACTAGGATTTGAACCCCAGCACCTTTAAGACGATGCTGTTTCTCAGTTTGAGTGTGAGAGAGTGAGACTGGCATTGCACTCTGCAGGTGATTCTCACCTATGGGATATCTCTCTAAGCTTGTCAGTCCCTGTGGCTGTCCCTGAGGTCATGAGAGAGATCTTCTGGTGCAAGCACGTGCAGCTGTTCTGCTTCTAGTCCTACTATTTAAGGCATTGGTGAGACTAACCATAAACTGGTATTTCACTAGTGTGTTTTACCATATTATTTATCTCTCTCAGAAATACCTTACTTGATACATTCTATGACTTTATGTGTGGGCTTCTCCCTTTTTGTTTTTCAGATTGAGAGTAGCCCTGTGGAAAAGCTGGAAAATACACGAGTAAGTTTTCAGTTGTTTGAGTTTTTTTCATTTTCCTCCAAGTCACCTTCTGGAAGATGGTTGTTAAGTAGTGTCTGTCTAGATCGCTCACAGAAACTTAAATGGTTTAAAATCAGATGGTGAAATTCTCAGAATCCTTGAAAAATTTCAAGGCATGTTTCAGGTTTCACCTGAAACAAAAGCACATGGAAACGCTCTTTGTTTTCTATTGACAGTAGTGCAAGTACTTTAAAATTTGATGGGAATCTAAAAATATATGTATTTTAGCCTATTTAATTAGAATTTCTATAATTAGAGGCAGAAGAATTAGCAGACTTTATTTTTATTTGACCTTAATATCATGTTTTGACCAGCATTTGCAGTTATGTGACTGCAGGTGATCTGTTTTTGTTGTACCTTCAGCAGGGTAAGCAAGCACAGAGCTTGCACCGATTAACCTGAGTAGACACCTGTATATCTTTCCATCCATTAATGTGTAAGATTGGTTTATTTTTGGCAGAGTATATAGTTCCTGTCTGAAACTTTCTTGTGGCAGGTGTTCTTCTCTCAAAATGAAGTTTTTCCTGGCCAAAACCCCAAAAGTCTTCATGGTCTTTTAAAAACAAATGAACAAGAGGATGAAATCTGCCTGCTGGGGAACCGAATATAATACTTACTGTCCAGAGTGTTGATTTTTCTGGGGAAAGACAACCAACTACTCCCTCTCCTGGCCTCATAGGGGAAATATTTGACGTTGTCAAAAGGGGGCATTATTGCTGTTTCAGACAAATGAAAAAAGAGTTATGAATTAAATAACAGGCCTAACACTTAGGTAAAGCAGAAATTGCTCTAGTTGACAGCCTATAGCCAAAGCAAATATAACAGGTGGAATATTAAATGGAAGTGATTTGCAGAATAATTTAATCTCTTATTTTGTGGGCAGAGGTATTATCTATCACCTAAGACTTGCCCAGAGCTTTTAATTGATAAAAGTGCCAGCTGCGCAGTTACACACACTCTCTCTGTGTATAGAAATACATACACCTCCCTGGTTGTCAGTTAAATCTCATACAGAACACTTCTTTACATATCCCTGAAAATACATACGTGACAAAGTCTTGCCAGTCTGCTATGAGGATTTGCTGCAACTGATTTTGCTCTTTGATCTGGCATGTGTAGAACTGACAAGCAATAGTTAGGCAAACCATGCATTATCGTAAAAATATCTTGAAAAGATAAGTCTGTATGTATAGCCACTCTAGATATACATCTGGAAAGGAAAGGAAGAAATGACTGATGGCCTGGATGGTTCTTTTTCGGTGAAAGAAGAGCAAATGCAGGAGTGAGCAGATCCAGAAGGATATTCATTTTAAGTTTTTGTGTTAAGAGGTGTCAATAAAGTTGTTCACTTCTGAGTTTGCCTGAGTGCTTATGGATTAAACCAGCTAACAAACAGGTTCAAACTGGTGCTCATAATTCTGGTTTATAACTTAAATTAACTTTGCCTCTCATAGGTATTTGTAATACCTTTATTTGCTCTAGTAAATAAAATAGTTATGCTCCTTATGATTAAGTAAAATCTTCTTACATATGTGGTAATTAATATGCTTGACCATGAATTTTCAGCTAGGGGAAAGCAAACATATGAACTGCATTTAAAAAAGTAGCATCTGAAATGATATAGTGTTTTCTTGCTTAAAGAATCATTTCTTTGTCTTTGGAATTCAGTTGATCTAGCTAATGCAAACAAAAAAATATAAATTTGACTTCTATCTGCCCTGGAGTTGTAGAATATTTTGGTTACCATGTTCTAAAAAGATTGTTATTCCAACCAAGATTCTGGTTTGTGCAACTCAACATCTAAGTGTAGTGCAGTGCAGTGTTAGGGTTGGGATAAAGATCATGCTAGAAGGTGTAACTGGAAGATGCCACCACTACAAACAGGTTAACAGGTTAGATCTTTGGTGCAGCTGTAGAAATGGCTTTAAAATTGTTTAGTTTTAAAGCAAATAAAAAAAAAAAAATCAATAATCTTTCTGTAGTACCAGTCTCCTCCTTTAGTCATTTATACACAAGGAAAGTGGGTGCAAGGCACTACCAGATATAACCTGCTTATTCACCAAATGTATAAGTAATCACTGAGCTGCAGAGAAATGAGCAGTGTTTACACTGACAATTTTCTCATGGTAATGAAAGAAAAGCATTGGCCTGAAGCACTTGCTTCTAAGCTCCTCATATCTCTACTTAGCCAGGGTGGGAGGTTAATTTGGAGACAAATATTCGAGTCAAATACTCAAACTCGTTATGCTTTAAATTGCTAGTGCAGACATACTCTTATAAAGACTTGGGCCTGGGTATTTGGAAAAGATTAAGTTGAAATGAAGAGGAGGAACAGAACAAAGGACTATAGAAAAGCAGCTGTAAGTTTAAGGAAAAAACCACTGAGTACAATCTGTACTGATTATCAACTCAATAAAATACAGGCAGATAAAAGAAATGTAGTTAAACTGTTAAGATAAACAATAGCAAAAGGATTAAAAAAGGTTAAAAAGCAGGCAGAAAACACAGAGGCAAAATGGTCAGTCTGGTGCTTTGATTAAGTGACTGGGATTCTGCCTGCAAACATCCCCTCCCCTACAAATAGTGTGACCATTTTTATGATTGCTGATGAGGGTGTGGGAATTCTTCCTTTTTGTGGCTGTTTTGTATTCTTTTGCACCAAGTGGTACGCCTTTGGACAGACTACATCAGGGTTTAAGTATAAAGGCTGCCATTTTGTTTTGGGTCAGACGATGACCAAGTGTGTGCTTTGACTGTGTTGTTTTTTTTTTTTTTTTTACTCCGCTGCAAGTTAGTAGGTCTTCTAAGATAAATGGTAATATATTACTATGACTTTTTTATTAGGAATCTATTATTAGTGACCTTTTAAAAACCAAAATGCTGTAGTAGAAAGGTGGTTGTATTTAGAATGCGCTTACTGGTACATTTGTGCTGTTGGGAGGGAGTGTAAGATAGCTGTAAAAAAAACCAACCCAACCAACCATAAATTATATTGACACACCATGAAACAGAAATGGAAGTATGCTCAAACAAGAGGCTTGCTATGGCACAGAAATGGGTTGTACCTAGTCCTCTACCTTAGTATTGTAACTTTCTTGAGACACATGACTAGTTTAGTGTTTGATTCTGCAAGGTGCTGAATAGTCTTGCCCTGTACCAGTAGTGCAGTTAAGAGTATGTAAGCAAACGAGTAGGCTCCACTGGGTTGACTGATGTACTTGATACGAAGCATGCAACCTGGTCCTCCGGCAAGTCAGGCTCCAAATTACTTTGCCACTGTGGAACATAAGCCTAGAGGTCAATCTTGCTGCAGTCTCAAGCTTGTTCTTATACTTAACCACAAAATCTTTATTTTATGCCATCGTTTCATTCTGCAGTTTCACAAATCTTATTATGCTTTTCAAAAAGTTCTTTCCTGTCTCTTCATGCTCTGCTTTTAAGTGTGTTCTGTGTTTCTAGAAATCAGTGAAACTTTTGACTGCTCTTTGAAAGGTTTCTTTATTACTGGTGATTCTGCTTTGAAAATAATATTGAGTTTGAAACAGCACAGCTGCTTCTGTAATTGTTTTATTGAGCTGTAACTTGGCATCTCTAAGATGATTTTGATTGCTTGAATTTGCTCTTGGCTTTGAAGTTCCTGGGAGCATGTAGCTCGCACATAGATGTGCTGCAGTCCAAAGAACTGAGCATTTCAGTTATTTCTGCTTCAGGTATGGAAAGAATAGGAGCCTTGCACACAGTATTTATGGAAATTCTTATGCTTGTTGCTGCCCTGTGGTCAGACCTAATTCCAAAATGCAAAGGCATGTAGGAACTTGGTATGACTGTAGGGAGGTATTGATCGAACCATAAACAAAGAGAATATAGCATGGGATAAGTTCTACATGCTGGAGCTCTGCTATTGGTGACAAATTCAAGAAGTTGAAGTTATTTTGGTAAGATTTTAATTGTACAGTGGAAGCTTTACACTGTTCCAAACATTGCTCAAAGAGCTGGGGAAGAAGAGGGTTTAAAAAAAAAAAAAAAAAAAAGACAAACCCCTTTACCTAAAATTGATCAACCTGGTGATCAGGATATTGAAAACTGTCTCACTCTTCTAGTTCACAGCACTAGAATAACTGTAACAGCATCCGAGTGTTGCATAAACACAGGCATATAACTCCTGTGGGGAACAAACTATGATTGCCAGGAAAAAGAAGATAACTAATCGAAGGGCATACTGTTGCACCCACCTGATCCAGTAAAATGCTTCAACTAGGGGCCCAGCTCGCATTTAACCAAACGGATTTGTGAGAACTCCTGTGTTTCACATTACTGCTCCTTTAGCTGATTTCATAGTGAAATTGTCAGGATGACATCTGTTCATTTTATGTCAACGCCATTCTCTGGTTAATCCAGATGAGGAACATAATTTTGTTTCCATTAAATAATACTAATGAAATCTGTGTCTGTCCAGTTTTAGAGGAAACTGAGTACACTCTGCTAATGTTTTCTTGTTTTAACTTTAGCAAGCAATGATCTGGTTTAGGCTCTCTTCATCTCATGAGAATTTTGAGGTCCCAAAAGAAGCTTCAACCAGAAGTCTCATTCCTATTAGTCCAAATGAATACGTCTTTGGACAATAAATGGGATAATTTTTCTCAGCAGGACAATATGCTGCAATTTAAGAATTGACATGAGAGGTTTCAATACTATATTTGACGTTGATTCTGTGTAGAGTTCATATTTGGTATCAAAACTATAAAGATTTGCATGGAAGCTTGGCTGTGAATTTCTAGAAGGACTGCTGGGCATGCTTCACTTGCAACCATACTCCTGTAGTCCTTGATTTCCCTTAAAGGAGAGGGAAGAAAATCCACAAATCCTTGAGAGTCTAAACCAGAGAGCTGTAAAGTCAATCTTTGAGCTTGTACTTGCAATGAATATAGTGTGGCTAAGTTCTATTAAGACAAAACTCTTTTAGAAGAATTGAGAGAAAGTGGCTGATCTGTTCTTCTAACTGCCTCACATAAACTACTCATCTTATATATCGCACCAGAAAACAAATGCAAGCTGTAATTTCCTAGTCAAGTGCCTGCTTATCTTACAGCTAAGAGCAAAATTCCAAAGGATTCTTGGCATTTGGGAAACTGCAGACCTAGTTCTAGGCTTTGCTTTAGCTTCAAGTATTAGTGCAAATATTGTATTAAGGAAGAACTGAAGTAGAGAAACACTTCTGGAGTTAGTGGTGGGTGGCGAAAAGACATAAGTTAGAGTAGAATGATAAATAATGTGTTAGTCTCTGAAAGGTAAGGTGTCATCTTATTCCTCACACTTACGCTGTCAAGAAGATGTTTTACTGATGTGACTTTGTGTTGAAGAGCACACAACAGTTACTTAGTGGTTTTATAGAGAATCTCACCCATGTAACTATAAACTGAGCTCAAAGATAAGATATTTTTTGTGCTTTTACGCTTTTTGGATGATAACTGTGAAAAATTATCTAGTGGAGGTTAGCAAGTTGTACCTGTGGCCATTTTCTCATGACCCCTGAGTGATAAAGTTTACTATCTTAGATCATGATGTGCTGTCAAATGACAGGTTTGCCTGTCTGGCCAACAAAAAGTAATTGAGGAGTGTTACAGTTTTACAATCCATGTTTCACCAAATTTGTAGCTTTTTGAGCAGCCAGATGAGAACAAAATAGGTCAACACTTACAGAATAAGGTTGAGACTCTTTTTTCTTCAGTTTTTTGACTACTCTGTGTATGAGTATTGTGCCTAAAAGGCACCATATAGGAAGAACATAACAGTGATACCTCCAGGAAATTATAATTTCAATTATAGTTGAGTTAGCATTTTGTGGTACAGCAGTAGTGTGGGGGGTTTTTTATACACTTGCTGTTCTAAAGTCTGTATGTTGAATCTTAGATCTGCATGAATTTAAACAAGTAATTTGATAGGCAGTTAGGAAAACCCTACCAGCTGGAACTGCTTAATAGTGGAAGCTTTACTGACCTTAAGTTAGCTGTCCACAAGTACTTTGTTTTTGTAGGTATGGGGCCAAGATACAGAGCAAAATTGCTTCTCTTGCTCTGTTTCTCACTTTCTTTCCCCTGAGTAGTGGTTTCATCTCCCGCGCTCACATTGTGTTCGGTAATAAATCAATAACTGCAAAACCAAAACATAACTAAGGTGTTTTGTGTTGTTTGTTGCTGGGTTTCTCTTGGTGTTTTTTTTCGTTTGTTTGTTGGGTTGGTTTGGTTTTGTTTTGCTGATTTGGGTTTTTTGTGATACTCTTTTACAGTATTTTACTGTTTTGACTATAACTGCAGCTTTGGGGCTGCAGTATCTGTGTAACTAGATCCTTATGGCTGACTCTCCCTGAACCTATTCAATACCTGCTGACTCTGTAACTAGCTTGGTGATTTTTAGACAGCTTCATCCTCAGATAACTTCACCTGCATGAAATGTCTTATCATGCCATTCTAAATTTGTACAGAATCATAGAATAACCAGGTTGGAAGAGACCCATTTGATTATTGAGTCCAACTGTTCCTATCAAACACTAAACCATGCTCCTTAGCACCTCGTCCACCCATGCCTTAAACACCTCCAGGGAAGGTGAATCAACCACCTCCCTGGGCAGCCTCTGCCAGTGCCCAGTGACCCTTTCTGTGAAAAATTTTTTCCTAATGTCCAGCCTAAATCTCCCCTGGCAGAACTTGAGGCCATTCCCTCTTGTCCTGTCCCCTGTCACTTGGGAGAAGAGGCCAGCACCCTCCTCTCTACAACCTCCTTTCAGGTAGTTGGAGAGAGCAATGAGGTCTCCTCTCAGCCTCCTCTACTCCAGGCTAACCACCCCCAGCTCTCTCAACTGTTCCTTATAAGGCCTGTTCTCCAGCCCCTTCACCAGTTTTGTTGTTCTTCTCTGGACTTGCTCCAGAGCCTCAACATCCTTCTTGTGGTGAGGGACCCAGAACTGAACACAGGATTCAAGGAGCGGACTCACCAGTGCTGATTACAGAGGGAGAATAACCTCCCTGGACCTGCTGGTCACACCATTTCTGATACAAGCCAATGTGCTGTTGGCCTTCTTGGCCACCTGGGCACACTGCTGGCTCATGTTCAGTTGGCTGTCAACCAACACTCCCAGGTCCCTCTCTTTCAGGCAGCTTTCTAGCCAGACTTCTCCTAGTCTGCAGCACTGCATAGGATTGTTGTGCCCCAAGTACAGGACCTGGCATTTGGCCGTGTTAAACCTCATGCAGCTGGACTCAGCCCAGCGGTCCAGCCTCTTCAGATCCCTTTGGAGAGCCTCCATACCCTCCAGCAGATTGACACTTCCACCCAGTTTAGCGTCATCTGCAAACTTGCTAAGGGTGTGTTTGATCCACTCATCCAAGTCATTGATAAAGACCTTGAACAGGGCTGGACCCAGCACTGGGCCCTGGGAACCCCAGGGATTTAACACCATTTACTACTACTCTCTGGGCCCGGCCATCCAAACAATTTTCCACCTAGGAGAGTGTGTGCCTGTCCAGGCTGGAGGCTGACAGTTTCCGTAGCAGAATGCTGTGAGAAACAGTGTAAGTCTAATAGTGAAAGTGTAGCAAAGTATAAAATCTAGTACAGGGAGGTTTATATGCATTATGCTTTTCCAGGCAACCTATGTCTAGAAAGAGGAAACATTAAAAGGCTGCTTTGGCTACAGAAGGTGACTTATTTAAACTCCTGTAGGGAAAGAGACTTAACGGTGGCACCAAACACAAAAGATAAGTGCGTTAACTTGGAAAAGCCTTTGTATGTGATACTGTACTACCTAGTATAGTGTGTAAAATGCTCCTTTTTGTATTATGCTCTGACCCTGGGTTTCAGGGCTGACAGAGAATTGCAGAAGAGGAGGGAGAGGTGAGACTTTTACTTAGTGAACTGCCACTGCTCTGTACTTTAGGATATTCTCATGGATCTCAGAAGTATGTTTTTCAGCGTGTCCTTCCTTTCATAAGTTCCATTGGAACTGGATAAGCATAGTTAGTCTTTTCAGCCCTGTTTGCCTTTTCTAGGGCACAGAAATCACCATAAAGAAATGGTCTGCAGTGCCATTATGGTGGCCAAAGGGAAGATAAATATCCATGACTTCCTGTTTAAGAAAAAGAAAGAGAGATTTCTCAACTTCTGCAAGAAGATAGACTTCTTGCAGAAGTCTTGTATGGTGTTTTTCAATAGGAAAAAGATGTTTAGGAAACATTTTTAGGTGCATTCATTCCTTGCTAGCTGCAAAACAAAGCCTTATGTTGGTCAAATGCTTTGATACTTGACTAGCTGCCTTTCAGGCAAGCAGTTTGGTAAATAGAATTCATTGTAACCTCGGGACAACCCAAACGTTGAAAATGCTACACTTCCATGTCGTGGAGAGCTGTATTTGTGCTATGGCAGTGAGATTGTTCATGATCAAATACAAAGGGGCTGGGTGAGGGGAAGCTTTCTTTGACGTGTTGGATGAACTGAAAGACACTAAGGTGAAAGTGTGCTTTTCAAGTTAGATGTAGTGTAACTCTGGTAGCACAACCGAGATGAGACTAGTGTTTAATATACATAAAACAGCAGAAAAGATGTTAAATGAGCTGTAAACATGGGGATAGATTTAACTGGTGTGGGGACCAAATAAATGCTTCTCTGTCACATGAAGTGCTTGAACTCCTCGGAACAGACTGTGTAAATATGTTAAGGGCAAATGAAGCCATTGTAATGTCATAGGAATTATAAACCAAGATTCCAAAGTAAGATAAAGTGCTTAAATGTATGCCAGAAATTAAAATATTGTTATATTGGCACTGGTCTGTAGCAGAGCAGCAGAGCACATACTAGACTGATGCAGCTTTGTAAAGGAGAACATTTGTGGGAGGAAAAATATGTAATGGACAAGTTTAAACTGATAGATTCTGTTTGAATAGTTTGGTGTGAAAACAATGAAAATTAGATTATTTTGAAACAATGTTTTACTTTGTTAGGAAAGGACTTATTTATGCTTATGTTTGATATTAGGAAAAGTTTTTTACAGATGCACTTTTTCCAGCCTTCAGTTATGCGTTTTCTTAAATTTAAAAAAAAAAAAAAAACACCAAACAACGAAAAACCAGGAAAAAACCCATCTTGAAGCAGCTGAGGGATTTTTTTTAGCACATTATTTTGCACAAAAATAGGAATTTTAAAAATTTTTTTTAGAATATAATATTTAATGTTACCCATTATTCGAGTCTGAAGTTCATCCGACTTCTCTTTGAAAACCATTATTGTAAAGACTAATTCTTTCTGCTTTCATCTGTTCACATTTGACTATTTTTCCTTGCTTTGTAGGAATACAAGTCCATTATTTCTTGTCCTCCTTGTGTTGAATAATTAGTGAATCTTTGCAACAGCCTTTCATGTAGCAGAAGACTATTACAGTGACTCCAAAATGGACTTGGTTTCATGAAACAGCTCGGCTAAAGGCAGTCAGATATAGCATAAATAAAAAAATGTAAAGTAGGAAAGACAAAGATGATACTCAGAGCCAAACCCAAATACCAGTGTAGAAATTCTTCCTGTTCCCTTCTCAAATCTTGCCTTCATGAAGCAAGAGTCTTTCCTTCTAAATGACCTCTGAAAGGACAGGAATAATTTTGTGGCTTTGCAGCACTGTCCCTGTTGCCAAAATGAACAGTTTCTTGTACAATGTGCGTGTGTAATTTTTGAAAGTTTTTAGCAAGTGGCTTTTTGCTGTGGTCTGCATCGGACTGGATACAATCCTATATATATTTCATTTCCACATTACAGAGGGGAGGGACTAGGTAAGTTGTTTCATGAACTACTCTTTCTTGTCAAATAGCCTGAGAGACACCTTGCCTCCCATAAGACTTTGCACATTTGAATCTCATCTATCAAAGGAAAGTCTGATATTTTCTAGGATGCCACAATTTGTGAAAATGAATGAGCTTAATTAAGCTCATGGGAAGCTCTCACAAATGGCTAGAGATAAATATCAAATGGGGTCAATACACTGTCATGAGACTTTTGGCTTGTTACTGCATGTTCCCATCCCTTTGGGATGGCCTAGAGGGTGAG
The DNA here is from genome assembly GCA_033558105.1 of Coccyzus lansbergi. Classification (NCBI taxonomy): domain Eukaryota; kingdom Metazoa; phylum Chordata; class Aves; order Cuculiformes; family Coccyzidae; genus Coccyzus; species Coccyzus lansbergi. The sequence continues at coordinate 432,601 of JAUMJK010000225.1, forward strand.
GACTTCTGAGAAGATTGGGGTTGGCCATGATTAAAGCTATATTTAGAAACTTTTTTAATTGCATAGACTTGAGGCACATTAGAACTGACTTTTTTTTTTTTTTTTTTTTTTTATGGAACAGTTTTCTGTTAGAAAATGCAGTTTAGTGGAAATTGGAATGTTTCCTGGGACTATGTCAATCTGACGGTAGCTTTTGACAGGAAGAGAGAAAATTAACTCAATTTCAGTGTTTTAGTAATAACAATGTCATTTGGACAACGTGTGCCTTATTGAAACTCAAAGCAGTTAAAGTATATAATAAGTATTTTATCTACTACAAAACAATTTGTTGATAATAATTTGTATTAAATTAGAATGTGTGGATATCCACAATTTTTTTTGCCAAATGTGACTTCCACAGAATGTTACTTGAGTTTTTATTCTAGGTTAGAACAAAAGAAAAGATAAATTTCTGGAATTTGTTAGAAAATAGAAGTTCTGCTCAGCTTCAGGAATACTCTGCAGAATAAAATCCAAAACATGATATAAATCAAATTACTTGGAGTAAAAGATATTGGCCAGTGTTGTGCATATGGAAAGAAAGCAGTGGGTGCAGATGTTGCTACGGACTACATAGAAACATTGGAAGGCACCTACTGAACTAAAAGTGGACAACACATTAGAATCATAGAATTGATTGGTTGGAAAAGACCTTTGAGATCATTGAGTCCAACTATACCTGTCCACTACTAAACCATATCCCTGAGCACCTTATCTACCAGTCTTTTACATACCTCTGGGGCTGATGACTTACCCACTTCCTTGGGCAACCTATGCCAGAGCCTGATAAATGAAGAAGTTTTTCCTGAAGTCTAATCTGAACCTCCCCTAGTGCAACTTGAGGCCATTTCCTCTCATCCTATCACTTGCAAGAAGAGACCGAATATCCACCTTGCTACAAACTCCTGTTGGGTGGTTGTAGATGGTGATAAGCCTCCTCTTCTCCAGGCTAAACAAGCCCAGTTCCCTCAGATGCTCCTTGTAACATTTGTTCTCTAGACCTTTCACCAGCTTTGTTGCCATTTTCTGGACACACTCCAGAGCCTCAACATCCTTCTTGTGGTGAGGGGCCCAAAACTGAACAAAGTATTTGAGGTGCAGCCTCATCAGTGCTGAGTACAGGGCTGGGAAAAGATACTGTAGGAACAAGTAGACTAAACGAAGTAACTTGGAAAATCCAGCCTTGGGAACAACCTAGCCTACTGTTCCTGAGGGATGGCTGGAAACTAGAAACAGGCTTTTAAACATGAGGAAATAACTACAGGCAAAACCATAGGTCCTGGATGTACCCTAACATTTTTTTTTATAAACAGATAAATCCCACCAAGAAAGTCTTCTTAAGTAAATTTAGCTCCTGTTCCTATGACTTCCCTGGCTGTGTTGCTTGCCAAGGGGCACTGAGAAATATTCTTTGGGGTGATGGGATTGGCTCCTAGATTTACTGTTGCAACTTGCCAGCTAGTACAGTGGGTTGTTTGGCAACGTATTTATCTGCATTTCTTCACTGGGGAGACAGGAATGCCTTTTGCCAACTGATTTTGAGTTCACTTTAAATGGCAGGTGAACTGTTTAAGACTAAAACCAAAAGGACTAGTTCACAATTAAAGCTCTGGAAGAAGTACAATTGGAGAAGGAAAGTGTGAAAACTTAACAGATCAGAGGTTAAATATTTGTTAAAACAGCTAAGGATCTGCTTGCTAGTGCTCTTTCTTGAGAAGAACTCCACATCTAGGTTTGATTCCTGGTTGGATTGGGTTGGCTGCTTTTGAATTTGTACAGCGTGTTAGAGTTTTTTAATGTTTGTGGTCTTTCTTCTAGCTGTTTGGTGTTAGGGTGGGTGCTAATGTGACATACCCAGGCTGGCTTGGAAGAGGATCATGTTATGTCTGCGTACTCTAAGTGCAAGGAAGACCCTGCTTAGTGGATATTCCTGCCTTTATTCTTCCAGAAAATCACCTGCATTGCAGTTACAAATGTAGTTTCATATTTTGTAAGCTACCTATCAGAAGAAGTATTTTTAGCATTATGACTGATTTTTGTGGTTCCCTTTCTTGACAGCATGTTTGCATCGCATTCATGACTTGAGTGTTTTTGAGTGACTTGCCAGTACTGATTAATGCCATCAAGGGCAGTCTGGGACTCCAGAATTACAACACAGTTCTGTATATCCCACTATATTAGTAGTGGACGCAGTAGTGATAGCAGAGAAATAAAATATACTTGTATAACAAACTTCATTTGCTTATTCACTGCTTTCACAGCTTGTTGCTTTTGTGCAAAGGAGAAAGTGTTCTGGCAATTTTTTCTTTGCCGAAATATGCAGGAAATGCAAACAAAATCCACTGTAGCATTAGACTCTCCAATAACTAGTATGCACCAGTCATACAGGTAGCTGTGTCAGCAGTAGCACATTGTAAACTCTGATATTTCCTTTTGCAAATCTACTCCTCAAGCCATCCTCCCCCTTCCCGGAGAAGTTCCAGGTTAGTAACTTTGCTTCTACTGCTACATCTGGAAGTGTGGCAGAGCCTCAGCCAACATTTCCTCTTCCTGCCTTCATAATGATCAGTTCTTCAAGCATCTCGCTGAGAAGCAGAACGATAACCATACCATGGACCCACAAGTTAAAATTCCTAACTGGTACTGTTGATGGAGGAATAATTGTTTTGTGGTACATTTTTTACATCAAAAATACATAGGAAAATTATATAATACAACTTACTATATGCTACTGTGTCCCATCTTGGGGGATGAATATGTCATTCCATATACTGTAGCTAAACATAAATGAACTGTTATTAATGATTGCCATAATGTTTTCTAGCAGTTAGCTGGCTGTGATTCTAGGAATTTTTCTCCACTGTGTTTTGAAGGGTTAGGTTATTTAAACTTACTATCAAATAGAATGAGATCAAAGTGAGCTAATTTTTCTTAAACACTAATCATTTTAAGGCTATTGAACTAAATATAGAGGCAGTTCATTAAATCATTAAAACAGCCTGCAATAATGCTCACAAAGTCATTATAGTGCTATTCCCCAGCTAGAGAGGTGGTGTTGCCTTAAGCACAGTTTAATCAAATTAGATGGTGGGCTATGTCCTGGGGTTTCTCCTATTGATATTCATTAAAAATACATGATTTATCACTAATCTCTGTAAGGTATATCCTACTCCTCCAAATGAATTTTGTAAATGTCAGGGGGAAGAAAGCAGAATAGTTTATTGTTATAAGCTTTTAAGTGTGGTGTGATCACATTTACATTTATATACTATGTAATTTAGTGATAGATAATAATTTTAATGTGCCTTTAAATTTTTTTGTCCTTAGTTAAAAAGTTACAAAAATGGAAAACCCTCAGGAGTAGCCACTTTATATTTTAGTACTGTATGGGCATAAGAATTAGCTTTAGAATTAATTATTTTGTAGAACATTATGCAGTTTGCCATTATAGTTTGTCTATAAAAGTTCGCTCTTCAATATACTCATTTTGACACAATTTTCCACTTTTTTCTTTATTTCTTTGGACCACTTTAGTGTTGTAATTTCTGTGCCCTTCCCCCTTCACTTTTGATTTTCTTTTAAGTATTTTCCTGTTTTAAATCAAGAAACATTAATGAGAAGACCACACACAAACATCCCCCTCTGTGCTGTCACTACTACTCCTTTTTTTTTAATAATTTCTTCATTTATATAAATGCTTTTTAGTCCTGTAACACACTACAGATGGGGTAGGTTATGTCACTTATCACCAAGGAATGCAGTTGATTAATGGTGTAGAGGGAGGCTCTACTGCATTTCAGACCAGGAAGAAACACATTTCTGATTACAATGGTAATTTAGAAACAGTACCAGTCTAATTACTTAAAGAGGAATTTACCTGAATTGCCCTGACTCTTAAGTAAATTTACATCATTTTGGTATTGTTGCTTCTTATGAATCTTTGATAGTGCTTGGAACCTCAGCTGGATATCCTCAGTGGTACCTCTGTTATAAGAGTATTTTGGCATCATGTTGGGTCACCTTCGTGGCAGGGAAGAGCCACATATGGAATTCAATGTTAAAGCTCCCTGTAGTGCTTATCCAGGAGTGGAGTCCACTGGGGTCTGCTAAAAAAACAAAACAAAAAGACTATGAGATTTCTGGTTGTTATGGATTGAGTTCTTGGCATTCTGAAAATCTTCTGTTGAAGCTCAGGGTGCACCTAGTGCTGCTTAGTTTATGGGCTTTGCTCTGCTGACACAGATTAGTAAGAACCTATTTACTTTATTGTTGGGTATTAATCATGTTACCACAGAACTGCCACTTCATTTACACTGGCTTGACTATAAACCCCAATTGTTTTATTGTAATTACTGAGGTGGTGGTGTAATTACAGAGATGTTCATATAACAACTCTTGCACTAGGAGCATCAGATGTGGTTTTAAAACACCATCCCGCTTGCATTTGTCAGATGTGCCAAAAGCTACTCTCTATTACACTGAGGTAAAACTTGAAGAAACTGCAGGCATTGGCTCTTCTGTGGATTTATATTGGTGTGTCTGAAAGAAGAGCTTATTTCTGTATATTTTAGAAATTGAAAACATTCTTCAAGACAAATTATTAAACTGCTGGACTTGTGAATGCAGGTGGCTTCAGTTTCCTTGGGCTGTAGCTAAATGTAACTGTGATTCTAGACCAGCTGAATCCACTCTGCTGTTGGAAGTTCTACCCTGCCTCCCTTGCACTGGCACAGGAGTTTCTCATGCAAATATAAGTAGTTTCAAGAACCTAAATATGTAGAATAGCATTTATATTGGCAGCTGAACTCGAGATATCTTACTGTGGGATTTGACGAATGCCAGCTCTAGGTGCAAGAGGAAGAATGGGGATGTACAACATGGTGAGGGGGAAGGCAGGTCAGACCAATGCTAACTGAGAGGGGCCAGAAAGGTCTCAGAGCTGTAGTCTGAGTTAAAGAACAGTAGGCTTTTGCCTGTGATCTTTTTTCCAACCCTGTTGGGGGTGGGAGGGCTATTTGGTTTCGCTATGCTGAAGCACCGGTTCATGGAACAGTGATATTTCTGAAAATATGAGGCTTTGCTCCAAACTTTCTAGCCCTGCTGGCATTTGTGAAGGAAATCTTGAAAATGTGTCCTAAACACAGTGTGGCTCCCTCTAGTGAGACTTAACAACAGTTCAAAAGGTACCATTTAAGTAGAAAAGATACTTTTTCTTGACTGTCTATTAATGTTACTCTTGTTAAACAAATCCTCTGATATTTTTTGAATGAGTTGTGAATACGCTTTTTGTTTATGTATCCTGGGCTGGCTAAAGCTGAGTAGGGGAAGCAACTACAGAGGTGGCTGAAAGGCATAAAAGATTTGTATCAATGTAGGCACTAGTCCTGCAGAGTGCAGCAGGTGTGTGAGCAGCACTGGCTGCATGCAACCCCAGTGGAGCTTTTGTGTAGGTATGGCAATCAGCCCACAAGCCTTAATCCCGCAAATATACATCACGCTTCATTTTATACTCGTGAGAAGCCAAATCTAAATGAAATCCTATTAAATTGTGGGTCTAGAGCTAATTAAACATCTGCCTTTCAGTGGTGGTTTTTTTATTATTATTATTTTAGTGAGATTATGTATAGCATATAGGTGAGTACGTATCTGTAGGATTGTTTCTGTCCCTTTTTTGAAAAGAACATTGACAAAACATTTGTGATGTATTTTCCTATAATGTATGAGCATAATAAAGTGCTTATGAAAGATATTATCTACTTTACCTTGGTTTACTGCTGTTTCAAAACTCTTCAAAGCAAGGTGTGAGTTGCAATAGGGCAGCTGGCCATTGTCCATAGGCTCTCCAGCTCCAAAGCCTTGAAGGTGAGAACATGAACAAGACTGTCTTAACTATTGGCAGCAACTAGCTTTGCTTTCCAAAGTTATAAATGAGGGTCCTTACAAAGCCTCTTCTTAAGCAGCTAAAATGCGTAATCCACCTGGGATATTGTTTTAAAATTCATTTCATCTTCAGTAATTTGATCAGAGAAAGAGTTGTACTGGTCATTTCTCTTGTGTAAGAACTGTGTCGCACCTAGGGGCAAAGAACATTTATTTTTGTGATTAATACCTGTGAGTTTTATGGCCTAATGAGGAAGCCTTAGATGTATTTGAAATGAAATTGTTGGCGCCCCCTTCAGCTTCATTCAACCCATGTAAACACTTTGATTATTCTTCTGCATTTGGATGCAAAGATACTGCATAACTCACTGACACACCGGCAATAGTATTAAATATAAGTGGTTGCAATATGTGAGTGTGTGAGTTCTGAACAAGTAATTTTATGTGGATACCTATATGCAATTGTGTAACTTATTACATTTCTTAAAGATTCATTTTCACCATTCTGGAACTATTAACTTTAATGAAATCTCTTGCCCTATTTCTCCTGGCACCTATCTAACCCGACTAAGAAATCTAATGTTAGATTTTGCATTGCTGTAGTAATGCAAAATAGTATATTGGTCATTTCACCACAACCTCCTATGTGTTGAAGTTCAGTCTGAAATGTGTGCATACCTAAAAACAAATGGAAATGAAAATACTTTGGAAATGCTGCAGGTAGGCACACGGCATCTCATGCAATACCTTGACTTGGAAGTATTTTGAATGGATTTTAAATATCATTGTCTTCCTCCCTGTCCTACTGTAAAGGCAGCATTAGCGTACTTATTATAATCTCACTGCAATGTCTTCTTGCTGTTCTCTTATGTTGACTCTTAACTTGATCTGCATTAAATAGAAGATCCTTGGGGTGAAGGGCATGTCTTGCTTCCCAAAACCCATTATACCCTTATAGCTTTGTGTAAATACTAAAACATTCATGTTCCATCTGCTGGTGTGTTTTTAAATTTGTTTAACTTGCCCTCTCCCTCTCCTGCAAAATCATTCACTACAAGTGCAACTTTTGGCTTGTTGGGTGAGACACAAAGAAGTTAAAGGCATGTATTTGGTTAGAGTAAGGGGATGTGGAGCTCTCACGATAACCAAGCAAAGGCTGAAGGATAGGCGTACCTGCTAGAACTACCGTTATCATCAAATATTTATCCTATGGTGCACAAAAGTCCAAGTGGGAAGCTGGAACTCCACTGTTAGGCATTTCAAGAACACAGAACATTAAAACTACTAATATCTTGATGAACTAGCAGCTAAGCCGTGCTGCTAGGTAATGTAGCATGTAGTTGATTTAGGTTTTGCGTTTTTTTCTTTTTTTTTTTTGATTGGCTTTGTATTGATATGGTTCTATATGATGTGATTCGTTCATGTTTGTTCTAGCCTCTCTGGTATTGAACGTTGTCTTCAAAAAATAAGCAGAGATGCCCTGAGAAAGCCTTTGAGGAGTTAGCAGTAGTCCTAATCCACCTCACTGAACTCGCCTTAGTGGTGGTATGATAATCTGCTTGTGACACTAGTAATGTCCAGCTGCTTAGCTGTTTGTGTATATGTCGGAACATGCAGGAACATAGCTGTGCAAAGAAAAAGAGCCAGTTCAAAACCTAAGGGTCAGGATACTGGCAAGCAATCATGGATATGAGACTACATGGCATGGTTCAGTACCTTATAGAAAAAGCTGAGCTAATGTTGAGTAGCTACTGTAGCCATTAGAGGACAATCCATGTTAGCCTCTCAGTTGAGAGTCACTCAGTAAGAAGCAGGCTCTGACAGTGCATGTGTAGTTTCACCGCAGACAGCGTCATCCTGCTGGGCGGTATACATCTCTTCCCTGGATTGAAGTTAGCTGGCTCCTGTCTGTGGCAAATGCCCCTAACTTTAAAATGCTGAACCTGGTCAAACAAAGCATATATTGTATTGAAACATAATTGACCTAAATCCCTCTAGTGCAAACTATGATTTACAAGGTGTAGCATACCTGTTGTGGATATTCATCAGCAGAGCTGTCTTGGCATAGCTATGCCACTACAAAAAGCAACACTGGTGGAGATGGTGTCCCTTGTTCTCATTTGAGATACTGCTGTTAAAATTCATTTGAAGGCTTCATTTCTCACCTGTGTGGAAGAGTCAGCACTTAGACTAGACAGACTGTAATTGTTTGTGCTTACAGTGTCCCAAATACAGGATAGAGCAGCGGGGAGAATCAGAAGCTCTGTTTTATCAGACAAAAGGAAGTAGCAATTTTGAGTGAGTCTCTGAGGACTTTTGCCTTAAGGTCAAGACCTAAGACTGGAAGTTTAGGACAGGGTGGAGTTCCCCTCTTGTCTCAGCATATGAAATCTGCTTCTTGTGATCTGTCATGTAAGCGTGGTCTGCTACTCACTTTTTCCCAAAAATACTTCTGCAAATAGAAGAAAACATTATATTGTGATGGTGCAAAAGGTCTAAGTATTTAACAAACTTATACTTTAGTTAACAACTTGTGTGGCAGCTTTACCATCCACCCCCCAAAATAGAGTGGTGTCTACTAATTACATGATGATTGCTTTCCAGCAGGATAAATTAGCCCCTGCTGAGCTCCAGGCTGCCTCAGCTGGTATGTTACCTATGCCTGAATTGAATAGTTTAAAGCTTACTTTAATATGTCTTTCACAAGTAGTGCCTGTCTGAAGGCTCCTGGACTTCACCACTAACACATATAATTTCAGTAGAATGCCTGCCTTTTGGGCAAGTACAAATCACATCTTTTCTGTTGTGTTTATCTGAGGCAAGAAGTAAAAATGCTTACAGAACTTATTATTGTATTTTCATAAGGGCTGTAATGGTGTGTGTTGTGTGCACATCTGAATGCACAAACATATAGAGTAAGCTCAACTTTCAAAGCAACTGTTTATTTCATTGTTAAATCAGATATATCCCTATGAGTTTGATATTGTTCAGACTTTATTCTGCAGGTGAAATTTGAAAGAGTGTCCAGATACTCAGGAGCTTGTTACCTTGTGGGGTTTTTTTGTTCCACTGATTCAACTGTAGCAAATATTTTACTACTTTCTGCATTCATGTGCACATTTGATACATATGGCATGTGTGAACATATTTGCTATTTCAGTGAGAAAGACGAATTCGTAGCTATGCTATTGGAATGAGAATGTATCTGTTCAATGCACTACTCAGGAATGCAATATTTGGCAAAGGAAATAATTTCATTATAAGCATTGTCTGATTTTAGTTCTGGTTGCTGTCTTTTCAGACTAGGTAGGTTTTGGCTATTGCACATGTTTCCCCCCACCCCCTCTTTCATCCACTGTTTTTTCTGCCAATAGTAGTTGGGAGAGTGGTACTGGGATCAATGTGCATCTAGAGGAGAAATTTGCACTGGGCTGCTTTCAATGCCTTCCTGGATGTTTTCTGGGCTGGAATGACTTGCTTGTGATTGCTGTTCATGACTTACCAATTTGGTTTGACCTTTTGATGGATGTGAGGTATAGTGATGCTGTGGTGGAGCTGAATTGTCTTTTCTTGGTAACTGAAAAATTTTCTGAATCTACACCATTTAGGACACCATATGCACAGAAATGGGGATTTTTTTGGTGATTATTGTGGTAGTGAAACCCGACCTGTCCAGTTCTCAGAAGTCGGACTAGTCATTTACAATAATGACTGCTTTTGAATACAATGGGCTCAGTAGTCCCATTCCTGTTTTACTTCAAGGTCCCTTAGGAGTTTTGTCTATGTTAACGGCTGTTCCTTGTTACTTTGCTTGCACTTTCTAATGTCTCATCTTTACTCGTCATGACATTGATATCGTTTGATGTGCTTGAGCAGCTTATAGCATCTGTTATTTTCCACACTGGGGTCTTTACTCCAGAACAGTAGAAAAAGAAGGATTCCTTTTTAGTGACCTGTGCTTCATTTTGCTGCCTTATCCATGATTTCATGCATGCCCAATTCACACAGTATTCTTGAGAAACACATTCTGAGTTACTGTCTTTTTGAGCAGCCATCCTGTGTGAAAGATAGATATGAACACTTGTAAAACATTTGATCCTGTAGGTTTTCTTTCATATTCTTTCCATCCCAGCTTTGAGAGCAGCATACAAAGCATTTTGAGGCTATTTCTATATTGCAAATATTTTCTGTATTTGATTGAAGAACTTGTTTAGGTACTATGTCTTCATGCTGCCACACTGCTGTTAGAAGTTAAGTATGATACTCTTTTATTAATAAATCTTTTATTGCCTGTATTTTAAGATGATAGCATAGTAATTTTTATTATGTATGTTTCGAGTATTTTGGGTTCCATTTAGTTGAACGTTTTAGGGAGGGATGGAAAAGGAAGTGCTTGTGTATCAAACTAGAGTTGAGGTGTTGTGACCTGCCTTGACTGTGCACACAAACCTTGGCTGAGGCTAAGTTGTAACCTTCTAAAAGTGCAGTTTTGCAACAAGCAGTTCCTTCTTCCACTCCTGGACCACAAGTAGCCAAACTTTCACATTAGAGCAGTGCTACAGCAGTTGCCCATTAAATTTGGATGGATGCTTTTTCTAACATCAGTACTGTCCAACCCTTGAAAATGAAAGGCAATGTTCTGCTTTACTGAACACCCCCTTTTCACATAGCAGCATCCTAAGGTTGGTCTCCTTGTTCACCAGCTCCTTAGGAAGGTTATGTTTCACTGAACTAACAACATCTCTATTGCAGTTCTGTTCACTGCTAACACGGGTATTTTGCCTGCATCTGAAAGGCTCAAAAGAATTGGTGTTGACAAACACTAATAACCTCTGATCCAGCTGCAGTTTTAGCTGTGGTATCTTCTGAGCTGCTTTTCAGGTTCAGATTGTACCTACTGCAACAAAAGTAAGGGTGGACTGTATTAGTTTTGCAGCTGTTTCCAGTTTCAACTTGTTTAACTTTACCACTTTTCTAGCAAACACCTGAAAATACAGCTGTGCTCTGCCACCTCTTCTGCCATACTGTCTCCTGTGATTGTACACCAAAGCATCATCAATTTAGGTTCTCCATCCAGGAAGTCCTATTTGTTGCTTTTCCTGATTACTTTAATGTTCTTTTGTGGCAACTTGGGTCTCTCATAGCATTCTTTGCCATCTGCGTCCACCTACTGGTGTTTCCCATGCAGTGAGGTGACTATTAGTCTTCCACAATAACTTGTGGCTGTGTCTTTCTTTGGCATTCACTACTGAGACTGTCTGTTCCTGCCAAGTCAGGGAGTATTTCTTGATGAATGCTTTTCAAATGCTTTGCAAAATTTCTGTTTGTCTAAAAGTGCTTTTCAATAGCCTCCATGCTGTTTGTCCAGCTTGTGGGTTCTATGACTCTAGCAATAATACCTGCTTCAGTATTCATTTTATTGCTCATATTATTTTTCTCTCATGTGATGCAGGTGTTCTATTGACTGGATCATTCTAGTTGTTTTCAGGTGTGCCTGGAAGACACTCAAGTAGTTCAGAAACATTTTCGTAATACTAGAGGGGTATCCTTTCTGAGCTTGGGGCTTTTCTTAGTGTGTGCATGTGTATGGCTGGTGATGTCTTGAAAGATGCTTATGCTTGCAAGAATGTGGCTGATCTGCCTCCTAAACTTTTAGGGATCCAAGTGTTGATCTATAAAGGCCTTTACTGTTGGCCTGGAGTCATGTGCTTCCTCTCCAACTCTATGTATAGCCTGGTATTTATAGAATGTGGAAATGAGACTGAAGAGAGGGCAGGTTTTAAGGACTGTCCAAAATGTCAACTACTCTGTTGGTTAAGTTATTCACCTGTGGTACAGGAAACTGCAGTTTGTGCCTGCTCAGACTGAGCAGATCAGGAATCTGAATATCCTAGCAGAGTACTTGAACCCGTGTGTAACTGATTACACCAGGGACTTTGCCTTTTTCTTGTTTCCATGCATGAGGAAATCAACCTGATGCTGAAAGGAAACTCTTGCTCAATGATTGCAGGGGACCATCTTTGTGTGGAGCTAGACAAGACACTAAATGCCATCAATGCCTGTGCATCTCCTGCCTAGCCATTTTAGAAGATTGGTTCTGGTCATTTAGGGACGCCTCTGTGCTTGTGGAACAGGCAGCTGGGAGTGTTGCAATGATGAACATTGTGAAATCAGAAGGCTTTAATCAATCTATAAGGAGATCGACTTTTCCCAAGATAAGTGCTAATGCATTCATGACTTCACTTGTTCAGGTGGAACAGTGGCTTCTGTGCTATGGGTTTTTTAAACCAGGTGCTCTTTCTCTGTAGTCTACCCACAGATCAAATGATGTAACAATTGTACCATTGTGCTGCATCATTTTTGCTTTCATGGATGCAGTGTTGCTTTCTTCTTTTGTGTACTGCTGAGGAAGTTCTCGTAACTTAGTATTTTTGCTGATGACCTATGAGCACATTGGCATTGCTTTCTTTTTAAGCACTGTTGCTTTGTTCTTGACTAGTATACTATTTCAGACTTTACAACTCACTTAACCTTGCAGTTTTGCATTGCACTAGTATTGCATAGTCCCAAAAATCAAAAGCAGTTGTTTTAAGAGTATTAAGAAAGTTTTAAGGCCTCTGAAAGTAGAAAAAGCCAAAGTCAAAACTACTTGGAGAGCTTTAATTCAGGCCTCTTGTTATTAACTAGTATGATGCAAGTTTTAATAAAATGGTTTCATATTCTGAGTCTGCCTTTCCATGGTGCCCACCTGATTCCCTCCTATAAGCAGGCAAAATATATACAATGATAACTTTGTAGAAATACAAACTTCTAAATCTTGTTGTACTATTACTACAGGTTGCCTAACATAATGGAGTAATTCTGTGGTTAATTCAGGATATTGGCCTGTTTTCAGGGCAGCATTAATTGACCTTAATCATGTGAAAGGACGAAAGAAACTAAAGCTTTGAAGTCGTGCTTTGCTTCCAGAGCTCATGAATAAAAAGAGAAATCTGATGGTAGGGGTAGAGGAGTATGTGGTCACGTAATTAAAAACTATTTCTGAATGCCCCAAGGGGCTGAACTTCAGGAGTAACTGGTAATTTCATCTTAAGGTTTCTTAACCTTTTAAAGCTTAAAGTTGGCAAAGTAAAAGATTAAACTCATGTAAGTTTTGGTGAATAATTTCCCATGTTTTGAAAACGGCAGAAGATATACTCTTTAGCTCTGCCCTATGGATATTCACTATTTGCATTAACGGAGTAATTGAGAGTTGCAGAAAACAGTCTGACAGCCTGGAAGCAGGATGAGATGTTCTGTTTGCAAGAGCATTAAATATTTTCTGACAGCACAGGTAAAACTTAAAGGTATTGAAGTTCATACCAAAGTCCAGGTGGAAAGTGGGAAGGCGCTCCAGTCCCCACTCAAAGAAAGGATGCTGATGAGGGAAATGAGATACAGTGATTGTGCCCTTTGTAAGAAGGATGATCTATATGTGTCAGCAGCCTCTTCCAGAACTGAAAAAACTTCTGTTCAAGTGTTTTCCTACCAGATTTCTGCTTAGAGCATTGTTCTCCAGTAGGAATACTGTGAAGAGCATCTCTTTGTGGATTTTAACGTGCAACTGGGATCTCTCAAGCCAGTGTTTAAAAAATGAAGACAACTGGTTTGCAACTTTAATTCAGTTATGTGGCTTTTTAGATACAGCAGATTCAGTATGCCGTATCAGTATGGTAAAAAAGGGAAGTCAATTATCACGGGCCCTAGAACTATTGTTGGGGAAGGAAAAGATTTGTAGAGGCTAGTTAACATACTTTGACAACTGTTTGCCAAAGCCATTCATTACATATGCCTCTGCATTAGAAAGGGCACAATATTTCATTTTCCATTTCCTTTCACAAATAGAAAATTAATTGCATAGACTGGGAGAAAGTGCAGATATAACTTGCTATGTATTGTTAAAGCTGCCTGTGATCAATTTATCAAGCTTAGACAAAAAGTATTCTGAAATCACAATGGATCCATCTTAATTAACGTTCTTTAAGTGACAAGTACACCTGTTTGGAAGTGGGAAGTAAAAGCAGACCAGTTTTCCAGAAGACCATTTTAATAATGGCCTCTGTTTATAGAGGAAGCTGGAAAATATAAACTATAATTTGATTTGAGCCCTTGTTTCTTTTCAGAAATAAAATTCAAAATTCTTTTTTGCAAAGGAATCATTCAAGTGTATCTGAGAAAAAGATACTGAACTTACTTCCACAAGATGACTGTTACCTCACTGTTAACTGTTTGATTACATCACTACTCAATGGGCTCCCCTTCACTCAATATAAAGTCCATCTCTAATACAGTTATGACATTCTGTTTATAGAACTCTCTAGCAAAAAAACCTATCTTGTAATTGTTATCCATCCCTTGTCACATGTGTTAATACAGCTTATCTCTACTGGGCCGTGCTGTGCACTGGAGTGGTGCTGTGGAGACAGTCATTGATGACATTAGAAAACAGAGGGTGAACAGGAAAAGTGATGCAGAGTACAGAAACAAACAGCTCAGGAAAAGGTCAGGGACTTGTGGACATGTTACTGCGATCTCCTGAGCTGCCTTGGCAAGAACATACCACAAAACAAAGATGAGGAAGAAAATGGAAAGTGCTGTGTTTCTGGATGAAGGCAGTGGGGCTTGCTGGTGGATATGTGAACACTGAGAAGTTTTCAACAAGCTTGTATTTCGCTCTGATTTCTTCTAGATCCAGGTGGCATCCTGGCCATAGACTTCATGGGGAAAGAGGGCTAATCAACTGGCAGCTGGAGACTCTCAAGGGTGAGGCCTTATAGGGCTGCTTCCCCAGGACTGAATGAGGTTTGGGTGAAGGGAGAGTATAGTGAGCACCAGAGTGTCCATTGCTGTCAAGTTATGGTAAACTTTCCCCCAAGAAAGACAGGCTCAATATGTGTTTAAAAACCTGTGGTAGTTAACAATATAACAACCAAATCACAATTTATTTGCAGTCTCAGCTGCTACTTGAGCACTAGAAAAGGTTTCAGAGACTGTCTGCTTTTAGAACTGCTTGTTATAGGCTTCACTTTCAGCTGTTAGGTTATAAACAGTTTTAAACTTCTGCTTTCCCATGTGCTTTTCAAACACCATCCTCTGACCTGCATTTCACCCTTTCTTGCTCTCCTTTCTCCCACCTCTCTGGATTTTTGGAGTGCTGAGATCAGTCCTTTATTATTGCCAGTATTTTTCAGGTTAAAGTTCTAAGAGCAGAAAAGAGAACTTGGTTTAATGCAGTTTCTTTCTATTTTTCTTGATGTGTTTGCCAAGAAACTCAATTAAACTTACAAAGAAAAGCAACCTGCAGAAGTCAGTATGGGCCTATTTCCTTAGCTGGTTCAAATAGTTCCAGTTTCTTGAGTTTTTTTGCTAAGCTATGCAGATATGAAACATTCCTCCCTCAGTCTGAGCGTGTACAGACCTCTCAGTGCTACAGCATGATGAAATTTGTGTGATGCGCAGTAACTCATTCCAGTCGCAAGTGTCATTAGCAGAAAAACTATGCTACAAATTTCACCATACAAGCCTTATAAACCCCAAAACACATATCTTTGTTTGGTTTTTATCGCTGAAATACCATATATTAATTTTCCTCAGATTCTAATACGTTTAGCGATGCAGGGATCTGTTTAAATTGGTGAGTTAAAACTAATCTGGTGAAGACTTGTACTACTTGTTTTAATCTGTAGGGTAATGTATAAATGTAACAACTATCCTTCCTTCAGTCTACAACAGCATTACTACTACTGATGTTAGTAGGAGTTTACAAAGGCATGTTAGTGCACTCACTATTTTGTGGTAATTCTTTCCTGTCTGTTAAGAGCCCTGTTCTGTAGGTAAATAGGCCCTCTTTTAGTACCCCTTTATGTTTCCCTCAATTTCTTCTGTTTATTTTCCTTCCTTTTCTCTTTCCTTTCCTGCAGCAGCTCCAAATTCTGCTTTCTTTGCTATTCACTGCTGTCCCATTTGACCTGTTATGATACCCTTAGCAGAACAGCTGATACTGACCTATTCTGTGTCATTGTTATGCTTTGGCACTAACAACCCAAAGTAGGTGAGACAGTTTTCATTTCTTGGTTGTTATTTGAAATTGTAACTCGTGCAGGTTTTGCTGCCTTGGTTAAAACTCTGGGCATGAACTGAAGATTCTCTTTCACAGTCAAACTACAGGAAAAAAAAAGTTCAGACACTATAGAATTGGGATATGCTGTTCAGGTTCAAAAAATACAGCAAGTATGAAGAATGGGGCTTCTGGCTTTGAAGTCAGCACATCAGTAGTGTGTTGTCTTAGATTTATGATGTATCAGCCTTATTCTCCTGCACTTTTTGGTAGTTGTCATGTTACTGGTCTTTTTATCTTATTGATAGAAGAGTTTGACTTTTATTCACGTGTGACTTTCACCTCTGCTAGTGTAATTTCTAGATTAGATTAGAGATTAGGTTCGTAATTTTCCTTTTTATTCCATACTTCTCCTCCTGGCTGCATGTGTTTGAGTCTACTGACTGCCAGCCTCTTTGAGATAAATTTCAGAACTACTGCATTCAGCAAAAGATGAATCTGTGGCTGAATCCGTGGCTGATTCTGTGTCATCAGAGCAGTTGCTCCTTTTCAGTCAACAGGTACCCAGAATTTTCTTCAATAGACATCCCTGCCTATTCCAAAACGCTCAGCCCTTTCCCTTTCAGCCATTTAGAAGATGGTGAGAGGTGAATGGAAAAGAGAAATGTGTGAGATCTATAAGGAGTTGAATACTTTTGACAGACAATATAGAGCTGCTTTCCCATATTTGGTTTCTAAATCAGTTTCCCCAAATCTTTGCCTTAAACCTTTACTTACAGCCAAGAAATAAGTTTGCCAGTTACCTTATGATAAATCTGAATACCTATACTATTACTAATACTATTTCTAGTGTCCAGCTTTCAAAACCTTGTTTCTAAAATGTTTAGAAAACAGAATAATGTCCTGCCTGAATATCATGTATGGGTCTGACTTTTATTGCTTTGGATTTGTAGATTAAAAATACAGATTTGGTTTATAGGTGCAACATGCAAGGATACAAGGTTCAGTTTTTTAATAGGATTGGTATGTATCGTACAAGGTGAGTTCATATAAGCCATGATTCAGTGTAGTTACATGAAACACCTAGATAACCTTAAGCAACGGACTGACTTCAATTAGATTCTTATCAGAGTTACACTAGTCAATTTAAGGAGTAGAAGCAACAGCATATAACTCCTGTGACATAGATTTCACAAACTGAATAATTCATAATTAATATTATGCAGAATTTTAAACAGTAGAACAGTGCACAAGTACTGTCTGCTCCCTTCTCTGTGGATGAAATGCTTGGCACAGCAAACCTTTAATGCCTGGCCCATATCCCACAAAAGTCAGAGTGAAACTGAAAAATTCAAAGAAATTGTGAATGCTAACGAACTACCTACAGCATAAAATAGGTAGGTTGCTAAAGTCAGGTTTTGTGGGTTTTGTTAGTTGACTCTTCTGTAAGACGTTATCTTGACCTGATGTGTGTGGATAAATGTGTAAGAAGGCATAAAAGTTAAAGTTTAAATGTGTGTGATTTTTCTCTTATTCAAATAATTTAACAGTGTGATTTTTCTCTTATTCAAATAATTTAACAGGTATAAACCTTTATGTAGAAGTAGAAACACTGGTGTAAAAGTGCCCCGTTCACACGTGCCCTGTCCTTATGTCTTCATTGGAGTGGCTGAAGGGGATTAATGTCCCTTAGCAAGACCAAGCTGTGGCGAGGTTCTTCTCCTGGCTCCCCCTCTGATGGCCAAGGGCCCCAGCTGCTGATCACTGCCCAAGGCAGCTGGCAATACTCCAGAGGCATCAGCACCAACAGCCCCTCCTGTGCTTCAAGCAAAAATAGCCTGTTTAGCTTAACTATTTCAAACAGCCAGCTTGAACTCACACAGATGATTTGTCTGATGTGCATTAGAAAGTGAACATCTGATCTCTTCTGCTGGATGGGGTGGAACGGTTCATAGCAGCAGTGTGAATTTTCCTGTCAATGGCCTTGCTGTCTTCACAAGGTCTCTTGTGATACAATTAAAGCAGTACTTCTTGTGTGTGGACATGGCTGAACACAGAGAAATAGATCTGGATCAGTCACAGACACATCTGTAGAAAGAGAGACACCAAAAAAAAGCAAACCCACCTAAATCCAAAACCACACCAAATAGGTGAACTCATTTCCTCTTTCTCTTAAATTCCCACCCCCTGCAACTCTCTCGTTCAGGCTGTGTTTCAGTAGATTATCTGAAGAGTCCCTATGTGAATCCTTTTTCTTCTGTGGTTATTGCTCAACTTTACAAAGAGCGTTGTGAAACAAGCCATCATAGAAGTAGAGGGGCTCAGGAATTTCTCTCTGTTGTCCTGGTATGTTCTGAGTCTGTTTGGTACAAGGTACAGAGGGAATAGAGGTGGCTGTTATGTTATGTGGTTTTGTGGTGAGGGAGGAGACAAGATCTTTCAAGCCTTTTCTCCTCTGAAGACACAAGGAGTGTGCAAGAAGCTTCTAGTTTTGGAACTTGCCAGACCACCGTGATCTACTTTCCTCCAGACATGATCAGAATGAAGGGAAAGATTGGCCAAGATTTGTTTATTCCAAGGTACAGAGCAAGATTCCTCTGTTTCACAACCCATCGCGTTTCACCCAGTTGTATTTGCTTTCTTCTGTTTCATAGAGTGGATGTATTTCACACTGAACTATATTCTGAACGGAGTTCAAAGCAACTGTACTTGATGAGATTGATTTATTTGTAAAAACTATTTTCTATTCCACAGCTGAAGCTCTGAATGTCAGAAATCGACTTCTCCTTTCATTTTGGAAAGGCTACCTCTTTTTTTTTCCCGAGCAGGAAACAAAAGTTTATGGTACAGAACATATTTCTTGGAACCTATGTGCAACAATTCTGTAGAGCACCTAAAATACACCAAAATGAGCCATGGAGGAAGTTTATGCAGACCTAATTATTAATTTGACATTTCTGTCAATGCTCAGTGTGTTTCTTTGATCTATAATATATCAGTGGAGAAGCCACACGCTTGCACGACATGACTGCACATTCTTAATGTTGCTGTATTTACAGCAGGACTGGGGTTGTATATCTGAACCTGGGTTCAGAGAGGAGTTTTAACCTTTCTAGGTAGGTACCTCTTCTGAAGTTACAGCAAAAACTGGAATAAGACATAGTATTAGTATGCTGGATTGAAATAAAAATAATAAAACATATCTATATTGGTATACAGCAGCCACCAGGATAAGGGAATTGTTCCACTGGGTGCATGCAGTGGTATCCTATTGTAGATAGGTATTTTCCATTGGAATACAACTTCAACATGCTTCTTATCTTCCAGCCTCATCTGACATCTCCTTTAACTTCAGGCTAGTTCTTCAGATTTCTGGAAAAACCTAGGAGACAATTAGCAATCCACTGGACCTGAGGGAAGCTGAAATCATGATTTTAGATTCTATTTCTGCAAAAACTAATTTTAAGGGTTAATTCATTCCTACTGTGCGCATCTGGAACTCAATCAAGTAGGCATAAATGGCACAGGCAATGGAAAAAAGGTTGTACTCTGAAGATGTGCATTTGCTTCCCCCCCTCCCCCAATTTTAAAACACCTTCTATAGCTGAAACTTTCGAAATCACTATCTGAGGTGACCCTAGAATGGTATGGTTTTGGTGTCCAGATGTATTTTTCTTTAAAAGGTTAAGTTTTGAGAAGATAGATGCTCAAGCACACATTTGTTTCTTAGCTCAGAAGAAGACATTCTAAATCATTTATTACTGTGTTTAGTTGCTTTTCTCACTTTACCTACTGTTTATAAACTTCGTGTAATATGGACTAATTGTACCTAACTAGTCAATAACTTCTTTTGCTGTTAGCTTCATTATCAGTTGCTTGTGGATGTCACAAAAGCAATAAGTCCTCTGTTGTGGAAGAAGATCAGGGCCTCACAGATGAGTTTATGGAGGAGGCAAAGGTGAGAGAGGACCTACTGAGAATGTGGCTGTTTGTACGCAATGTTGATGACAGCTTAGTAACCAAAATGAAGGTGCTGGGGCTGTATGGTAAGAAATAAAGATGAATAAGTGGGTAGGGGAAGCTGGAAGCTCAGAACAAGGCATTTGAAGATGATGTGATGCAACAGTGGGAGATGTTAGAGGAATTCAAAGTGCAGAGTAAAATGACTGAGGCAAAAATAGGGAACATTATCTTCATAAGCCGCATGGGGTGGAGAGGATCAAGAAGAGCCTGAAGGGAAAAGGTGGGCAGAAAGAAGGGTTATTGTGACATGCTGCCTGGAAATAGGTTATTGATGTTTTATTCTCTGAAACCGATTACCTTAGAGCCTAAAAAGATGGGAGCCATTTAACTAGTTGCAGGCACCTGTCTCATAGCTATTGATATCTGAGCTCATTTTCCAAATTCTCTGTATAGTAAATTTTAGGGGGAACACCAACTCCAGAGCATGCAATGTTTTCCCTTCAATTAGGTTGATATACACTTCTGGTAAATTGTTTGGGGTATTTTCGGGCTTTTTTTGTTTTTTACTTTGGCCTTTAAAGTAAACTAGCACAGAGGTGGGTGGATGGGCTACTCACATATAAATAGACGTGCAAGTGTCTATATATACACTTGTATGAATAACTGAAGAGTAGTGAGAAGAAGGGCCCAAGCCCTGTGGAAAGGCAGTATGAATTCTATAATAATTGTTTGCTCTAGCAGCTTTGTGCCCTGCCTGCAACTCTGAATGTCAGTATGGGCAGGGAGTACTGTCAACAGTGCTGAGGCATAAAACCCAGTCAGTGTACAGAGTAATGCTTTTTGGGGACCTACCAGCCACTGTCATAAATGGATTCAGTATCTGAGGCCAAGGTCTTTACAAAATTCTGTTATAGTTATGCAATTTCTGAAGTTTCTCTTCATTCAGCAGGTCCTGTTACACAAAAAAGGACTGTAAGTTGCTGGTCAGTTTATGTCACCTGGTGGTTTTGTTTGGCAGTTTAAATGTAAACTGAGTTCTCCTGAAAATAGGATAATAAAACAAAGGTTACCTAGCACTTCTAAACAGATGGCTACTTAGACTCAAATTTCACTAGAAGCCTGCAGTGTACCTGATAAAACGAAATTGGAGGAACACAACATTGGTGACTGTAATAGCATGACTGTATTGTGTAATAACTATAATAGTGACAGTATCTGAAAGTGTAACCTTTAATTAATCTGCCTGTTTCTCCAAACTATTTAGGAAGTAAAAATAACGCCTATTTCACATATGTTGTGAAAATTAAATTTCCCAACAGGTAGGAACATAGGAATGTCTCCACAATGTCAAACCAAACTACCGTCTAACACAGTATTTTTGTCTTCGAGGGTGGTATCTGTTAGGATGCACAAGAGAGAAAAAAGAAAATGTGGCAAGCGGAGAGTGACACTGTCTGGTTTATAATTTCCTCCTTTCAGCAGGAATCCTCTTGAGCCTCAGTTTGCTTTCAAAGCATCTTGTGTAATAGTCCAGAATGGTGCTTTCCCTTATTTTAATGCATTTATTTGCTTTAGGATTGCTCCTCTCCTCTGCCATCCAGGCCTTCCTATTCAGTTTGGTGTTATGCACAGTGCATTCCATTTGACTCAAGAACCTATCATACATTTTCAAAAATCATATAAGAAACCAGGTCTTTTGAGAGTCACTGGCTATTGTTGATAGGTACTTGAGTTCTGCAGCAGCCAGGGAAAAATGTTGCTAGAATCTGAGTACGGTTTTGCAAATGAAGGTAGTGAGTCAATTTGACCCCTGTAGTGTGTTCAGGGAGGGAAGAGGGGGACAGTAGAAATTGGGATACTTTAAGCTTGGAGTTATCCAGGATTGAAGTAGAGAATTTAGAATAGTTTGGGTTGGAAGGTTCCTTTACAGATCATCTAGGGCAACCTCACCTGCAACAAGCAGGGACATCTTCAACTAGGTCAAGTTGCTCACAGCCCTGTCCAACCTCACCTTGAATATTGCCAGTGATGAAGTATCTACCATCACTCTGGGGGAACCTGTTCCAATGTTTCACCATCCTCATAGTGGGGACAAAAAAGAAAATAATTGTCTTGTATCTAGTCTAAATCCTACTCTTTTACTTTAAAACTATTAACCCTTGTCCTATTGCAACAAGCCCTACTAAAGTCTGTCTCCATCTTTCTTTTAAGCCTCCTTTGAGTACTGAGAGGCTGCAATAAAATCTCTGTGGAGCCTTCCATCTAGCAACTTGTCCTGAGCATACTTTTCAGTTTTGTTTTTCCTGTCATCGTTGCTACTGGTAGTAGATATCTGTGAAATGTTTATATGTTAGAGTACTCTAGTATCCTTTTAGATGAGATGTAAGCAAATGGAAACCTGTAGCCTGTGCTGCTGATGCACAAGACCATAGTATCATAAAAGATTGATGTATCTGCCAAAACTGCCCTGCTGTGTCTCTGTTATAGGCAGAAGTGTTGGTTTCTAACTTTTGTGGGTGGTTCTTGTTGAAGGGTTCAAGGGTGTGGGATCCTGGCTGTTCTCCTTTTGATACTGACTTCTCTCCTAGCACTTGCTAAAAGTAGCACTGAAATCAGTCCAGGTCCCGCCGATGGGGGATGTGGAGAGAGGTGAAAGTGCACACCACAAAAACATAATTTTCTTTTCACTTCATTGTTCCCTCTCCATCTGACTTGGCAGGTGTGCTGAGTGGGAATGGTGTGCAAATCGATCTTGAAGCAATCAATGACACGGCAGCTGGCCAGAGCTGAACATCAATGCGTTGATCGCCTCCAAATCAATTCACACACTGCTCTTGCTCGGGTTACCTGCCATTTCAGAAGAAGGGAGGGATAGGGAAGCGAGAAGAAAATTGCACAAAAAGTATTCTGGGACCTTTCTAAATAGGCCACTTACTTGCAAACCTTCCTCCCTCATACACGCATTTATACTCGATGTAAGTATGTGATAAGGTTACAAGGCAATGTCTTGTTTGACGACTTAGAAACTGCTCAGAGGGAGTAGAGGGGGGCCCTGGAGAATTACTAGAAAATTATGTGGAAGAGATAGTGGTTCTGCATCTTCACTGTTTTCCACCTTGCGTGTTACGTATTTAAACTAGTCAAGTACTGCTGTTTGGATGCGTGCAAGCTTAAATTATCAGATAGGGCACTGTGCCATGGAGAACTATGGCTTCTAATTTCTGAACACTCCTCAAGGTGAACAGTTTTTGTTTTGCTTTAATAAGCCAGAAGTTGTGTGTGTCGAAAGAGCATTTTGTACAAAGATCTCAATTTATTTGGCAAACTTCCATGCATTAAGTCTCCCTGCTTTGCTGTCAAGGAGTCAGGTATTGTTATCTCCATTAAGACCAAGTGAGGCAGGAATAAATGCCTGCTCTCCTTGTATTCTGCTGCTTCCTTTTTTCCCTTTCTTCAGACGGGTAGCAGCCCTTAATTTAGAGTGTAGATCACTGGCCCCAGCAGAACAGGGAAAGTACCTCATCCCCATGCCAACATGAGGACCTCTCCCTTTTTTTTCTGCAAGTGTCTGTCTGTAATCCAGTTCGGTGCCATCCTTAGGGATTCTCTTGTCTGTGCTACAGTTGCCATGGTCCCTAGGGAAGCAGTTGGCAAATAATTTAGGGATAGGACCACCCAGCAGCCCCTTCTCCCTGCCTGTCACTGATGTGAGTCCCTGGTAAACAGCACAGTCTTGCATGGGAGCAAGAATATGTATGCACAGAGGATAATCCAGCAGGGGACCCTAACCTACACAAGGGCAGCAAGAATCATACATGGTACATATCAGCTTGCTGGGGGGAATGCTGTTGGCCGAGTGAATTACTTAAAGCTATGCTGAAAGGTAATGGCAGATCCATGAAAATATTTGTATATCATATGCTTCAGCTCCTGCTTCTTCTCACAATAACACTGGTGCTGGATGATTAAATATAGTTGGAGGCTTTCACTGTGGAGAGGTCTCTGTCCCCTTACAGTTTAGGGTACCATGAAGCCTTACGTGACATCGGAGTTGTATCACTCTTAGTGCAAATGATACCTGCTCTGCTCATGCTGTTACTCTATATCCGTAAGGAAGAACTACTATTAATTTATTTTGTGTATTACTGATTAATTTTAATCATGCTTGTCTATTTTCAGTAGTCTAGTTGCAGCAAATCATAACAGGAAGCAAATATTGGCCACTGCCTTAGGAACACATTGGATTGCAAGCAATTTGTGGCAGAAGTTGTCTCTGATGTGATGAAGCTTTATTTCTAACTGGGGAACAAGAGTTTGAAGGTTGTCTGTCACATGTCCTTTCCTGCTCTGAGATAAAGCTAGCAGGTGGAGCCAGGCAGGTGACCGTATAGCAGGGACCAATAGTGAGCTGTTGCCAATTGCAAAGTCTTCTGAGAGCAACAGGGGAGGTCCAGGAAGAATTAAGTATCTGAAGCAATATAAGTACAACATTTCTTGTTGTTCTTCCAGAGAACAGCATATTCTGTTACTTTATTGAAGCTCTAAGAGAATTCAAGATAATCTCCTCTTTGTGACCCAGAGTTATAGTAGTTTAGGGTTTTTTTTAAAATTATGTTTGGTAATTTTCCATATACCTCTAAGGTTTTAAATCTGTAAATGGGGCTGCACTAGAAATGGGCCACCTTCACAAACATTGTATGTGTAAATTCCAAATTAGTGACTAGCGCAGATCAGCGAGAGTCCAAGTAGTGTAGCTGTGCAATGCATAAGAGCAGTGCCTGGACTGTGGTGTTGAGAGTAAGGAGCAGGGGAATGCATTAGCTGTTTTACTCTTTACTCATCTGATACTTGTGATGATGCTTTTCATCTGTTAGACATCTCTAAAGCCTGGATGGATGGATCTCATCTACTCAGCATGGACACTAGCTGCATGTGTAAAGGATTAGTGATGGGCTGTTGAGCTTTCAGAGTCATCCATAATTTTTTGGGTTTGTTTTTTTTCTTTTTTTTCCTTTTTTTTCCTTTTTTTTCTTTTTTTCTTTTTTCTTTTTTTTCTTTTTTTCTTTTTTTTTCTTTTTTCTTTTTTCTTTTTTCTTTTTTTCTTTTTTCTTTTTTTTCTTTTTTTCTTTTTTTTCTTTTTTCTTTTTTTTCTTTTTTTCTTTTTTTTTTCTTTTTCTTTCTCTCTTTTTTTTTTTTTTTTTTTAATGCATTGGCTTTCATGAGGGAATCCTGTCTACTATGATTATTTCTCAGGGCAGGGCTGGCTGGCAGCATCTAGAGAAGGCTACCATAGTTATGCTTTGGGTTTTATGCCAAATTGTGTTCACTATTGGTACGGGAACTATATGATAGCTGTATATATGGCTTATAGTCTCCGAGCCCTGAGAGCATTCATTTAATAGCCCCTTTCAAGATGGAGTTGCAAGGAAGTTGGAGAGAGATTATTGTCTTAATAGGCTGAATCTGGAGATGCTAATGACCATGGAAAACTAGGATGGGTGGCATGACCAAAGGTTCTCATAGTTATGTAGTTATAATGGTACTCTTGTTTAATGTACCAGTGTGCTTCACATGTTGCTTTGTGTAATAGGGAAACACAGATGAGCATTGTTAACTTCTTGAGGATTCTTGTGTCAAGACTCCCCCAAACTAGATTCTATCCAGATAACTCAGGCTCTAGGATGCGTGTCCATGTGGAAGTGTAACCTAGCTGTTATCGCTCTGAGCTGCCCAGCTGTTGTCTCCTAGAAAAGCCTATGGGACTTTACTGTGCAAGCCAAGGTCAGAGCAAGTTGAAATCTTGTTTTCTAGTCCCCTCTGATTCTTGTGTGTTTGAGCTACTTTCTTCAAGTCTAAAGACTGGAACTGAGGAACAGCTCAGCAAGCAGCTGCAGACTGCTATGGGGCACCCCTGAGAACTGGGGGACTCCCAGAGATGCTGAATCTAAGCTATGGAGATGCTGTCATGGCAGGGATAAAACACCATCATTTAAGCAACATGCACAGAGGATTTTTCTGGTAGAGGTACTGATGGGTTTTTTATATCCTGTATTGGCTTTGTGAGACTTTTTAGAGTAATTCTAAGATAGCTGAAGTATCTCTTGGACTTGAGCATTTTGGTTACGGCTTTTGATGTACTCAAAAGGACTGTTTGGTATATTTTCCCATCTCTAGAGTGTGGGGATAGAAAATAAAACCTACTGATTGCTACCTTCTGATTACAGCCCATGTTAGGCTGTTACTTGGAAATGAAAGCCCAAACTGCGACTATTCCCTTGTTCTGGAGAAAAGGATTCATTTCTTCCCTTTTGAATGTGGTTCTTGTGCTGTCCCACTAACACTTAATTCTGACCGAGGAAGGTGGTTCTGTACCTCTTCTGTGGCCCAATGGAGCCTCTCCTCCTCCAGGCCCTTAGTGAACAACTGGAGGAGGCAGGGAAGAAATTAAAGGAGAATAGGGGAGGAGAAAAGCCTGATAAACTTATAATGTTCAAGTTTTGACTTTGGCCTCTAATTTCCCCAACTGGGAGCTGGTCCTTGAACCCTCATAGGGGACCTCTGTAGCTCCTGGATTCTCTCATTATTCTCTGCCCCCCCGGGCCTCTCAGCTTAAATTGCCACATTTCACTCTTCTTGCTCAGTCTGCACACTGACACAGAATGGAAATGCATTGCCACCTGACCCGGCTGACCGATAATGGCTGGGAAAATTGTACATTCATGCCCATAATCAGACTTAAGAGATGCAAGGAAATAAAACTTAGCCTGCCCCAATCCCAATTATTTCTATTTCTCAGTCTAGTAATCTCACAACCTGGCATGGGAGGGCACACTGAGAACTTTAATAGTCTTGCACAACACACAGAGCATCTCCTGCATGCTGAAATGTGAGGGTTGTCAGGATAAATGAGAATGGCTTAGGAGATGTGTTGTGCGGACTCTGTGGAGCTCCTTGATGAGCGTTTCCAAGGACATCTTCCTTGTAGACAGATTCTTGGAGATGTGCGCTGTGTTGGGGATGGAGGATTGCCTTTGGGTGCTGCTTTAAACCACAGTCTGGTTACAGCTGCATGCCTAAGACCTGTTTGACCTGCTGTCTGCTTGGAGGGGAACTTGTGGGGCCGAATCCGAGGTGGGAAATGTTCCAGGGCTCCCTGAAGTCAGCTGTGGGCTAGTGCACTATGAGATACACCCAGTGCCTGGGAACAGAATGGAACAGCATGTGCCAGAGCAGAGATCACGGAATCATAGAACAATTTGGGCTGGAAAGGAACTTAAAGATCATCCAGTTCCAACCCCCCTGCCACGGTCAGGGACACCTCCTACCAGACCAGGCTGCCCAAGGCCCCATCCTGCCTGGCCTTGAACACCCGCAGGGATGGGGCAGACACAGCTTCCCTGGGCAGCCTGTGCCAGTGCCTCACCATTCGCATGGTGAAGAAATTCCCGCTTATGTCTAATCACAATCTGCCCCTCGGATGATGTGTAACAAGACCGGGAGGCCGCTCCTCCTGCTAGAGCAAACAAGGTGGTGACAGAAGCCTTTCTCCTGCCGGCGCGGCCGGGGCTGGGGGCCGCCTGCCAGGGGCGGGAGCGAGCGAGCGGCCCCCGGGCGGGCGCAGTGCGGCTGGCTGACCGCGCGGGGGCGCTGCCGGCCCGCGATGGCGCCGCGAGCGGCGGGACAAAAGGCGCGGCCGGCGGCCCCGCCCCGGGCTGGGGGTGCCGGAGGGGCCCGGAAAGCACCGGCGGGGACGGAATCTGCTCTTCAAGAGCAAATGAGCGGGATGCTTCTGGGCAGGATCCCAGCGGCCCCTTTGCCAGGCTGGGGAGGGAAATCGCTTGTACTTTCATTCCCCTCTTTGATCCCAGCCCGTATGTAAAAGAATAGTAATTACGTTTAGGCAGCACCTTTTACCCCACAGCATCCAAATTCAAATACAAACCTGAAGATCAGCTTCTTCCTTTTTCTTTTTTCTTTAAGGTCCCGAAAATAAAGTTAAACAGCTGCTCTCTGGCTTTTCTCTGGTCTTCCAGGAAGAAGTTCTCGACAACTTTCGATACTTTCTTATGAGAAAGATAGGGGGGAAACCCCCTTTTTATCAGGGCCTGTACCAATAAGATAAGGCGTAATGGTTTTAAACTAAGAAGTTTAGATATTGGGAAGATTTTTTTATATATATATATATACCGAGGGTGGTGAAACACTGTCACAAGCTGCCCCGAGAGGTAGTAGAGGCCACACCCCTGGAAACATTGAAGGTCAGGTTGGATGGGTCTCTGAGTAACCTGGTCGAGTTGAAGGTGTCCCTGGGAGGTTGGACTGAGTGACCGATAAAGGTCCCTTCCAACCCCGAGGATTCCCTTTGCGGTCTCCCTTTTGTTGGCTGTACGGGCTGCAGTCCCCTGGGTGGCAGCCCGAGCTCCTCATTCATCTTCATAACAACCGCTTAGTGTAAAATTAACAACAACTTAACTAACTACAGCAATAACCGTGGTCCTGCGTTACCACAGATTGATGAGGATTGCTTAGTTACAATCAGCTGGGGTTCAAGGCGGAGAGGGGAAAGGCTGCCAAATCAATAGCTCTCCCAAAGTTTAAAACTTAATCTTCGCCCTCTAGTGCTGGTGATGCTCGGGGGCTTGTGGCTGGGCTGGGAGGAGAAAAGGGAGGGAGGGGAATTTCCTTTCCTTCCCCTGGAAAGTTAGCGCTTAGTATTTGCTTTGTGGGCAGAAGAGGACAAAGTCTGTTTCTTAGCGGGTGTATCTGTTCACACCTGATTTCTTCAGCTTGTATCTCGAAAAAGGTCCGAGCGGTTGATTACCTCAGTATGTTTTGTCTTTAATTCCTTCAATTCCCTCACTGTTTACATTCGCAGCTTAACCTTCTAAAACGCAGCAGCGGGACCTCTAAATGAGCTGACAATCGATCCCCAAACAACAATGCATGAGAAAGAGAGAGGCTCTTGGACAAATCGGTTCCTACTCCGACTAATACGGTGTGTTTGGTATCTGCCTCTCGTTTCCCACATAAACTCAGAGACGTTCATCACAAGAAACAAAGGACAACGGGAAAACAGTTAAGTACACCTAGAGCTGCATCCAAACAAAAGAAGAAAAAGCCTAAACAAACCCAAGGTTTTCTATTTTTCCCTGAGCCAAGTAATCCCTTTGATTACATCTAATACCTGCCAAAACCCAGATGGTATGCCCACCCATCTCACAGTGTGATAATGCCACATTGTGAAATCTAGCCATTAATATTAATTGTCAGCTAGAGAATCTGCCTGAACTACTAAAGCTCGAGGTTGCCTTGAGAAAGCAGGGCATGATTTAGCAGGGATTTTAAGATAATTCTTATTCTTTCGCTCTCTATCTCACATACATAGAATGTTAAACAAGGCCCGAGAATGCAATTCCATTTTCTCCCTCTCGCAAATCTTGTCTTAAACCTTTGTGTACTTGGGGTCTCCACCCGCTGACCAAAATATTACCTTAAGTTGCTGTGGGTGTGCAGGTTTCACATAGGTAGAGCGTACACGTACAGCACTGACTGAATCCTGATGCCCTGCTCAAGATGGATGTGCCCTACCACGCACATATGACTTTTCTTCTCTCTTTCCATTGCTTCCCCAAAACCCCTCTGAATAATGGACTTGGTAATCCTTAAGAATTACTAGAGAAGTCTTTTGGAAACTATTCCTTTTTTCTTTCAGTTTATTATACGCATTGGAAACTCAGTGGTTGAAGCTGGCACTTCTAGGATAGAGTAAAAAATCTATGCAAACAAGACAGTGGCAAGCGTACTGAGGCCTAGAAATTCAGGTTCCAGAGTCTGCCGTTCTGTCCTTCCTTAGCACCTGGCTATTCTGTGGCAATTTAAGTAATAAGGCTTTTTGAAATGGGAACAGTCAGATATATAAATACATGAATATGTAAATAAGACTTGTACTATCAGAGTTTCATATCAGTGTAAGTGTGCATGAGGATACGTTTCTTTCTTTGTCATTTTCCTTCCCACTGAAAACCTTTGCGGCTCTTTTATCTCCTTGGAGTTTGACTTGAATCTCTTGAAATCCTACCAGAAGAGCTTTTGGGTCATTTTTTTGACAGCGGCAGCTCCTTGGAAAGGTATGAGCTGCACTCACCCAACGCTATGCAGAAAATACATTGGCATGGACTTCATAGAATGCCTGAAAACCTGCATGGCTTTCCCAAGAAGTTGCCACTACCCCCACTGCCAGCTCTTATGTCATCAACAGCCAGCCTGGGCCTGCTCTGCGTTACTTTTGCATCCTTTCTCTGGTATCGGCTGAGTGACACCAGGAAGAGAGAGATGTGAAATAAAAAGTAGAACAAAGGACCCCTTTCCTGCCACTGCTGAAGCTGATGGCAAGAGTCCTGCTGACTTCAGCAACACTAATGTTGTTAAGAATAGGTTTGTACTAAATTCACTGTTGTGTCTGCAGCTCGTGTAGACTTATCTAGACTTACAACATGTGTGCACATGCACGGTGAGGTGAAACGTACAGTTTTTGGCAATTGAAAGTTTAATCAAAAGGCCACTTTTTCTGTCTGTTATTTTTGGGCCCAGGCTCCCAAGGGTCAGCCTGAAGACGTTTCATGCTGCTTCTAATCAATTTTATACCAGGAAGCAGTGTGAGGTCTGGCTACCAGAGAGCCTGAGTGGCATGGATCTCAGCACTGGTAAGAGAGCTTGAGAAATATGTTGGGGATTTTGGGGCATAAACAAATGTTTCCTAATCTTTTCTGCAACTCGGTCAGGCATGTACTGACAAGCAGATGTCGATTGGAGCTGAAAACCAGCAGGTTCTACTACAGTGTAACCTGTAAATCCACATCTTGACAGGCGTGTTATGGTACGCAGAGTTATAGTCTCAGGGAAATAAGGTAACACAGGAATCAGATCATGGAATCAAATAATGTGATTATCACTGCTTTTTTTTGCTTTGTGTAGCTAAATGAATCAGGTAGTAGTTTGTACTAATTGTTTCCTATATGACTGTTTAGATCAGACTTGATTTTTTGGAGATTGCAGCCCTGGAGGATTACATGATTTTGATGATACAGACCTTCCTTTCTTGGCCTGTTTCTTTCCCATATCCTTGCCATCCTGTGATTGCCTCTTCCATGGCTGGGCAAGCATAGATAGATCTGTACTTACTCCTGGGGATTCTGTTCCTTACTCCACACACCTTGTAGAAAACCACATGGGAACCACATATAAGAAGAGGAAGAACTAGGAGTTGTGGGGTCAGAGCTGGAGCAAGACTTCTCAGAGGGCTGGCAAGACCAAATTTTACTGTTTCAGCTGTGAGATCTTTGGACCTTGCCTGGTGACCCTGGAGCTGTCAGTGGTTAGAAGGTTGGGAAAGAAATATTCCTGCTGTCAGAAGGGGGATGCTTTTCCAACATGGGCTGTAGCAGCCAGCCCAAACACTCACTTCATACTAGCAACAACAGCAGTAACCGTGGCTTCAGGGGACTTGGCAGACCCTTACTGCTTGCTGTTGTAGTTAGGTGCTGGTTCTGTTCCTGGAAAGACAGGAATCTCTATTTACCTGAAAGACCCTTAAAATAACAGAAAGAATCTGCAGGGAGTGTGATCAGGCCTGGTGCTTGTGCTCTTGGCAATGTGAAACTTAGGTTTATGGGGATTTCTAGCACATTTGCAGGCAGAAAATGCAAAGAGCACATCTCCGTGGGCTGCACTGACCTCTGCTTTACAGGTGTATTATCCCTACACTGTTCTAAGTAGGTCCTATACCCATATAAGCTAAAGAAGTCCTATTAAAATAACGTATTTTCCACTGCATGCAGCTGTGACTCTTCCTGTGTGCAGCGATGGTGCTTTGACCAGTAGTTGTTTCTTTCTGGGGACAGGTTTCCTCTGGAAAAGCAAAACTATTAAGGATGCCCCCTGCCTGTATTGGCAGTGAGAGATCTGCAGGATGCCCAAGTGGATGATGATCCCAAAGCTTGTTTCTAGGGTAAGGAATGAGCTTCTTGAAGAGTTAATAGTGAGCAGTTTGGTATGGTGTTCACTGTGTTGCATCTGTTTTTAAAATCATCTATTGAATCTATCAGGGAAAAGCTAATTTTAGCATATAAATGCTACTCTTAACAGCAGAGTATCTGAGGAGTGTTATAATTCTAGCCCATTATGGAGGGCAGCTCTTTAGCTATGCAAATAGCAGAGTTCTGGTAGTTTGGACTTTTCTCGGTTTAAAGAATTAACTGATCTGTCTGCTCCTCTTGCAGAGGAAAGCTGGGAGAGAGCATCGTGTTCTAGCATTTCAGCTGCTTCACTGCCAAGTATTAGACCAAACTTAACCTTCATCAGCAGTTTAATCTAATGATGTGGTTCTGTAGCTGATTTAAATCAGTACTGCACTGGTTTGCTCTCTTCTCCGCCCTGCAGCTGTGTGCTCTTGTTGTGTACTGCTGCTCTTGCTCACCTCTGCCTTCACTTGCTCGATGCAGCTTTGCTAAACCAGCAGAAAACTGTCTCGGCAAAACGTGGCAAATATTTCTTTGTTGGCTTAGAGAGCTGAATGAGGTCAGCAAGGTGGCAGTGCCAAACCTGGGGTGGAAGCGTCTCTTGTGTGGACAGGCGTGATTCCACGAGATGGGTGAGCCACCCTAATAGCTCACTGCTGCTGGGAAAAGCGTTCCCAGCAGTGGTGTGGTGCCACCCCTGTGGATGGTGGACTTGGCCAGTCTGTGGAGTCATACATAACTTTCCATATGGGGGTTCCCAGAGGATTCCCTGTTGTGGGCCTCAGTCACTTGCCCAAGATTACAAAGGCAGTGGCAGAGCCAAAATCCCAAGCTAACTGCAGCGGAACAAAACCTCACTCCTTTCTGTAGTTTAAACAAAAGTTTTATTTTGATTAACAGGAGCCTAAAAAAGAACTCAGTGCAACATAGAATAAAGGTACTTACAAAGCAACATCCTGGAACCAAGATCTTTTTCCCCAAGCACCTTTTGTTCGGGTTAAGGCGCAACCGTAAACCACAAAAAGCAGACTTTTAGCCGGTGGGAAGGGATGCAGTTCCCCTGAACTTCCACTGGGCTCCTCTGCTGTTTCAGTCAACAGAAGCACCAATTAAATGCTTCCTAGTCTAAACCGAGCTAGTTTCCAGTTGAGATCCCAGCCTGTAGGCTCAGTATTGTTTCTGTCCATAGGTTCGCGTTACCAAACCTGACAGGTGTCACAGGGGTTACTCTGTTCTTAGTACTTTGAATTATAAAGGAATCCTGAAATAATAAAAATATCTGAGAAGAAAAGGTGTTTCTAAGATATTGGGAATCCTGTTATGTGGCACTGTTCTGTTTTGCAGGCTGTCCAGATGATAGGTTACGGATGATATTGAAGCTCAGAATCATACAATGACAATTGTGTTAGACTTATACAATGACTAGAGTGCCCTCCAACTGAAGCAGGTTTCTCTTCCAGTTCATGTTTATTTTGCACTAAGTGAAACAAGGCCTTAGTTTTATATAGATATATAAATATTTCTCTATTTTTTCAAGTATTCATGAAAAATGTGACCATGTCCACCAAGGTCACATATGTAAGTATAAATAGCTGCAATTTAACATCAGTTGTTAGCAAACGAGATACCCTCAAGGTAGGGAGGCTGATAAAAAGAGGGCAGTGATGTATTAAAGATGCATTATTAGGGGGTCTATGGATATAATTTAGGCTCCACAACAAGGTCAGACTGATTTAATTTTCTCTGCAAAGGTCAGTCTGAGGCCTGGCTGTACTAACCTCTGTGCTCTCCATCTGTCTGCACTACGAGCCAGACACTTTCAAAAGGTGATTGTGTGTTCATGGCTGGATACAAACACATTGAAATTACCTCCAGGTCTGGGCTCCCAGAAGTGTTTACTTGGAGCCACTGTAGTAACTGGTACCTATGGAACTTTACATTTGGCTGCTGCTTTGAAGTGTTGCTAAGAGCATCCAATATTTAGAATTTCCTAATGTTGCAATTGCTGATGAGTATTCAGCTTCATAAATGCATCACTGTAGTTTCATAAACTCTTTATGCAGGTTTATACCGTGACCCTTGAAACATTTTTTTTTTCTTTTTTGAAGCGCTGGGAAAAGTATAAAAAGGTAAAGGTGGAAAAAAAACCCTTACAGTATTCACTTTCCCCAAAACGAGAAAAAATGAAGAAAGCAGTGTTTGTGGACATCTTTATTTGATAGTCCAGGTCTTTTAAAAATCTTCCTTCATAAGCAAGGAATTCTTTAAAAATAATTGACAGGACAAAATAAATATGCAATGTGCTGGTATCTGTTAGTCATTTTCTTGCAGTTTTTTTTCACTTCACACTAAACATTTCTGAATTCTCTCTTCATTTTAAGTAGGAAACAGATTTATTAATCTGAATGCGACAACTAGAGAAAATGAGGCCAGTGAGTGCTTTGAGCTTTCAATAAATATTTAGCTCAATGAAAAAGCCACAAACATTAAATAGCACTTGCTTTAATAAAAGGAAAAACCTGTACATTTAGTGGAAGATACACTTACTCTTTTTAAAATTGAGTCCTATTGTTTACCTGTATGATTTGGGCTAAAAGGTTATGAATTGATACTGCTTTCATTTTAGGTAAAGGGTATTATTATTAACGGTGAAATCATATAAAATGGTGTGAAATAATTGAATGTACTATGCTAGCACAAACAAAAAAGGCTTCTCACGGTGCTCTTTCTCTCTAAGGTAATGTAAGTCTTCCTTATGTACGATGCTTTATATGCACCTGGTTTCAGTAATAATTTTACATTCATACTGTAAAAGTTGCAAAGGTAGAAAATCCCTCTTTGAACCAACAAAATCCCTATCAAGGAATTCTGAGCATAGGAATTTGTTTACCAGGCTGTCGTTTAATCTGAGGAATACAGGCAGAAATCCGAAAATCTGACTTAAAGTTACTTTGTTATGATCTGTATTATTATTCTTGCGTCTCCCTCTGTTCGGGTGGCCTTACAGTAGGCAGGCTCAAGGCAAGACAGGACCAGACACTCTATGGTGAGTTGCGCCCATGCACACCCTGCCATTTATTTTCTAAGAGAGCGCTTGCCTTTTCATTGGGTTCAAGGGTTGCTGGAACACCCTGTCTTTTGGGAGGTGTGCTGGTGTCCTTGGATTAGCCACCTGGAATCACTGGGTAGTGACACAAGAAGTCGCCCCCTGTGAGATGACCACAGTGGGGTCCTGGCTCCCACTGGGGCTGATACTTGGGTTCTTCTCACTGAGTGGGTACATCTGGAGTAATTGCTATTTGTGGTACTGTTGTCTAGCTATAGGAGTATTAAGGTATTCATTACACCAACTGTTTGCTTTAAAATACTTTGTGGGTGAGCTTTTATTGCTCAGGAATGACGCCAGATGGACAGTCCCGAGGAACAAAGTCCTTGCATTATCTACAGAACAGGTATGGCACAGGCAGTGGCACAGGAAGGTTTCCTCCTCTGTCTCCCTGTCCACCAGCCTGACCCCAGAGTCTGTGCCTCTTCTCTTCAGAGAAGCCAGCAACAGGGAATCCTGTAGAGGTGGCAAATTTGGAGACATATTTGACGCAGAGGCAGAATGGGGAATTCCCTTGGAATCAGACTATTGACAATTTGTTAAAGCATCTTTCCTAGAAGCAGAGGCAATTTTTAGAGGGGTTGCTGTCTATTGCATTCATTCTGGCTCCAGCACCTGGAGCTGTAACACACCTTTTAGAATCGGTTCTGTCCCTCCAATTAGGGGAGGAACGCGGTTTCCAACAGAGCCTGAGCACCGATGAAGAGCTGGTAACGTCCGTCCTTGTGTCAATATTGCAGCCATTCACGCAGAACAAAATACCTGTTGTGCACGGTTCCTTAATGACAGTCGCTGCGCTTTGTTTGCCTAGCACTTTAGAGTGGGATACTGCTTATCTGGTGTCTGTTGGGGACTGCTGTGTGAAACAGGCACCCGCCCTTCCAAATCCTGGCTAATTTCTTGCTTTCCTTAAACACCAAGCCCAGAGCAGGCTGAAAAAACGCCACCAGCCCTGTCAGCTCTCAGGATATGCACTCATCTGTCTGTCTGGCACACTGTTCCCTAAAAAGCCTTAGTAGGGGCTGGGCCTAAGGCTAAAATGGCTTGGGCTTAGAATGGAAACACTGACAAACCCTTCATATGACAATATTGGCAACTTCTTCATCAGGGCAGCACCACTCAGAACACAGCACTGCTTCTTGACTTTCCTTACCTTCTGCTCGCTCAGAAAGCAAAACAAAATGGAAAACTGGGAGTCTCTTAAAAACATACGTTCTTCTCAGTGGAGCAGTGAGTTCTGAGTTGGCCTCGCGCTGCGCTCTTAGGGGCCACAGGAGTTTAAGGGTTCAGGTTTACCTCATCTCAAAGCATGCATTTCCTCTTTGAAATGGAAAAATCTTATGCCACAAAAAATGGGCAGCTACTTTTTGATCACGCATTCGGTGGTTTGTTTTTTTTTTTGTTTTTTTTTTTTTTTATGTGCAAGACATGACATGCTCTGTCAAGCCACTGTATTCAAACTTCCCCTCATATATTTCATTTTTATTAGCAGTGAAGGACAGGCGATTTGAATCTTAATACTACAAGGTGATCTGTATGTGAAGTGTAGAACACCTAGGCGTGCAAAATGATACAGCTATTGCGATGAACTCACATGCTTTGCATTTAAATTTCAAGGCGTTTTTCCATGCCATGCCCTACTAGGGGCATTAGTGGAAATTAAGATGTGAGGGGTGCAGGCCACTTCTATGCCATTGTGTATTTCCCTCTCCTATTGTTAAGTTTTTGATTCCACTCTTCCCTTGATTCGTATTTGTACTCCTGCCAAGTTCCCAGGGAGCAGCAAAGCTGCTCCTTGTATTGTTATTATTTTTAAGCAGCGCTTTAGAGAAGTCAGTCTTTTGTGGAGGAGAAAGCATCAGGCATTAGGCAGATGAAGGCAATTTCTGCATTGCAGAATTACTTTCTAACATGTGCTTGTCTTGTGGGGCAGAACTGTAACTATTCACAGCTCCTGTCCTTGTGCTCCTTGCGAAACTCATTCCAAGTCAAGATCTTCCAGTTGTCCTCTACATGCCTGGACCTGGCCATTTGGTTTGAATGGCTCCCTGTGCTCCAGAAACGCTCTTCCTTCTGATCCATCACTGACTGGTAGGAGCAGAATGCTGGCAGCAGGTTAGCTGAGCTGCTGTTGGGAAAGAAATGGAATAAACAGGTTAAAAAAGGTCTGGGTTCCCAAGCGAGTGCAAGGTGAGCCGAGTCTTGGGGAACAGCAGCTGCCAGTACGAATGGTTTCCCTAAGAGGTGTGGAGCAGGTCAGGCAGTGCCCTGTCGTGGGGCCCTTCTGGGACAGGCAGAGGCCTCCCTGCTCTCCGAGCTGACTTCAGAGCTTTGCCCCTGCAGCACTCAGGAGGTCACTGAGTTTGCAGGCACTGGAGGAATGTGCTTTCAGCTTTGGCAAAGCTCCCATACCAGAGGAAGCTATCCCATTTGTTCCTCAGTTTTCCTCTGCAAAGAGGGGGCAGGGGCAGAGAGAGGACAAAGATGAATTTCTCTTGCAATGGACACTAGTGGTGCAAAGTGCTACATAAAACCTGGGTAACGTAAACCCTTCCCTCTTCCCCGTCCATGCAGAGAACCAGAACAAATTGTATATGCTGCTTTACCTGTATTTTGATGTCTCAAGGCACACGCAGATCTCAGGCTCGGTCTATATCGAGGACAATTTCCAGAGTATCATGTGGGAAGCAAGATCAAACTTTTAATCCCTGAAATTAAAAAGGACACCTTACTTAATAGTGGGGGAGGGGAAAAATGCTTTAGGACACATGCAGATAATTAAAAGCAAGAGCATTTCACAGTGTGGACAACATCCTGACCTGAAGCATGATGAACTGATCCAATGCCTTTTGCACAGCTACAAGTTTATAGTGTTCTGGAGTGTTGTTTATGTTACTATATAAAAAGGTGAGAAAATCTATTCGGTTGTTTTCTGCTTCCCCCAACTAAGCAGATGGCAATTCATAGCTCAAATTGTTTTTTAAGCCATTTCACATTTTACTAATAAGTACAATATGCTTTTCAACAACAAATCATGCTTAGGTACTTCTGCAGAGGTTGCACGATTGCTCAGGTAGCTCAGAAAGCAAAGAGCTTATGAATCCTGTTGCATTATAAGGGCAAACGTTTTCCAGTTACTTCTCAACCAGTGGAAAACACAAGCTAAAACCTCTTCTACTTTGTGTTTCAAATGATGTCTAACTTTGGAGGCCACAAATAATACAGTGTGTGTACTTTAACTGCCTAGATTTGAGATTGTTTCCACCACCTATGTTCCTGGTAGAATATACCACGCTTTTTAAGGAGCTTGAATATTCTTTATATTTTAAGTGTATATATGTAGGTGGCCATTGGGAAAATTAAATAAATATTCAGCAGTTCTATTTCGGGGAAGTTTTGGTGCTTTAGAATGAAAACTGTTAATGGTCCACACATTGGAAAATTCTCACAATTTCATCCATGGGTTTATCAAAACCTGTTAAATTATACGAGTGCAGAAATAAGGAAGAGTGTTTTTTATTATTAATTGACACTCATTTTTAGTTGGCATGTGGTGGCAGGTCCTCCAAGCAAATCCCAGATATAGATTAGAGCTGAAAGTTTTGGAAATGTTATAAATCCTTGTAGCGTCGCAGAAAGGAAGCGCAATAGTAAACTGACAAATTGAATATATCTGTTTTTTCCCAATGTAATTCACAGTTTCTTCCTATTATTTTTTACTACCCGTGGAGATAAAGCAAAACAAATTCCTCAAAACAGAGAGAAATATATTTCCAGATACCTTTTCCCATTAAGAAATATATCTTTCTTATATATACGTACTGTCAAATATCTATCTGTTCCTTTTTTACGCCGCATCTACAGCTCGAAGTGTTGGCTATGCAAATACTGCAGAAGCAACGCTTAACATATGTGCCGCATGCCTCGCTATAGACAGGCAGGAAACTCCATATAATAATTAAGAGCCTGAACATGTTATCTTTCAGTTAGAGTTTTACCTAATCTGTTCTGTGATCTCGGGGCTGGTATGCGGTGCAAAAACGCGGCGCTGTGCTTCCAACTCGGAGGGGCAGGGGGAGCGGGGAGCCGGAGAAAATGAAGCAGAACTGGGAAGATGACAAAGTGGCGAGCGCTGATTTATGGCAGGAGCCTCTCTGCTCGTTTCCAGCTGTTGAAAGGCGGGCGGCTCGGGCTCGGGGCTGGCGGCAGCCGCTCCCGGGGGCTCGGCAGCCGAACTGGCCTTCCCGGGGCTACGGCAACAGCGGGATGGGAGCGGGGTGGGGGGGGGGGAGGACGGGACACGGGACCCGCAACCCCGGTGGAAAATGCCACCGAGGGCAGCCAAGTGAGGGGCGAGTAAATAAATTAAGAACGGAGAGCAGATCGGGTGAAACCGCCAGGCGTTCCTTCCCAGTAAACAGTGAGCTTTATAATTTCCAGGTGTTGGGGAAAGCCGTTGTCTCATAGTTTATAAATCCTTGCTGGGGGGGGAGGGAGGGGGAGAATCTTTGGAGGTGAATGAAACATCAAATCACGAGGCTCCATGTAGATTTATGATTGCATAAGAGGCTCGATCATTTCCATATATTGAAATGTGCTGTCCTTTCTGCGACTGCCCAGCCCTCGGAGGGAGAGAGACGCTCGATTCTGCCTTGATCAATGCTGCCTGTGAAGCAAGGAGGAGGAGAAGGGGGTGGGGTGGGGGGGCAGGCTGGCACCAGATGGAGCAGGGTCTAGGGAAAGGTCAAGGTTAGCTCAGGCTGCTATTGAATCGGTTGCAGCCTCACAGATAGATCTCTGCCTCGGAGGCACCCACTGGGGTTTCTCAGAATCAAATCTAATAGAAAAGGCAGTCACAGAATGAAATCGCTTCATCTGAATGCTAAAATTGTTATTAGGCTACATTAGAGAGATACTGGGCACGTGATTACCAAAAAAGGAAGCATGCCTAGCAGTTTGTGACTGAAATAAAAGCTGTGAATATGTTGATACCATCGGCAATGTGCAAGGATAATAGATAACAGGAGAGAGGGGCAGGGAGAGATGTGTGTGTGTAACGAACAGATTAACATATTGATGTGCATGTATATATCTCTACAAAATTATTTGTATATGCCTCTCTGTGGGGGCATTTTTGTACGTACACGGATCGCAGAACTTGACTCTCGCGAGTCCTGCAGCAGCTGCAGTCCTCAGAAGGACATTTGTTAATTGATTTGGATGGCAGCTACAGACCAAGAAGCTGGAGCTGAGCTGGAGAAGATGTTTGTCGGTGGGTCCTGGCAGAACTTTGCCTGCAGCCACCCTCAACTTGCGTTGCGGTGGTGTGCTGCCACTGGGATTTTTGATTGTAAGTCCTTGTGGAGGCAGGGAGCTGAGGTGTTGTTTGAGGCCTCTCTTTTTCTTTCTTGTCTTGAGCAAAACTCTGTAAGAAACATGATTAGATGTGTGCACACGTGCACGCACCCCACACACTGGCCACGGCAGCGTGATGCAAGCACACAAATACATGTTTGGAGCAGTGATGCTGTCAGCTGGCTTTCAGAGATCAAACTGAGCTCTTCCCAGTTTCCATCTCCTCCACATTACAGATTCTTTAACCTACAGCACAGCCATATCTTAAAAGAAGGATTTAGTCTTGTAAAATAAATGCCGGCTACACTAGATTAAACATGATGACTGCACTCTAAGGGTTAATAAATTTAGAATTAACAGATCATCCCAGCTTGATACAGCTACTATAGATGATTTAATATGCAGCCTAAGCAGGTTGACAGTCAGCTCACAGATGCAGATAAGATCAAACAGTCTCTTGATTCAATAGATTGAATGGTTGTACTGAGTGTCTGGAAGGTGAGTGACAGTACGTATATTGCAGGGGTTCTGATAAAGAAGGGCTTCGATTCCCCACTGCTGTGCACTGCACTGGTTTTCCTTTTCTAGCAGTCAACCTTTTCCAGCAATCAAACCTGGAGTTAACATGAAAAAAAAAAGTCTCAAATATAGTTCAGGAGAGTTATTTGAAGTTTTCAGTAATGAAAAGCTCTGTGCTTTAATAGTAATCACCATTACTATTACTAGTCTGCACTTCAGATTCCTTCTCTATAGACAAGGCCACCGCCACCCACTCGGTCCCCAGGACTCTCATCTGTCCACAGCCTCTATCTGTCCACGCTGGTCCCCTTCCCTGGCGGATCTAAATCCGCATAATTAAGGTATTTTGAACAGGAACAGCTCACCCGAGTGAACTTCTGGGGGTTGGCAAGTGCAGCCTTGTCCTAAAGGGATGTGTTGTCCAGGGGCTTTGGCTGTAGGAAACCTTGATGGTTATGGTGTGACAGAGGCAATTCCCTTGCTCTCTTTCTCAGCTCTTTTGCTTTTCTGGCTTAAAAGTTAATGTCTGTAGTAACTCTTCTGTGGTTTATGCTTTCCTTCTTGCTCTCCTGTCCTATTTAAATGGGAACGTAAAACAGTCCTCGTGGAGGCTGGTGAGCAATGAGATGACGGAGTGGTCTCTAACAATTTTTATTATTTGATCAAGAGTAAAAGCTCCGCCTGAGCCATTAGATTTTACCGTAGGAATACGTTTCCAGGCAATTTTAAAAAAGCATATTATGTATTCAATAGACCGTCACAGGTCTGAATTGTATCTTATTGTGTTATATGGGGCCACCACCATACTGATAGGAATATTTGGGTTAAAGCTACTGCACATCTGAATGCTTATAAATTAGCTGCACTGTTTAGCTTGGTGAGTTCTTTTAAACAGCCAAACGCTATATATGAAGACCCTGTGCAGTGTTGGTCTAATAAGCAACGCAAAGAGAGGCAAACGCAGAATCCACACAAGAACACTTATCTTTGTGATTTTTTTTAATGATTTCATGTGCTTTTGCTAATATTTACTAGTGAATTATACTTCTAAGGTGCTTTTAATTTGGAAACCAGTGGCTCCTTTTAATCCCTTGGTTGCTGAGTTAGAAACGAGAGGGCCTTAATGTGTATTTGAGGCTAGAGATCCACACGTGAGCATCCCCAGATTTCTGGGAGTAGGTCTGCGACACCATGCAGGGATGAGGGGACGAGGCAGCCCTTTCCTCCCCCCTTCCAGTGCCTAGGAGCACCTCTCAGGTGAGCTAATGGAGACACGAGAATCTTGACCTTTTAATTAGGGAGAGTGGGACTCAAAGGGCCGGTGCTTCTCAAGGCGAACAGGAGGTGACTTCGACACCCCTTGCGACGGAAATTCAGGAGGGGGAAAGCCCCCAAACACACACCAAAAGGCCGCTAGTGCGAACGTGAGCAGAGGCAGGAGTTGGGGAATTAGCGAGAATCAAATGAGCCCTTCGCTGAGCCGCTGGGAGCAGGGAGGAGAGGGGTGGGGAGCCGGGGGGTTCGGAGCTGGGACAAGTGGGATGCGGAGCAAGGGGAGGAGCTCGAGGATGGAAGGGTGCGGAGCAGGGAGGAGAGGGATGTGGAGGGTGCGGAGCCGGGGAGTTCGGGGTGCGGAGCGGGGACGGGGTAGGGTGCGGGAGGGCTCAGCCGCGGAGGAGCGGGGAGGAGTGGGATGCGCAGCAGAGGGGCTCGGGGTGCGGAGCAGGGAGGAGAGGGATGCGAAGGGTTGGGGGATCGGGGTGCGGAGGGGCGCGGAGCCGAGCCCGGCCGATCCCCCCCCCCCCTCCGGCAGTGATGCCGCTTCCTAAGGCGGAACCAGCGAAACCAGTTATCTGGCAGCAATTTGCATATTTATGGTGCCTCCTGCCGTTCTCCGTGATTGCTTTACAGGCAGGAAAGGTAACAGAA
This sequence comes from Coccyzus lansbergi, assembly GCA_033558105.1. Taxonomy (NCBI): domain Eukaryota; kingdom Metazoa; phylum Chordata; class Aves; order Cuculiformes; family Coccyzidae; genus Coccyzus; species Coccyzus lansbergi. The sequence goes on from JAUMJK010000225.1 coordinate 475,505, forward strand.
AAATATATAACCCCCTCTAAAAAATGGCAAAAAGGCTCAGACGTGCACAGGCTCTCTGATAGAGGAGCGCGCCTTGTAAAGCCCCTGGCAGGAAATTTGTTTACCAAACAATTTTCCGTCTTAGGATTTGAAGGCGATTGTGGGGTTGGGTTTTTTTTAATTTTTTTTTTAAGTTGCGAGGCTGAAGACGCGATGTCCGTGCTTCTGCGCAAACTGTTAGAGACGAGCGCTGATCATTTCAAGGAAAAATAATTAGCCTCGTCATATTCGCTGAATGTATACATTTAAGGAGGAGGCAATCCTTGGAGAATGGGAAAAGCATTCAATAGACACTTAAAAAGTATAGTGTCATGGTACATATATTTTTCAGTCCCACTCATAAGCAATGTACAAATGCGCAGTACAGCTTTGAATATAAAAGCTAATTAGGTCTCAATAGAGAATAGTTTCATTTTTATTGGCTCCGAGTACAATGACTGTCTAGGATACACCTCGGCTCTGAAACACTTCTGGCCTTCATCCTAGGAACTACTGTGGCTGTGTCCTCACACATCCCCATGGGTTCAGATACCTTCTGTTCTGGGTAGCCCAAACCAAGGTGCCAGGAGGTCTGCAGCTTGCCTCACCCCTGCGCTGAGGAGCCTTCAGAGCTGTGCAGGAGGGGTGGGTCACTGTGGACCACACGGCTCCAGCCACATCTAGACCAAACTTCGCACTGCTCTGGGTCAGGAATAGCACTTAAAGCCTGGTGCTATGTATGATACGGCCTGTATTCACCCTGCATTTATCTACAGAGCCGATCACTGTAACATCTGAGGATGGTGTATTGCAGCATGGATAGCCTATGAATCTCTCTCTCTCCATGTGTTTACATCTGTTTCTTTAGACACTCAGATATTGTGTAACTTATTGTGATAGGGCAAATTAAAGTCTAAATTGTGAATACATTAATTTCAGTATGGTAATATCAAACATTGTATGCATTTCTGATTTCTGCATTTAATTTCCCTGGATTTTTTTTTTTTTTTAAATGCTAGGGAATAGTTGCTCACTGAACAATAGCATGAGTACAATAAATGCCCCCGACCCCAGCATTCATACTTAATACACATCAGCTTTCTATGTAATGCTATACAATACACTTGCATGTTATTTTAATTGAGTGAAATCTTATTCATACTAGTGGCAGAAGGCATTCTTTTGACTGCAGTCAGAATTCATACTGCACTGTAAAAATTATATGTGCTGACAATAACAAATGGTGGCAAAAACTATCCAAACTGCTCAAAGGAGTGGGCTCTTATCACAGGTTATTCAGCACCACTCCTGCTACCTCTCAGCACTGCATCTTACCGTGCAGCTTTGGGCTATATAATAATATATTCTTGTGACTACCGAGAGTTGCATTAAAATATTATTGTAAGCATTCAAATTAAGCTGAGTTTTTGCATGGAATAAATATGGCAAAGAAGAAAATCCACAGTAAAGCTGTCCTTATTTTGAAATGCAGAAACAGATCTCTGCTATCTCAACAATTAATTCTTTTTCATGTGGATCCTCACACAAACTACATCACGTTCTGCAAAGCAAGTGCATTTCTTCTTTGCTAAAACTAAAAGCTGAACCTAAATGTCACCTGAAATTGTAATATAAAACAAATATAGAGAATGATGGTTGTGTATCTTATATTTCAGTTCAATGTATTCAAGCGGCTATAAGTTGAAGCTCTAAAAAGCAATGTAATAGAAGTTATTTACAAAAGATGTTAAGGCACCAATCTAAAAGCATGCTTGAGTATATGCTTACTTTAAGCCTGAAGTACAGCTGATGTGCCCAAAGATAACTATGTGCTTAAGAATTTCGCAGTACCCAAGGCCAAGTAGATTCCTCTCATTCGGGACGCATTGAGCAGGGTTAGAGGACGAAAATTCTTTTTTATTGCACTGTCCTTCTCTATTGTCCCTTACACCAAGCATGTAGGAAGAAGAGACTGTGTTCAGCAGCATACAAGAAAATGACTAAATCTTTCCTCATCCTGTGTAGCAAAACTAATACGTCAATGAGAATAACTTCTTTTTGATTGCGGATACTGAGTTTCTTAGATTAGTAACTTTTTTAATTCTTTAAAAAAAAATTATTTGTAGTATAGTTGGGTTTATTCTTCATAACAATGTTTGCCATTCCTCCTTTTCCCACCTGCCACATTCAGAACAGGGCTTTCCAGATTTCCTCACAGGGAGAGTTTGAGCCCCTTGTATCTCATCTTGCAGAGAAGTGTGAAAAGCTCCTTGTGATCCTAGGAAGATCTTGTTCATAAACAACCACTGTGTTAAAAAGACCAGTAGTTACCCCGTGTTTGGTCATGATCAGACCAAGTCTGTGCAGCTGTCCTGCCCTCCTTCATCGATGAACAGATACTTTGGATATGAAGTGTGACAGTGCTTTTGTTGGATGTGCTGCTAGCTTAAACCTCATGTTGTTTGTACCTGGTTTGAACCTCACCTTGCTTACCTTTGCAGGGCTGGGAGCCTGTCTAACTTTTCCTTTCACATCACTTCTGAGTTCAGCTGCCTCTCTGCTGTTGGGTTCTATCTTCTTGTGGCCTGAATTGGCTGTAATTCTCTTATTAAACTTGGCAACTCAAGTCAGTAAACAAAAAAAAAATGTGTCAGTTACCTGTCCTCCTTACTGCTCACAGGCTTAGGTGAAAAACTTGGGATCTCATCAGTGACTCAAGGACCAACTTCTCTGTGCTTGTGCCATCATCTGTTTCTCTGAGGTGAAGCGAAGCAGTCCTGATGAATGGGGGACTTGCATGCGTGGAACACCTTGCTGAGGAGAGTCAGGCTTCTCCTGGTGCTTGGTTTCAGAATTACTTACACACAAACTCGTGCAGAGAGAGCCCAGTGCTAGAGCCTGGCTTGGTCAAGACTTCCTAATACTGATAAGAGATGCTGCTTATTAGTTCAGGAGTGCAGCATGGTGTCCTTGCTCTGTAACCATTCAGTGAGGTGGGTAGGGAAACTTTGTGGGGTCTGGCTCCATGAAAGCAATCTGTTGCTCATGGCCTGCAGCTCATCATTCTAGCCCTGGGCTTGTAATTGTTTTCTGTTAGGGTCAAGGAAAATTCAAAGTCTGCATCTTAACCAACCATGCTTGTTCTGGCTTAGTGTAATATGAGGTGATAAGACACACCTCTGAGAAACATAAGTTTAAAACTAGCGAAAAGTGTTGTGGAGAGCAATTCTCAGTAAAATCCTTTGTAACACAAAGTGATACTTAAGCTTATGTTCGGTGTTGAAAGTCAAAAGGCTCATCCCTTTCAAAGTGCCATCATTATGATTGTTCTGATGCCAACGGACATGTGGAACTCACTTCCACACAGTTCTGATGGAAGAAAAAAGCTCAAGAAGATGAAAAGATTCCAAGAAACTGTTAGCAAAGATAACAGTGACCCACACTCTGCCAGATGTTTTCCCATCCCTAGCTATTCTCACTGCATCTATAGGCAATCGAGTCGACCCTGTACACCGTACTGTAACATCCCACGGCAGTATTTTGGATTGTGGGTTCAGCGAGCACCTTTGCTTCCTGGTGTGATAGTTGGTATAAAGAGGCCCGAGAAATGCGCAACTGGCAGCATATTGCAGCGCAGCTGATGTACAAAGCAAATACGTTATGAGCTTTAGCTCTCTCCTGGTTGAGGCATTTATGTTCTCTTTATCTTACAGAGTTAGTAGACCCTTTTGAGACAGATCGAAGTACCATTTCTTGTTAATGGTCTCTTATCGGTGTGTGGGTACACATAGGTGGGTAAGTGTGGCATGCATGTGAGCTCCTAGGTTAGCTGCAGCTTTGGCTCGGGTACGTATGTATACGCGCTGTTCAGTATGGAGCTTCAGAAGAGCTAGAAGTACCAAAGCCATACCCTAGATGTCAGTAAAAGAAAAAAACATTAATCCCCGTTAAAATAGTTTTATAAAGGTCTATGAATCAAGCAATGGGTTAGCCAATTATTCATAAGATAATTCCCCATATGGACCGACAGTTTGAGTCCCAAGTTTCAGCTCAATCAAATTTACACAGCCCAAGTTATAACCTCTTCAAGATGGGGATTGTAACAGGAGCACTGACAGACCTTAACTACTGTGCCTCTTTAGGAACGAAAGCTCAAATATTTCACTCATGCGGTGGCTGGTGGTGCTGCTATAATTAAGACTGTATGGATTTGCATTATAGGTCAAGTTCTGGGAGGTTTTAAATGCACATAGTTTAAATCACATTGGCTTGAAACCTAGCATAGAAACTGTCAGGGGCATGTTACATGTTTAATTATAAAAATATATATAAATATTAAACATACAAAATGACAAATAGCTAAGTAAATACTAAAGCAGTACAAACTAAAACTAGCCTGGCTGAAATCAAGCATTTGATTAAAAATGAGACTTGATGGGCATTTGCTATTGCCTTCCTCTGCCTGCTCAAGCACAAGCAAAACTGTTTGTGTTCTTTTAAGACGGGTTTTTGCCATTTGAGTCTGTTTCCTGCGCGCTTTGCGCCATTTATTTCATAGTCATCCCCAGAAAGTCCAGTCAAGGTTCAAGGCTCTGTTGTGCTAGATGCTGTGCAAGCAGAGGCAGGCTGAAATCCCAGACCTTGCTGAAACCCATAGAAAAAGTCTCTTCAGGTTCAGGAGTTATTCTGGGTCCTGCCCAGGGCAAGCTGATAACAAAGTCTTTCTGTCACCTGGTGCTCAGATGTTTGTGATCCCGTATGGACTTACTGCTGTGCACACTGTGCTTGCTAGTAAGTGCTTGCAAAATCAGAGTTTATTTTAAGCCTCTATTAAAAAGGGAAGGAAAAAAAAAATGAGAAGAGGAAAAGCAGCGTGCCCAAGTTTCTCATGCGGGAATACTAATGCACGTACTATTTCTAGAACGTGCAAGTTTTCTGCTCATTCACAGGGAGTCAGCCTGGTATGATAAGAGTTCCGCCCACATTGCCTCTGCCTGATTGAGACTATCAAGACGGTGTCGGAAAGCACCCTGAGCGATCTGCCGTTATATAACACAGCCCAGCTCCAGAGAACTGGCAGAATTTTGGAATTTGTATTTGGTCCTAATGTTCTGTACTGAGTTGGCAAGTGAGATTCCTGCTCTGAACAAATGACAGTTGGAGCTTTGAAGCAGGAACATTTGCCCACCAAAGTTGCTGAACTCGCCCACTGCCAAGTCTGTCACTAAATCAGTAGATAGGCAGGGACGGTAATATGTAGTATGAAATGTGCTCTTTTGTGCCTCTGGTCCCAGTCCTGCGTTGCAGGACTCCGTGTGTGCCTGCCTGCGAGATGGAGGAAGGCCACACTTCTCAAGTTCAGGCAGTTTGAGGTCCTTTTATACAGCAACCCCTAAGCATCTCACGCGCTCTCATGGAGGATCACACGCTCTCTCAGAGAGCTGAGGCATGAGAAGAGGGACAGATATATTTTGGTAGATTTGAATGTTACTCTCATTTTTTGCAGTGTAAATGTTGTCACCTGGTTGCTCTGCCCTGCTGTGACAGGTTGCTGCCCTTGCTCCAGGATGGCAGAGTGTGATGTGGGTGCCCAGAGCTGCTCCAGGGCATTCGCTGGCCTCTCAGGGCTCTGGTTTGCACGAGACAGATCGAGGTGGGACAGCTGCTCTCTTGGTGAGGCAGACCCTTCTTCCAGGTTGACTTCCCCTCACAGGCGGCTTGAAAACCACCACGACCCTGCTTTCAGTGCGTACCTCGGAGTTTGCCCACGTGCGGCGGAGGCGTGGGGCCACATTTCCTCCGGCCGACTTTGCTCTGGGACTGGGACTCCGTAGCCAAAGAGCAGCAGATAAGATGGCAGGGGGTGGGGGCAGCTCAAACCTCTGCAGCAGGTTTGCGGGACACCCTTGGCAGCTGGGCAAAGAAAGGCTGTAGAGGAGCAGGTGACGGGTTTGTGTGAATCCTCAGAGCCCGATCACTGGGCTGCCAGTGCTGGGGTGGGTTTGTTTTCACCTGCCCTTCTAATCTCCCAGCGCTTCTGGGTGTTAGCAGTCGATATTTGAGCACTTCCAGGTGGTTTTACCTGGCACAGCGAGTAGGTTCATCAGAGCGACTCTGCAGTGACTCTGCCAGACAAGGCAGCGGCTGCGCTGGGGGCAGAGGCGATGCGGGAGGAGCAGGACCCGGGGCGCAGCGGGGTGCTCTGCTCCCGCTCCCCCCGCTCTCCCGAAGGGCTCTGGTCCCAGCTGCGCCCCGAGATGTGCCAGGGAGAGCTCGGAGGCCCCTCCGCCCCCTCCCACCGTCCGGGACACCCGCGGGGCTGACCCCGCCGCCGCCAGCCCCTCCGGCAGCGCCGGGATCCGTCCGCCCGCTGTCCCTTTCCCGGCCCCGCGTGGGGAGGGGACGGGACCCGCACCCCCGTCCCGGCGCGGAGCGGGGGGCTCGGGGGCCGCGGTGTCTCGGGGAGGATGCGCGGGGGGCTGCGAGCCCGGGGGGGACCCCCGGACCGGCCCCACGGCGAAGGCAGCCGCCCCGGCGCTGGGGCTGAGGCTGCGGCGAACTCCCTGGCAGGAGCTGTTTGTTGACCACGTTCACGTTCAGAGCCCTGAAGCTAAAAGCACTTTACACCATAAAATAAAAGCACTGTCTTTTTTTCTAAAAGGTTACGTCTGGAGGCCACGCTGCTCATACTTCATACAGAAAACTACTGAAAGGGCTATGAAATCCTCTATGATTTACGCTCCCTCTCAGTGCATTAGGATATAGATCTACTCGACTCTAAAAATACCGTGGAGTTTCCAACCGACGTGAATATATGTGCATTATTTCAGAAAGTCTGTTAGAAAACTTGTCAACACATTATAAAGCATAAACCAGGGCTCGGCCATTAAATACAGAGATCAGAGACAAAATATATACTGCGGGAAGTACTGAGAAAAGTCCCTCCATTCCAAAAAGGTCTATTAGCTAAAAGTTTACACGCGATATACACCAAAGGGTTTAGAGAGAGCCCGCGGACTGTAATTACAAGGCATAAATGGAATCAGTAAGGGCTTTACGGTCCCCGACGCAGTTAACTGGGCTGCCAGAAAATAATTTTAATATTGTCATAATTTATTACCCACCAAAAGCCACATCAAGGGTTGTAAATATAGTTACTCGGTGTCCACGACTGCTCGTTAAGCAGCCTCGTTCCCTTCCCCTAAAAATACAATAAAATACAAACGCACCTGCATTATTAATCTGTGGTTATGCCGTGTTAAAAAATGTCTTCTGACTCCTTTTCTTTCTGGAGGTTTGTTATCTCCCTCCAATCACATGACAATGCGAAGCGCTGGGGAGGGGGGGGGGGCGGGGGGGGGGGGGAAAAGAACAGCTCTGTTGCGATCAAACGCCAATATTAATAATTATCCGGCCAGGATGAAATATTGTTTTTAAGGCAGCGAGTTTCCATTTAATTCGAGGCATTTTACGGTGCTGGAATTAAGGGCTCGCTAATGGGAGGAACATCCTCGCTGCCATTCATGAAAGCATCTGTAAAATTAGCTCCTGACTGTAGGTTTTAAGATGCGGTCTGGGGAAGTCACTTCTGGAATCTCAAACGCGGTGCGATAATAAACCAGATTTAGTCGTAACTAAGTGCTTAATTCGCTACGATATTTTTTTTTTTTTTTTTTTTTAAAGAAAATCAATGCGATGCCGCCTGCTATTTATCGGGAATAACCACAGACGGGGATTCTGAGGCAGGGCAGCTTCGGAGAGCGCACGGCTGCGTAATGAATTGTCATTCAGGAGCGCTAACTGCGAACCGCAGAACCTTTCAGGGGTAATAAAGTCATTACTTTTCTTCTTCCGCCGCGGCCACCTCGAAACGCCGAGCCCCGCGGGCCCCGCGCCCCTTTCCACGCGTTTCGCGCGGGGAGCGGCCCCGGGGAGCGGCGGGAGGCCGAGGGGCAGGGTCCGGAGCCGCCGTCCCCTTGGGGCGCCGGGCAGGGCCGGGCCGGGCCGGGCCGGGCAGCCACCGCCGCCGCGGGGCGTGGGGAGCAGGGCGGGGCCGACGGGAGGGGAGGGGAGGGGGCGCCGCGGGCGGGAAGCTGAAGCCGTCCCGTTCGGCCCCGCCAGCGCCTCGGCTCGCCGACAGGTCCCGCGGGCGGCCGCGCACCGGCGCCCTGCCGTCCCTGTCGCCCCTTCCCCGTCCAAGCTCGCTCGCTCTTTCTCTCTCTCCGTCCCGGACACCGTTTATCCCTCGCGCTCCTCTCGCAGCAGCCGCACTTCGCTCCAAAACGCGGCCGCCGGGGCTTATTTCTCACTGCAACCTGATCCTTCCCGGCACCGGCGGCGTCCGCGTCTCCCTCTCTCTCTCTCTCTTCCCCCACCCCCCGCCCCGTGTTTTCGGCGAAGTTGCCGCCGCCGCCGCATCCTCCCAACTCCGGGCGCCGCTCGGTGCCTCCCGCCCCCCCCCCCACCCCCGGGTGCCACCCGGTGTCCCGCGTTTCGCTTTCGTTCGGAGCCCGGAGCGCCGCCGGGGGACGGGGAGGAGGGCGTCCGCGCTCGGGAAGCCGGCGGGGAAAGAGACGCCGGGTCCCGCCGCTCCCTGCCCCGCTCCCGCCGCTTCTCCGCTCGCCAAACTCCGCTCGATCCTCGCCCGGGGCCGCCCGCCGCCGAAGTTCGCCGCGGGCCGGGCCGAGCCCCCCGTTATCCCGCGGGGACGGGCTGCGGCTCCCGGGAGGAGGGGACTCCTCCGCTTCGGGGAGGGGGGGAGCGAGCGAGCGGGGAAGCCGAGAGCCGGATGCTCCCCCCCGATTTTTTTTTTTTTTTTTGGGGTGGTCTCCGGTCCTACCTGGCTTCCCCCAGCTCCCCCACCTCCTGGGCACACCCCGCGGCGAGCCTGCCCCGCAGCCCTCTCCGCCCGTCTCCGGCTTTCATTGAGGCTTTTCCAGCGGGGGGTGTGAGCGCTGCCCGCCCGCCCGCTCCTCTCCCTCTCCCTTTTCCTCGCTCCTTTCTCCGCGTGTGCGTGTTTGATTTCGCCCCCCGGGCGGCTCCCCTCCCGCTCCCCCGCGGCCCCCGGCGGCTCCGGCCGCCGCCCCCCGCGCCCCCGGCCCCCGGCTCCATCCGGCGGCAGCGCCCGGGGCGCCCCCTCCCGCCGCGCCCCCTCCCCGCTCCCCCCTGCCAGCACTGTCCATTGGCTTGTCCTGCTCTCTTTTTCATGTCCAGCCCCCGATGAGTGTCCATTGGTGTTGCCTTCGCCTTCCCTCCTCCCCTCTCCCCGGCTCGCCCTGCCCATGTTTTGTATGTCTCTGTCCATCCAGGCTCCTGACGTTCAAGTTCGCAGGGACGTCACGTCCGCACTTGAACTTGCAGCTCAGGGGGGCTTTTGCCATTTTTTTCATCTCTCTCTCTCTCTCCTTCTCTCTCTCCCTCTCTCTCCCTCTCTCTCTCTCTCTCTTTTTTTTTTTTTCCTTGCACAAAAAAAAAAAAAAAAAGCCATGACTGCTATCCCACAATTCATCTTCCCTGCGCCATCTTTGTATTATTTCTAATTTATTTTGGATGTCAAAAGACATTGATGAAGATATTTTCTCTGGAGTCTCCTTCCTCTCTAACCCGTCTCTCCCGATGTGAACCGAGCGACTCACAAGCCACCGAAGCCACCGACCCACCATGTCGCGCCGCAAGCAAGGCAAACCCCAGCACTTAAGCAAACGGGAATTTTCGCGTAAGTAACCCGGAGAGCAATTTATTTAATTTCCCCCTTCTCGGATTTAATTTTAAATTAGAGAAAGAACAGAGAGGGAAGAAAAAAAAAAAAAAAAAAAGTAAGAGGGAGTGAGCGAGTCGGGGGAAAAAAAAAAAAAAAAACCCCACACAACTCAACAGCGGGTCGGGATGATGAGCATTCCGGTTAATTTCTCCCTCTCTCATTTAATCACCTTGATCACTTTTCTGCTTCTCCCCGCGCCCGCCCGCGCGCGCTCGCGCTCCGCTCGCCTCCCGCTCTCTCGGCGCTTCGGCGGCGGCTGTCGCCCGGCTGCGGGGCGAGGTGCAGGGTGGCCGGGGGGCACGAGGAAGGAAATTCCCGCGGGAGCGGCGGGCTGGACGCCGGACGCCTCGTGCGGGAGCGGCGGGCGAGCCCGAGCCCGCTCCGGCGGCCGGAGCGGAGCACCCCCCCGGGCGCCGCCGGCGGGGTCGCCGCCTTCGCCCGCCCCGGCCGGGAGGGGAGAGCCGGGCCGAGCCGTCTCCCTCCGTCCCTTTTGTTTCGGGCGCGGGGCGGCCGTCCCGCCGCCGCGCGGGGCTCCGTTGCCCCGAGCTCGCCCCGCAGCCGGCCGGGGCTCGGGCTGGGTCGGGGGGCGGCCCCGGGGCGGCGGGGGAGCCGAGCGGCGCCGGGAGGGGATTCCCTCCTCGCCTCTCGCTTCGCGTTCTCCCGCCGCTCGCTCTACTATTTTTTGGAAGATTTTCAAAAAAAAAAAAAAAAAAAAAAAAAAAGAAGTGGAAGTGGATTTTGATTGGGAAAAATCTCGTGTCTGAATGTTTACAAGCACCGCGTGTGCGGGGAGCCTCCTGCCAACAAACACAGGCAGAGCGAGCCGGGCTGAGCGCACGCACACACACACGCACACGCACACACCCTCGCACCCTCCGAACGGCCGCGGCTCAGCCCCCAAAGCCGATTTTCCCCGGGAGAGGGGGGAAAAAAAAAACCCAAACAAGCGACAAAACAACCACAAGCCCCGAGCCCCGGCACAGCGCTGGCAACAAAAACTCTGCGGCTCCCTCGGTGGCTGCAGCCGGCAGCGCGCACGCCAGGGCTCGGGGCGAGATAAGCGGCAGCGCTCTGTGCACAACAAAAGGCAACTCGAACGGGAAAGGTTTGGGGCGAGGGGGGTGGGAAGGAAGGGAGAAAGAAAAAAAAAAAAAAAAAAAGCAGGTCCCCTTTTCCTCGGGGTGGAAGGGGAAACGCTGCATGCTTGTCTCCTTCGCTTCCCTCCTTTTTCTCTCCCCTCTCTCCTTCTTTCCTTCCTTCTTTCTTTCTCCACCATAACTCCCGGCGGGTTTTGTTCCCTCCCAGGGATGGCAGAAAACCCAGGGCTGTTTCTTCCTGCCAACGATTTCCCTTCGCAAAGAAAAAAAAAAACCCCAAAAAAAGCCGAACCCAGCCACCCAGAGCCCAACCCCACCAACTTTCCGGCGCGGTTCTCTCCCCTCCAGGGCCGCTCAGACATTTCTAGCCAGACTCGCACATGGAGCTCTTCCCGGGCAAGCCCGGGAGCTCTGCCCCGACCAAAGTTTTCCCTGCAGCCCGGGGCGGGGTGTGTGCTTGGCGGGGGGAACGTGCTCAGCCCCCTCGCTCCCTCTGCCGTTTTCTCCCTTTCCCCCCCACTTCTCGGGGCTTTCCCCCCACCCGGTGCCGCGCGGTTATGGGGGTGCGACCCCCCCCCCCCCCCCTTCTTCCCGGGGGGGGGGGGGGGGGGGTTCGTTTCCCCGCGCCGGGATGCCCGGGGGTGGCGGCGGAGGCCGGGAGGGGTCCCCGCGGCTCTTTTTCCCGGGATCCCCGCGGAGCTCCCGCACGCGTGGGGCGGCCGGGCCGGGCTCCCTCCGGCTGGAGGGGAGCGGGGAGGGGGTGAGGAGGGGAGGCCGGGGGCTGCGGGCGGCTTGGCGGGCGGGCTGCCTGCCCGCTTCGGTCGCTAGGAGGCACCGCGAGATCAAACAAGCGGGCAGCCCCGCGAACTTGAACCTGGCCGGCTCCGCCGCTGCCTGCCTGCCTGCCTGCCGGCCGGCGGGAGGGGGAGGGCGCCCGGCTCCCCCCACCTCTCCCTACCCCCCGCTCCCTCGAAGTCTTTGTTCTTAATTTTGCGCCGAGTTTGCTTGCTCCGGGAGGCGGCGGGTGATGCTCGCCGTCCCCCTCCCCGGGTTTCCCCCACCCCTCCCCACCCCAATAACGTGTCGGCCGTTCCCATTGTATCCCCAAGTCGTCCTACCCCCCCCTCCCTCTTCTTCCCCCCCCCCTCCGCCGTTTCCCCTCCCCCCTTCTTTGCACGACACCATCCCAGGACTCAAACTTGGCGTTAAGCAGCCCTTCTCCATCCCTTCCCACGGCGTGCAGCGGGGTTATGCCCCGGCAGCCAGGGATGTGGCATTTTCCCCTCTCCGGCCCCCCCACCCCATCACCCCCGGTACCTCCTTTCTCCCGACACTCCAAAATCCATCCCGCTTTTGCCAGGGAGATGCTGCCGTTGTTTGGGTGACTGGGAACGGGGAAGAAGGGGGGAGTAGGAGAGTGAAGGGGGGGGGGGGTGGGGGGTGTAGCTGAAAAGACATGTTGGTGGAAGGGCAATTTGCATGAAAAATAGGGACGGATGATTAGGGACCCAGGCAGGGAATTTTGATTGCCCCAGAATTAAAAGGCGCGTCCTGTGAATCCGTGGCGAGACCAGGTGAATTGTGTTTTGGCGTTTTCTTTGTAAACCCGGTATTTAGTGTTTGGTTTCAAAAGTAGAAGTAATAATAAAAACGTTTTTGCTGGCTCTTGCCTCCATCAGGAGCCAAATGTTTTGCAGTGAACACGGTGCCAGCCATATTTCAGACATTATTATATAATTCTTGTTAATTAGCAATAATTTACGTTAAGAGCATAGAAAGTGTTGAGGTTACAGGTTTTATATCTGTACATTTGATCATCTTGTTATTTTCAAGAACTTTGCCTCCTATAAAATTAATTAGGTGAAATGTGGAGGTGTAATCAGCAACCTCTGAATTACCACTTCATTTCCTGGTTTTGATTGTAAATCAACCCAGTCGGTGCAGACTTTAGTAAAGTCTATTTTTGTTTAGCACTACTTTTAACTGTCTAGTTGTCGAAGCAGCGGATTACCGTCCCCTGCTAAATAATACTGACGGCGTCAGAAAGAAATCAGGCCGCGGGAAAACATTATAATTGAGTAATGATTATGCAGGGCTCCTCGCTAAGCCAGTTGTAAGGGGAATATGAGTTATTTTGTGTCTTTCGCTGCCGAGAGTTGGTCAGCTAGAAGTTAGATTTGCTAAATACCTTTGTCTGTGGCGCGCAGCGAACTACTAGTGGAATTAGTCCTGCAATGATTTACTCCCGTGGTCCGAATGTAAGGAATGGCTGGGGAGAAATACGCCATGCCCAGCAATCCCGCAGAAACACCCTTCTCCTCTCCCGGCTTCCCGAGGAGTGTGAAATGCACGTTGTGTGTCTAATCTTGTCGGTCTGTAAGTTTAGAAGAAAACCCCAGCGATTAAGACATTGTTTTTATTAACACGAATGTAACCTTCATATTCCTGTGGTTGACCTTACGTTAAATTAGAAGTAGTACTAGAGGCAAGAAAGGATGGACTGGATCCCTGTGTCCTAGTTGGAGCTGAGGCACGGCAAGGTAGTGTGCTCTTTCAATATTATTTTACGCAGCACAACTGGGAGCTACTCCAGATCTTCCTCCTCAATATTCAGCCTAGGTAGGGTTGAAATAAATTTAACCTGAGTTCACTGGATTTTTGCACTTTATCAAAATCAGTTCCAATATCATGCAGTCAAATTAAAATCTATTTTTTGATTCTCTGTGGCTTTAAGTTCATTAAATGTGAAATTGGCAGCCAGCTAAAGAAGGTCAGGCTGATTAACTGTTTAGGAGTTGTATTCTGGCTCACTTGTATTACCTGGCAGTGTTTTGAGGTGGGTTGTATTTGTAGTACCTTCTCTTCCTGCTCGCTGCTCTTAGTGTGCCTGTTGTATTGCACAGGTAGAGAGAGGAATACCAGTGTGCTGCTGGTATTTATTTCTTTTTCTCATGAAAGGCAATAGTGATGGAGACCAAGCACAGATTGCCAAGGTATTTCTCTGCAAACTTAAACAAAAAAAAAAAAAAAAAAAAAGGCAAACAGAAATGAGAGCCGCGTCTGCCTTGTTAGAGCAACCACTGACGATTCTGTGAGCAGAAATAGCCTCATAATGAAGCTTTTTGGAGCTCATTCAGAAAATTTGTCAACTTTGACAACGTTAGGCAAGGTATTCTGAGTTTAAAGAAAGCACTTCTCACTGTTGCGAGGAAATGTGGCAGTCACTTGGCCATGCTGATTTTTAGAGGCTGAGGGCCACCAGTGCTAACATGTTCAAGATAATTTAGGCATTCCATTATTTCAGGATGAAAAAGGAAAAATGACTAATTGCCTTGTTTCCTTAAGTACTAAAAAATATCCCGTCTAGCTAATATTTGAGGGTGGAATTTGTAGAGAATTCAGTATTTATTTGCATCCTGAGGAGCAGCTGAAAGGTGAGAGGTGCCTCCCCCCACCCTGCAGGCATTTCTGCTGCACTTGCTTTTTATAATTTTGATTCCTGCCATTTATTTATTTATTTGTTTGCTTGTCTCATCCCCTCCCTCCTCCATGACTAACTCCCGGCTTTCAAATTTTTAAATTGGAGGCCGCAAGCGGGCTGATAGGGATAGTGATACACATGCCTATGTATACGCGTGCGTTATAAGGGCTGTATGTACTCCATGTGCTGGTGCCTGGGTGTATGCGGCCATGCGGTCCTTCTCTTTGCTTTTGCACACGCACGTGCTACCTGCATGGCCTGTGTAGGGAATATGCAGTATCTATGTGTTGGAACACCTTTTGTCTGCACCTGCACCCGTGCAGTTCAGGCTTCCGAATTTTAGAAAGTAGGTCTGGCTAGTGGAATATACACACCCCTCTGTGTGTAAGAGATTGTGTACAGTGCTTTTAGCCCTGAATTCAAATATATAAATAATACATTTGGCAACAAAACACCATATTCGCTTCTCCTCGTAGTACCACAAGAGTCTTGCAGTGTATTCTTTCAGCCTATTAATTTAATTTTAGCACCAAATCGTTCAGTTGAGTCAGAAATTTGTCCTCTTGTAGGAGCACAGAGACAGTTGCAGTGCTCGCTTTCTGAGTTCTGCGAGCTACAGCTGCTTCTGCAAAATCTCTTTCCTGTAACTGATGAATTCATCTCGCTACTGTGCTGAAAGCCATGTTGCATGGGTTTAGTTGTGGGGGAGCAGGTACACGTTGCGAACAGGGTGTAATATTCATGAAGAGGGGGCTCAGTGTGTTCCTCGCCCCTGTGTTCAGTGCCTTTCCCAAGAGCTCTAATGAATCTCCTTTTGTTTCTCAAACTGCAGCCGAACCTCTTGAAGCCATTCTCACTGATGACGAACCTGAACATGGCACATTGGGAGCTCCGGAAGGGGACCACGACCTCCTCACTTGTGGCCAGTGTCAGATGAACTTCCCGTTGGGGGACATTCTTATTTTTATTGAGCACAAACGGAAACAATGCAATGGCAGTCTCTGCTTAGAGAAGGCTGTGGATAAGCCACCTTCACCCTCACCAAGTGAGCTGAAAAAAGCTTCCAATCCTGTGGAGGTTGGCATCCAGGTTACGCCAGAAGATGACGATTGTTTATCAACGTCATCTAGAGGAATTTGCCCTAAACAGGAACACATAGCAGGTAAATTAAACCAAGGAGAAGTGTTTGCGAGATTTTTTTTCTGTTTCAGTTGCAACGTAGCATGTTGTAAACTGCTGTGTCTGTCTTTCTATTCTGCTCGCTGTGACGGCCAACGTGTTAAATACCCTGCCTCTGGTTAGCCATGAGCGCAGGACAGGTATTTCCTAGTGCCTGCGCAGAGGCAGGATCAACAGGCACGTGCCGTGCCAGCCGGTATTTCTAACGGTATTGTTTGAGGCTGCTCTCGTGATTTGCCTGTATTGTAGTCACTGTCTCCTGGTGTCTCGCCTGCTGTAGCGCTGCAGGAGGAGATTTCAGAGCCTGCCGCATGATAAAGCGAGGAGCTTTTGAGTCTTTGGCAAAGTCAGGGGTGAAAGAGTTAACCGAGCATCAGCCAGCCTTGGTTCCATATTGGCTGTCAGCGTATGGACTGTAATTAAACACAGCCCCATGGCAAAGTGACACCACCGACCTTGACTTTAAGATGCCATTTTCGACTGGCCAGGCCAGAGTAGAGAGGGCAGTTGCTGAAGCGCACAGACATGCTTATTCGAAAAGTTTAAGGGCATGTTGGAAATTTCAAAAGGTTGGTTTGACAGGAAAGGCCGCTCTCTGCAGCCTGCCTCCTCAGCCAAATGATAAATGCTTTGCTGTGCTCTCTCTTGTCTCTGATGTGGTTTTGACAGATGTATCTTGATTTTGTTTGCGGTTTACACAACCACATGTCAGCCGTACAAATGTCCAAGGCAGAGTTCTGTTTTGTGCAACAAATGATATGAAATGTAATTTTTTTAAAAAAGGGTAAATAGTTCTGTTTCTTAGCATATATTTTTTAAAATGGGAAAGCCATTTGCTGTGCAGATATTTTCACAAATGAGGTTAAAAAAAAATAGAGTGTATAATGTGAAAGAAAATCCCAGAGCTCCGGGAGTGTAACAAGGCGCGCTCTGCTTTTGAATCCTACTAGTAAACAAGAGTACTACCCGTTTGCAGTGAGCATTGCAAATCACTTTAAACCACACCAATACTACCAGTTGAAAAAGGCGAGACCACAGCATATCTGCACCGACAAATGCCTTGAACCAGTTTCAAACCCCAACCTCCAAGCAATGTTTGGGATGTGGCATTGTCGATACCTCTCTTGGGGGAGCCCGCAGGACCGCGCGGCATTGTCAGAGGCGCAGTACTTTATTGCATGATGTGCTGGAGCTTGTCTTAGGCTTGCTTTGGCCACAAAGTTAAACCATAATAAGACAGTAGGTGCTGGGAGGTTCAGCATGATTCTGTCATAGCTTCCCAGGCCTCCAAATGGGCCTGAAAAATCACACTGGAGAGCTGTCGTTTCACAGATTTTGTAATGGCAGCAAATATGGATCGGTGCACACGTGTCTGTCTGCGCACACATACATTTTGCGTATGCAAAGCCATGTACATACACATGCAAATGTAATGCGAATGAATATGCGCTATTTCTGCAGAGTAACAGGTATTATGTTGAGTACGTGTGTGTACATATGTGTGTGTGTATATTTAAGAGGTGACAGAGGCTCAGCTACTGCTAAGCTACATATTGAGAGAGACTTGAAAAACCCCAATGATTCTGCATATTGTATTTCCCAGCCATGGATGTTAAAGTGTTTTGTTTTTTTTTTTCCCAGAGTGGTAGAGGGCAGTGCCCATTTCCATGTGCTGCCTGCGATCTGACGGAAAACGAGCAGAAGTGTAGGGCATGATTAATGAAGCGGGAGCTTGGCAGAAGGGATTTGTAGTCTTCTGAGCTCTGGAGCCATACTAAATCACCAAATATGGAGGGGCAGTGGTGTGATGTAATGCTGTATTTACGTACGGCGCCGCTCTGTTGAAAAGACAAAACACAGTATCTGTCAAGCAAGAATTAAGCTCGCCTTCCTTGCTGTGGTCCCATATAGGTCCCTCAGCTGGAGGGATGGCCATGCCAGGGAGTTTTGCATGCAGGGAAACTCCTCAGCAGAGGGTTTTGCTCCAGCATTTGTTCGGCATAGGAGGCTCAGTGAAGCAAATCACACTTTTGCCTGGTGCAGATGATGTGAAGCAAGCAGGATTTGGCCTCACACAATGTCTTGGGGCCGTTAATTCAGAAAAGGCTGTGGTTTTAACTGACTTGAAATGCTTCACTGAGCGGAGGGCAATGGTTAAGGAGAGGTGCACATGGGCAGGGGCCTGATCCTCCCCGTTCTTGCACGTAGGGATTGTCTTTGTGGTGCGGGTGGTGGTGGGCCTGAGTCTGTGGTGAAAGCTAAGATTGCTGTTCTGAGCAGAGCCCGAGCTGCAGTTGCCTGCACATCTCCCACTCCAAGTTTTCTGTGCGGTGGTGGCCAGCTGTGCCCACAGACGGGGGGCCCAAGAGCACAGGTCTTCTTTTGCCCCTCTCCATCAGAGATGGAGCTGCGGGATGCTGGGTGCCCCGGTTGTTTCCTGTGAAATGCAGCTGGGCTGCTGGAATAGGGGTGAAGGATCACTAGGAGTTACATAGTCTTGCATTGTCCCTCTCCTTCACATTTTCAGCTCCATGTTCCCTTGGATGACTTTAGCTCCCTTGTGTCCCAGAAAAGTGTGGCAATAGCTGGAGCGACCCATTGTTTGTAGCCAGGAGTTTGTGGGGTCTGACAGTAAAATTACCATTGAGGATCTTGGAGAGGGAGCTGTGGAGTTCAAGTTTCTGGAAGGCCCCTTGCAGTGAACCTCAGGCTCTTCCAGTTCTCTTATTTTATATCTGATTTTTGTGCAAGATGCAAAAATTTTGCAAAATGCAAAAAATACTAGTGTGTAATTAAAAAGAAAAAAAGACTGGAGGGTGTCTTTAGAAAAAACAGGAGTTGAGTGAACTGATTCTTTCTGGTAAGAGACCAGAAAATATGTAGTTAGTAGAAATGTAAAAATGTCTCCAACTAGCTTTTAATCTTAAAGAACTAATGTAGGTGAGCTCTGGATACAGTGTGTTCTCTGTCTGCAGTTTTTTAGTTGACGTGTTACTGTAAAAGATCGTATTAAGACAAGTAATCGTTGAGGATCGGCTCATCTAAAGACAAGGAAGGAGTCATTCAAATGCAGGGAAAAATCATGTCTATTTTAAGCGTCCATAGGCTTCTCTTTATCCTTATCATTTTCCAGGGATGGGGATGATTGCAAGAGCTTATATGTATGTATGCAACCTGTGTAGTAGCTGTGAGATCCATACAGATGCAGGCATGCATACCTGTCTCTTCTGTGTGGGTATCTGTCTGTGCGTAGCTTTGACTTGCTATAAAATTTTGAGTGATGCTGATCCAGCGCTATAGCTGAAATGTCATAAATTTAACTGAAAATTAATAGGATGTGTTGTGTGGGTCCAACGAGGCAGCTTTCATCAATATGTATGTCAAAGCCTCACCACCAGATACCGGCAGCCCGTGATTTGCAGTGAGTGCTACGGCAGGGCTTTAGTTATCCACTCTCATATTTTACAATAGGGGGAAATATTAACTGAAGTATCTAGAGATCAGTGAATGTAAAATTGCTGCTCACTTATTGAAAAGGCTGCAGAAATATTTATCGTCCACCAATGTCAGGTTTTAGCGGTTTGTTTGTTGAATGCATAAATCCGAGGGAATTAATGAAAGGTTGTTTTTTGGGTGAGGAAGGATCTTAAACGTTACTTGGATTCAGTTGGAGGAACACTCTTGAGTGTGGCTGCATATTTCCCTTTATAATGCCGAGTGTGTATCTGCAGATGCCAGTATTTACTGTACAAAGAGGGGAGGAGGAGGGGAAGTCATTTTTACCGCTTCAATCCTTTATTCTCAAGCTGCTTGTGGCATTCAAATAAAATACGTGGGAAAATAATGTCAGAAAACCCTCTGTCTGCAGTAATCGGGGGAAGGTGGACATAATTTGGTACTAAATTTTGGACCAAGTACATTCGATTATTACAGTTCTCAGGAGGTAATGTCTTTGAGTAGTCATTACACCACAGAAATATTCTTGGGTTGTTATTTGTAGTTGCCATTATAATTCTGTAGGTTGTAAATTGTGATTTCTTGTTATTTTGTTTTGTTCTGGAGATGAAAAATTATTGATATCTGCATAGAACAGTTGGCATTGCATCTGGACAATAAGAAGAAAGCTCAAAAAAAGGGGCAGGGGGAAAGGAGTATGGAAATATTTTGGAGCTTTCCCCATACAAAGACAGAGAGAGCATAGGCTGGGTAGAACAGTCGCAGGCAGGAAAAATAGTGAGGGTGCTACCCAGAGGCTCCCAGCGCTGATACTCAGAGCCCTGCGTACAAGCTGTATTTGTAAATAAGACAGAGAAAGGTTGTGAACTGGCAGCTTGGCTGTTTTGTTGAAGTACAATGTCAGAGAAACTCTTTCTAAGACAAATTGTAAATAGAAGTGTCACGATGATTGCATGATTGAGCTCCAGAAGTGTCTTACAATTGTTGGCATTGTCAGAAGACTTTTGAAAGCTTAATTAAAGGCGGTGGCCTGTGCGGCTGTGAAATTTACTTCGGGGAGGGGGGGATGTAAAAAATCTGAGGGATCAAAAAGTTGTTCTAATGCTGCTTGCGTGGGGATACAGGGAAGAGTCAATAGTTTCTCAGCCTTCCTCGTTGCCTTTTGTAAATAATGTTTTCTGAAGAAGCAAACACGTGACACCTGTATCATCCTTTGTACGAGGTAAAGATTGTGTTAGTTTTCCTATTCCCTACTGTTACAGACAGTTAATGTAAAAATGGTTCTTTTTTGCAAACACAGATATGAGTTCACTTGAAGCACAGGAGCAGAGGTAGAGTTTTCCTCTGCCTTGTCATGATCCTTCCAGGGGAGCATCAGAGTGTTGCAGTGCCCTGAATCTGTGTGCTTTTTTCTTTCCTGCAAATCAGATCTTCTGGTTTAGAGGAAGAGAAATACGTTTTGCATTGTTTCTGCTATCATATGGGACATTTAATTGTGGAGCTCCCTGTGGCCTGGAGCATTGCTGCATCCGAAATGTTTGTGAATGAAGAGGCAGCCCAGCATGCATTAAACTTTGTATAGGTCTGAAAAGGTGCATGTTAGCGTCACGTGTTGAAAGTTTTGAAAATAATGCATGTAGTAAATGTAAGTCTGTGCAGCAAGTTGCAACAACAAGTGCCAGGTGATGGAAACTGAGGCAGGGAGTAAATTAAACACCTTCTAATAGCCTGGTGGGAGAAATAAAGTCATCCTAAAATATTCCCATAATTTGGTAATGCCTCTTTCAGAGAGGAGGAGGCCTATTAGCATCATCTCATTTTGTATATGCAGTCCTCAGCCCACGAGCTCTTTCTTATTTCATTCCAATAATAAAGACGATTAAAGAGCCTGGAGAAGCACTGTCAAGCAATGGGAGTCAACTTCCAGTTGTTTGCCTGTATGCATCCTCATTACAGACAAATTTTTGGACAAAATTCTCTTCAAGCTTCTGCCTGTTTTATATCCAATAGTCCCAGCTTTGTGCAATAAAAAAGCATTTAGTATCAAGCTGGACATGGTCTGGCATGTTGCCACTTGGTTGTTTTTGTTTTGGGGTTTGTTTTTTTTTAATGCTAATCACCAAGTATCTCTCATTACCTTTCTGCTTGTGATTTTGTTTGGGTCGCGGTGCTGCCAGCGATGTCGTGAGTCCGAGGAGGTCGTCTCCTCAGCCTGGCAGGCATCTGAACGCAGTTTCTATCCAGGAGGGTTCGATTTTATGTGTCAGCTTCTGCGTTACTGCACAAGTTCATAAAATACGCTGAGCTCATATATTTTAATACATTAAGACCTATACCCATACTGGTAGCATGGCCTGAAAATTAACCAGTGGTTGTAGGTTTTTTCCCCCGTGGGCTAATGAACATATTTTATCTCACTTTGTACAAACGCAGTAGCTCCAGCCTGGCTCCCGGTAATGTCGGGCATAGGAGGTTTGGGCCTGCGATGGTTGATACCAGTTCATGGGTTGCTGTGATTTATTACATACTTTTAAAAATAACAGGCACATAAATGGACCCACAAACTGCCTGAGTGGTTAGATTGATCTCTTTTGCATTTCGTAATGAATTTCCACGAAGCACAGTTTGCTCTTTAGGGCTCCCATCCGGGGTGCGCTTTGCATTGCTGGGCACGGACCAAACGTCACCTGCGTGCTTAAACACTTGCGGGACCTGGGCTGGCAACTGCAGACCCTCATGGATGGGCAGACCACATTATTCAAACCTTCCTGTATTAAAGCCAAACCCATTTTGAAGCCATAAACATCTTTCCCGTCTTCCTAATCAGGTTTAGCATGCAATGCATCCCACACGGGGTTCAGCGAGTTTGTTTCCCAACCTTTATTGGCCAGCTGCACTCACTGTGCATCTTTAAAATATTTCAGCGAATATTTTTGCTCTTCTGTGAGTGCTGGTAACTTGGTGGCTGCTCCCTAGCTCATTCTTCATTCGGAGGTGGCATTGCCTCAGGTTGGTGAGGGAAAGGTTTGCAGTGTGGGGTGTGGTGAGGTCAGCCCCGATCCCAGCAGGGAATTTGTGTTCTTCATTTGCCTTTACAATCGGAGCACAGCTACTGTACCTTGGAGCAGCTCTCAGGTGTGAGCTCAGATGGGCGCATGTAAATGTCCTGTCAGATGCAACACAGGAATATTAATGTTTCCTCACCACCACTATAATAAAGCTGTACACAGCCAGCCTAATATGCAGCCAGGCTGGGGAATTGTATAAAACTTCGATAGCCTAGTGTGAGTGACAGTGATAGAAAAAAAATATTCAATATGCCACAGTTTGTGTTCCTGCTTTCCTTTGATCTAAAGCAAAATGAAAATATCCACTTCTTTCCCGCCTCGTTTTGTATAGGTGTTCTTGCTCTGCAAAATTGGAAAGAAAACGAACTGTGGGGCACAGTGCAGATTATTTGAAGTACATTAACGCCAGCCTGCTGGGGATGCAATTTTCCCAAGTATTAGCAAACATTTATTTTTTTATACTTGGGATTGTTTGCTTTGCTTTTCGTTCTTTGTTAGTATCTGGGTCTGTTTGAAACAAAGAAAACTTAGTCACCACAAACAGGGGTTGGAGCCTCCTTTGACCCCTGGCTGCATGCACAGCCCAGGCTGTACATTCCCTTCATAGAGGTTTCATATGCACCTTCTTCTGGATTCACAATGTAAGCTCCATCCAAAGGTGTCTGTTTTTCAGTGCGGGGATGTTAGAGAATTTTTGATAATGTGCTCATTTAACTGAATCAACAGCTGTCAGGAGCAGTTGTAGTAAATCCACAAAATGCACAAAGAAAAATACATTTCCTGAAACAAAACACTTGAAACAGATTGGCTGCCAAAAAAAGCTGCTGAATTTTGGGCTTGCAGATAGTGCACCAAAGTGTTTCTTCTCTCTGCTTTCCCTGGAGACCTCTCCCCGTTTGCCTGCTGCAATTCTGCTGGAACTTTTTACATGAACAGGTTGCTGTTAAAGAAAAACACTGCTTTCCCCTATTTGGTGGGTATGGAGCTCAGCTTGAGTTTAGCTTTTTTTGTTTTGCACTATATAGCTAAAGCTTTAAGACTTGAGCAAGAAACTAAAAACAAGTAACTGCATTACCGTCAAGGAAATGAGGCTTAATATCCCTGTGAAAGAGTTGTCCAGGAGAAGCAATGCTTCGACTCCCTTCCAGGTAGGCGTTGTCTCAGTGGCATTGAGGTCTGAAGTGGCTTCCGAGGGTGGGGAATTTGCAGCCAAGCGGGTGCCTTGGTAGAAGGGAGAGAACTGGGGAGCTTTGGTCAGTCAAAGACTTTCTGCTTCAATCCTCCCCCTGGTTTGCATAAGTGCTGAACAATTACACCTGCAATTTGATCTGAACTTAAGATAGAAAAACCTCTGCCTAAATAAACAATGGAATTACTGCTGAACAACAAAGGCTTAAAGAAGAACCCTGCCTTCAGTGGTGTTACTGTTGTTGTTGTTGTGGATATTATTATTATTGTTGTTGTTATTACTGCTATTACTACAACTATTACCTGTTTAAAATAAACACACATTACCATTCCTCACTCCTTAGGAAGTAAGTAGTTTAGTTTTGTATTCATCCCTTGCTTAATTGATTTAGCAGGCAGTGAAATATAAACTGCAAAAATAAAAATGTCCCCCCCACTTTCCAAACTCGCAGCAATAAATTTGTCACTTGGTGTTACTTTGCTACAGCATCACAGCTGGTTTTTTTCAGACATTTCAGAAATCATCTGGGTTTCGTTGCATTCTAGCTACTGAATTTATTCTTTCTGGGGTAAGATAATGTATTAGCAAAACTGTTGTGCTTCAGCCAGGGCATTGCAAGTGCATGGAGCATTTACTGAGTGAGGGTGGCCAGAGGCTCTTCCCTGTGTTTTCTCTATTACTGATGCTGATTTTCATATTTAGGTTATAGGAAAACAGTAGTTGGAGAGCCTTGTTCCCTTCAAGGAGGTAAAACCCAGTGGGATACATTTGGAGAAAGAGAGTATTGCCTCCCAAAAGATTATTTAGAGGCTGTATTATTTTGTAATAAACTGTAAACTGTCCTGTGTTAAATGTGTTATGTTAGAAAAAATCAATAAGGAAAAATTAAATTCTGATAAAGATACTCTTGGATCTTTGAAAACAACTGCTGTCCTTTTAACTAAAACATTTGAGGAGCTTCAAAGAGTATGTATTTCTTCTGATCTTAGAGCTGTGTGACTGGTAGCAGGGAAAAAAAATCTTATTCTACATACAAGTGGATTGCTTAACAAGTCAGCACAGACACATACTTGTTTGTACAATAGAGATAAAAATTCCTGTATAAAAATAATTCAGTTGCTGACAGCAGGCATTGTGCTGGGGCTGCCTCTTGTGTTGGCCGGGGGTCAGGGACCATGGCTCCCACTTTCTGCTGGGGGGAGGCTGTCACAATCACTTGCTGGAGCCTGGGAATAAGTTAATTGCTTTATTTTAAGGGATACTCAAAGCCCAGCGGTGTGGTTTTTTTCACGTCCATGTGCCGTCTCCAGAAGCAGCGAAAGAAAGAGGGAGGGAAAATCTCCTGGTTGGGGAGATGACTTCAAGGTAGTTTGGGAGACGTGGCCTTCCAACAGCTCTGCAACCCAGTGATGGTTTCTAAACTTTTGTTTAAATATAATTCTGATTTATGTTCTCACTGCCTCTCCCAAACTCTTTTCATGTAAAGTGCTGTTGGTGTAGTGCTGTTGGTGTCAGGAGGAATTGGTTAAACCAGGGGACGTGTGGCTGATACAGATGTTTGTTGGTGTGGCTCTTGCGTGGCACTGGCTCCTGTTCTGCTCTTAAATGTTGCAGAGCAGGGTGTTGGCTCTTCTTTTACTCTACAGGGGTGCAGGTAAGATAAGCCACGAGGCTGAGGAAGGCTCTGGATATGGGAATAGGAATGATTTGAACCTTTGTATATTCTTGAAAGTCGCGGTGCTAGGGTGGCAGGCAGCGGAGTTTTCCTTCTCCAACCTCCTCCCATCCCCGGGGTTGCTGGCAAAGCCAGGGCTCCCCTCCTCTGTGCTGCAGGAGGTGCCTGCAGGATCAGACCCCGGTGGGGCTGGCCTAGAGGAACCAAGTTTGCGAGCGGCTGCTGGCACTCGGCGTCCCCTGCAAACTCCTCTCTCTCTCTCTCTCTGCAGCAGCGGCTTCACTCCCTGGGAGCAAAGCGACTTTCTCAGTGGCACGCTCCGGTGCGGAGATCTTTTCATCCCTCCTTTTTAAATGCTGCAAGTTCCTAAAATTAATGCTGCTGCACTTTGATGAAAATAATGTTTTTATAATACATTTACTGTTTACACGGAAGATGTGACTTGAGGGGAAAAAGGCTTTTTTGGAGGGTGGCAGAAATCTTGTTAATCTGCTCTCCGAGAGCGGCACACAATACTGCCTATGAGCAAGTCTGTGCTGCTTTTGATAAATTACCATGTTTAGAGATAGGTTTGGCTCTTAAGGGCTTAGTTTTCTGAACAAAGTCCATAACAATGTTTTCTGCCTCTGTTTGTCTCTAGCCCCTTTGGCTTGACTCGGAGCCCTGTGTTTAGTCGAAGCTCAGTCTGGAAGATATAACAATTTTGCATTAAAAAAAAAAAAAGGAAATCACAGGAAGAAAAACCCTTTTGCTTTTTGGATGAATCTTACTGATAATTTGCTAAAGCTCATTTGAATTTTAAGCACTTCTTTAATCTTCAAAGGCTAAATTGCTTTATGAATATGCATGGTGTGGGCAGACTTTAGTTCATTACCTAGTTGTAAATTCTAATGACCATTAGGTCCTTGCAGTAATTGCGAATTGTTTTGCATTTTTGATTGGCCTATTAACATGTGCATTCGGCACACATCAGGCCAGCCTGTCAGGCTGCTGAAGGAGAAAAAAAAGGTGAAAATTGTTTTATAGCACCAAGATTCTTAGATTTTCAATCTTGGAAAATTGATGATGTAAAAAAATTAAAGCGGTGTTTTTTCTTCTCAAGATTGAAAGTTCACCAAGAGATTTGACATATTTAATTTACATGATGACTTTGCACTCCTTCATTAATGCAATTTGCATATGAAGCTGTTGTTAATCACTTTTGATCATGTTTTGTGTATTAGCTGCCTCAGTGGCTCTTCTCCCTCAGATGCTCCAGTAGAAAGCAGCAAAATGATGCATCTTCTTGCCAAGTTTCCTATAGTGAATTGAGGAATTAGGAGTCTAACCTTGAGTAATTAAATATGTTCTATCAGTTCTCTTTTAATGTTAAGTACACTTGGTTGGAAGTGTAGAAGGAAATTGTTCCCATTTGGGGGAGACATTCCTTTAAAAAAAATTCTGTATGTATAGAGAGAAAGGAATTATGTTCCATGATCCACAGTTGCCAGGGCAGAAGGGAGAGGTGATGGCAGTGCAGGGTACACCAAAGCCTAGGCTCTTCTTTGCATGATCAGCGTTGAAGACACACGCCCTGGGCCTGATCCTGTGCTGCACGTGTGTGCAAACCTGCTGTTGGCGTTCATGTGGCTGTTCTACATTTGAGGGATGCTTGTGCCGGGGAAGAAGCACCTTGTTTGTAGGAGGAAGTAGTGCTGCCTGCGCTGCTCCTCTTCCAGTCAAGTCTTCCAGTTGCCTCATCACAAAGAAGGGTCTTTTTCTTCTGCCTGTCTGGGCAAGACATTAATCACTCAACCTTCATTGTGAGCTGGGAGGGGAAACAGGGAGCAGCCTGCTCTGGAAGCCTGCCCGACTCTCAGTAACCTGCCTGAGCATCTGTGCCTGGCCACCACTGGAGGCTGTCTGCTGCCCTTCTTGCCTGGCTGGGGCTTTGCCCTTGGGTCCCCATCCACCCAGACCTTGTGCTGGCAGCACTGCAGTTCTCCGCTGTGGGATCAGGCCTTCACCTTTGCTTCATCCATTCAGTTGTCCGCCTTTGGTAATTCATGCTCAATTTTGGTTTGAGAGTTTATCAGTCGATAAGAAGATGAATTGGAAGGGTGAAATGGATACCTTGATTAAAGGGACTGCTTAATGAAAGAAAATAAACGTAGAGGGAAAATGACCATTCTGGAAGGAACAGAAGTATAATTTTAACCTCGGAGGAGACCTAGTGCTGCCCTTCCATGCTAAAAGCATGGTTCAGTTCAAAGTTGTTAATATTCAGCTGGGAAACAGTATCCAGAACACAAATAAATTATTAAGTGCATGAACTTTTTCGGCAGTAAGATGAACTGATGGGGTCCATCTGCGAGATCCAGGGGCTTTTTATTTGTGTGTGTCGAACGATTCTGCCCTCTCCGACTTCATAGCCTTTGGTCCCTGGCCAAGTGCATGCATAATTGATTCCACACGCGCTATCATTTTCTTGATGTAATTGCTTTAGTAAGATATGATGAAATCTAATGGATAATTTACTATATGAAAATGACAAAAAAGTAAATGTTCATGTTTTGTGCTGGGCGCAGGGAGGGGAGCACCCAGGTTGCCCTGCGTGGTAAAGGAAAACCTGCTTGTAACATCTTCCATGGGTAAAGATGGGGGAAATCGCTAGAGGAGTTCAGGACAAACTCAGTAATTAATCAAAGTTTTACAATACAGGTGAAAGTGAAGCACTCGTGTTTTTTGGAAACCTTGCTTATTTTTTCTTGAGCGATGCCATATTTGCTTTTCTAATTGCCAGAAACGTGGACACAGAAAAAAAGGTCTCTGCACAAGGCAAGAGGTGGTATTTTTAGAAATAAATGTGTCCTGGACTCGCTGCCCTGTGCTACAGATAGTGTTCATGCTGGTGCCTTGCCTGGCACAAAGACCTTCTATTGTAGCTGCTTAAATAATGCACCAGATTAAATTCAATGCATCAGTTTGGCTGGATGTATTTTTAGATAGTTCAGAAGTGTATAAATATGAAATCCACATATAATTCCATACACATCCAAAGGAAAATATTCCACTTCAAAATTTGACATTACGTTG
Organism: Coccyzus lansbergi; assembly: GCA_033558105.1. Lineage (NCBI taxonomy): Eukaryota > Metazoa > Chordata > Aves > Cuculiformes > Coccyzidae > Coccyzus > Coccyzus lansbergi. The sequence goes on from JAUMJK010000225.1 coordinate 503,503, forward strand.
GACTTTAAGTAATGATTTGTTAATCTCATTTCCTTGCCCCCCCCCCCTTCCCAGTCATGGAATATTGTGTATTCCCTTCCATAATTTTTTTTAAATAGTCATTTGAGGTAATGTATAGACACAAAAACATTTTCTCATTTGCTTCCTCCCCCTCTCCCCTTGCTGTTTTCAATGTACTAAAAGAGGAAAAAAATATCCAAGGCAAACCCACATAACTGTAGCAAACTGTTTCTGAGCAAGCCATAATAATGAACAACACATGATCTGAAATGTGATCAGCAAACATATACTTATGCCAAGGAATTTTTGCCATTCACATACCAAGGTTCTGTAAATCAGTAAACCGCTGTGGAGGAGCCCCCGGCATGGCGAGGGGAGGAGCAGGAGCAGGAACAGGATGGGCTGCCCCAGCAGAACTGTCTTGTTTGCAGAGCAGGGAATGGGAACAAGTTTTCTCTCTTCCACGTTCTTCCTCTCCATCTTGGTCCATGCACTGAAACATAAAGCCAAAAAGCAGACCTTTAAAGAGGGAAAGTGCAGTCTGATATATCTTCAACTGCAAAAGCAGGCAGATAAGTGGCAAAGGGATGAGATTTCATTGCAACATGTTTCATGGGTTTTTTTTTTCCTTCCCACTCCCACCACCATCTTAACACAGAACCAAAATGTAAATTACTTTCTGGTCCTAATTGGATTTAATTATTTCTTTAGGAGAGGATGGGTGGGAGGGGGTGGGAATGGCACACAGCTGTCCTAACAAAACAAAAGAGGCAGAAAAACCTCACTTTCCCCCATGCTGGCTAATAAATGGTGCAGAGGATCTTAGCACTGGCAAGCAAATAGAGCACTATGTAGACCTGGGGAAGGGGTAAGAGCTGTCTACAGACAGAAACATTAGTAGAAGGCAACATTAGCTGTCCTGAAGTGCACCTTAAATGTCAATTTATGGTTTCCTATCAATTTCTGTGACTGCCCTGCTTTTTAGAGCATCCAGCCTGGCCCTTCCCTTGACCTAAATCGCATTGCCCAGATGGCTTGGCCCCGCAGCGAGACCCAACCTCAATATTGGGCTGTGAATCCTGTCATCACTGCTCATCTTGGAAGCACCCCGAGGCACTGTCAGAAGGGCCAGAGAGTGGATTTGGGCCTCCAGCATTCGCTGGGGTGTTCTCTGTGTGATCAGGGTTACCCCACCAGCGAGGGAGCTAGCTGTGCCCCCCAGTTGGGGTCTGGGGTACTTGGGTGACCGCAGCAAGGTTCAGGCAAGCTGATGCTACTTCGTAGGTTGAAGGCACATTGCACCTGCAGATCTCAAAGCGCTTTACAAGCTTTAATGAATGTGACCACTAACATGATTTATGGTGTGATTCATTATTGGTATTGGAGGGACTGTATTCTTATTTTGTCATTTGCTGTTAAAATTAATACACTCCATGCTGGCTATAAAAGTGTATTTGCATTTAATTGCAAGTCAGAATGAATTAGTGGATATGATTTAAACCTGAACTCACTCCTTAAAAAGAAGTCTTCAGTGGGGAAGGAAAAATCAAGCTCTATACTGGATTTCTTTGGTGGAAGTAGGGATGGAGAAAGGGAGGGGGCAGGCGGGGGCTCAGATTCTTTTTTTTTCCTAATTCTTGAGGTTGCTTTCAGCGAGAAATGCCTTTGCCAGGAGGCTTAGGCAAAGTGGTCAAGCACATCTGCTCCTGGGAAGGTAGGGAAGAAAAGAGGTTACTAGTAATAGGGCAGCAGCACAAAGGGAAAATTGTACACTGGAAGCATTAGTCTCCTCCGTGGTGGTGTGGCCAGACTGGTTTAGCAGACAGAATGATAGATTGCTTTGTCAAGGGTCCCAGGGTGTGCCCTGAACTTGAAGCACTTTGTTTATCTTGAATAGAAAGGGATAAGCACAGACATAATCGATGTCTAGTTTTTTAGGAGGGGAGGAAGAGGTAGAAGAAGTGGGTGGGGGGTGGTGGTGATGGTGGAGGGAGGCCCTGACTGTGGCTCTCCATTAACAGATGAACTTGGCTGAAGTCCAGAGTTTGATGAGACAGTGTCACAGCCCCAGAGCCCGCCAGCCTTTTCAATAATTTTATCTTTTTTTTTTTTTTTTTTTTTTTTTTAATACCTTCTGACTGTACATCAAATGCTTCCAGGTCTTTTGGCTAAAGGCAAGAAGAGAGGCAGGAGGGGGGAAAAAAGACACAGCTCCATTTTTTCCCTCTGAACCAGTTGAGACCAGTCTCTTGGCCACGCACGCAGGTTCTATCATCTTTCCTGGCTCGCTGTTGGGGAAAAAAAGAGTTGTTGCCGTGCCAGTAACCTGAGGGCCCAGGGCAGGAAAAAAAAAGGGGGTTTGGTGTTCTGAGAGGCAAATTAAACTCAGAGAGTGTGTGAGAGCAGGAGGGGCGTGTGTGTCGGGGCGATTTTAGAAACAGCAGGAGTTTAAATTCAGAGGTAAAAAGCATCTGTAAAGCAATCCCTGCTTGGCTGAGGAGGGTGAACCTAGGCGATGGACTGAACCCGTGAATAATAGGGCCTTTACATTGTGGCTCCTACCCATTTAAATAACTTTACAAGAAGAAAATCAAACTGATCTCTTAGCACAGACCTGCACTAGGTGTGAAGGTGGCTTCTCTTCCAGCCTTCTGTCACAAAATTTTGTTGGGCTGCGCATGATGAGGTGCTTTCTTGTAATGCCGAGGTGGTGAGAATAAAGACAAATTGGGGATCTTTACTGTATTACTGTTGATTTTTGTTAAAGTTACCTGCTTTGTAAAGGGTAGATTTGGAAGGGACATAGTAAATGGGTCTGTGGCAAATGCTGCCGGGGAGCTCACAGCATGGGTCAGTGTTTCTCAAGGGCACCTGGCTGGGGCATAGGTGGTCCCAGTGTGCCTGTGACTTGGCAACATGGTCTGAATTCAGGGCTGTTTTGGGTATTTTTTGTTTCTGATTATGCTGTCTGTTTCTGACAGTTGTTCAGCTACTTACCAGTCTTGGCAGGCGGCTGAGCCTGTAACATCCTGACATTTTTGCTTTTTAACGGGCCGGTCTCATCGTGCTGGAACAAACAGCAGCTTAACTGCATTTCATCTAGCTGATTTGAATAACGTGTACTCTGGTCAAACAAGAAACTCCTCAAAGGAAGATCTCAGTGCCTTGTTTTCCATTCAGCTGACACCAGGTGGATTTCTGGATGCACAGAAATGGCGTAGTGAGGAAAACACAGGCTCCCTCTGCCACAAAGGGTGGCATTTTCAGAGATTTAGAGAGTAGGCAGGAGCGGATCATCTCCCTGTCCCGTGCCACTTCGATGGGCACCCAGCATCAGGTCTTGCTGGGAATTAGTGATTAGTTTACCTGGTGCTTGTGGGTCTATCTAATACAACTGTCATTTCTGGAAAGGGTGTAAGTGCAGGGATGGCCTTCACTGGTGAAAGCTTTGCCTGGCCACCTTGCTACATGTGGGTCATCCGGGTCTGTAAGACCATGATTTTGAGGAGGCTAGGATTTTCAAGCCATGTTGGTTTGAAACCCCCAGCTGTGTTTCTTCTCCCCTTTTGGTTTTTTAGCTGGCAGCCAATGATGTGCAGCATACTGAGCTCTCCTCTGTGGGAAGAAAGGCTGGGTAGAGGCTGTGGGATATGGTTCCACCCACCCTACGGTGTTAGCTGCCAGTGCTCTGGGTCTGGAAGGCTCCCTCCTGAAACTGGTTCTTCCCTTTTTCTCTGCATTGCATGTCAAATTGTAACTGGTTTGATCGTGAACTTCCCAGTGACTTGGCACCCCGTTATTTCTCTGCAAGCATTTTCCTACACACATGCACAGCTCCGCTGTGTATTGCCTGCATGGGACTCCCTCTTATGTGCTGATCATGGCATTTACCTCTATGCTATCCATTATGTGAGGACCTGAGGTCCTCACAGATGTTAACGAATACACCTTCGTAATACTGGGGTGAGATATGCAACTACTCTTCTACAGTATGGCACAGCTGAGGCAACTTATCCCAGGTAAGGCAGGAGACCTGTGGCAGAGCAGGGATCTGAACCCTGTGCCGTCACTGCTATGCCATCCTTCCTCCTTTGCCAGTGGCTGGGCAAAGCCAAGGAGTGAAGCAGAGGCATGGTTGAATCTACAAATCAACTTGCTCTTTGCTGAGACATTTCTCCTTGCAAGGTATATGTCCTGCTTCTTTGGCTGCTTCATCTCTCACCCCTTGTTCGAACTCTGTGGAGGTACGGGTATGGGGGGCAAGTACTTGGCTTGATTGTGCAACACCCTGTTCCTTTGGAAGATTCGCTCTCTTTGGCTTCAGGGAAGTGGCAGGCTTCTTGGGGGCTCCTTGCATTTGGGTAAATCGTGTTGGTTGTGAAGGCAGGCTGTATGTCCAAGAGACAAGGCGGTGACCTTTGGGTCAAGTACCTGTGTCTGGAGAGCCCGTGATAAATATTGTACACTGAGAACAATAGGGGTGTAACAGAGCTGCAACTGAAAAGGCTACGGCCGAGCAGCTGGCTGGCTAAGAGGCTGCTGGGGGAGCAGTGTAGTATTTCTACTTCAAACTGATTGAAATGTCGACTGAAAATCAATGCTGTTGACTAGTGATAATTTACAGTTTTCTTGGTGCTAAGTAGCCACACGCGTAAGGATGCGCTTGCTGTGCCGGGATGAGTGCCGAGTGGTCTGGGTGCGGCGCTGAATCAGATGCATTATAGGTTAGCCCTTTATTTGTTTCATCATGACTTTTACACAGTTGTCATGTAATTTATGGCTGCTTTCAGGTTGTCAAACATTTTCATTGCAGCTTCTTCTTAACACACTCCTGACACAAACACGGCTGCTTTAAAGACACCGTATTGTTTCATAATCTGAGAGGAGGACTATAAAACATCAAATTACACTATCTTCAGGCTAATCTAAATGCACTACAGATTGAAATCAGAGCTCATTTGTCCCTGATGCAAATTATTAAGTTCTAATTATAAATATCCATTTAATTACCCCATACATTTTTATTCTGCAGACCCTTCTCAGCAATTCTGTCTGAGATACAGTAGATGTATAGGAGAAAAGCTGCAGTAATTAATGTGCATTTCCTAAATAATAAAGCACAAACATGAGCCACTTTGTTCATGGTTGACATATCTGAACACACATTCTAGCTATCTATGTTGTGGCATCAGATGCTGAATGCTAATTTAAAAATAAATAGAAAAGACAAAAATTAAAAGTTCGGAGGTTATTTCCCTCCCCATCTTGGCTCAGAAAAGACTTGGATCCTTCAGCACTGTGTGCCTTCCCTGCATGAGGGATGAGGCTGGCATGGTGTCGCTGGCCCTTGTCTTGTGGAGGTGCTGGTCCTGAAGCCTTCTTGTACTGGAAGCCCTACAAGCCCAGACGCCTTGCAGTAAAACAAAGCAAGGGAGCCACTTTCTGCCACGCCATCCTCTTCAACTTTTTGGTTATAGCGCCCAACACAGGGTCTCAAAAACTCCTCTTGAGTAGCAGCAGTAGAGGATGCTTGTAGTCCTCTCTCTGCCTCTGTGGTCACGCGAAACCCAAGGGCAGGTGCAGGTGTGGAGGGAAGTGTCTGGTGAGGCAGATCCTGCTTGGAGTTACCCAGGCATTAAATCCTGAGCAGCTCCCCTGCAGCCAGGGAAGTTACTTGGATGGTATAATGGTGTCAAGGATCTTAGGATCAACCTGTTATGGTTAATGTTCAGATTAACAGAGAGCCTCATCTCACAGCCACTGAAATCTAGGAAAAAACTTGGATAACACAGAGGCATCAACTTCAACGTGCGTGCAACTGATGTCTGTCAAAAATTGCCAGAGGAATACATGTGCGGGTGTATGTGTGTGTGTACCCATATACATATATGGGGTAGAAATCTGTGGGGCAGTTAATGTGAGTATTACCACAGGCTTCATTGCACTCTGTATTTATACTCGTGTTTGCATCTGCTTTCTGGGTAACAGAACAGACTTTCTAGAAAGGATACTTGTATGGTATCAGTAATTATAAACAAAAGTTAGCCTTTAATTTTCTCAGACATCTAGTCCCCTAAAGCTCCATTCATTTTGTCAGTTAAGAAGATGTGGGGTTGCAGCACTGTCCTCAGTTCCCAAGTAACTTTGTCCTTTATTTGTCTCCTACAGTCACAGGGCACACATGTTTTTTATTGCGATTCCTCTGTAGCACAGTCACTGTGCAGATGAGATTCTGTTTGAGATTTTGCATCTTGTTGTATCTATTATGCAGATACTTAAATACAAGCTAACCTAGCAGCCAAATGGTGAGCAAGCCACACTGCAGGCTTGGCAGTGCTTTTAATTCCTGCACAATCTGATTTTGCCTGGGCAGCTGAGCGTGTGTGTCGGCTCATATAGTTATTGTCCTGAGTAGAAAGTAAGCTATCACCCGTACTAACATTTCACCACTCAATACTCTTTATTATTATTTTTACTACTACTATTATAATTATATCTTACAAATGCATTGATCATTGTATTGCTAATGTGTGCTAGGATGCTCCAGCTAGAACAGACTTGGCTCACTAATAGGGTCACTTGTGTCAGGGTGTGATGTATGGATTGTGTTTACCGTGGCATGTTTTGTTTGTGAGTAAAGCTGTGGGAGCAGGGCAGATGATGAATGGAAGATAGTCAACGGTTTCACGCTCATCGCTGTGGTCGCAAGTCTCCAATACAATAGAGAGCTTCTTGTGATGGAGAGATATTTATGTGCCTGTAGCAGACCTAAAGCTTTAGGTCTGTGGCTGAAGTTGAAGGTGTGATAATCTACCTGTGGTATTTTTACTTAAAGCTCTTCTTATGTGACCCAGATAAATGTTTGTGATTTGTTGTGAAAACCTTGAAAGTGTGTGAACCATCTAGTTAAGTAATTTACCTGGCTGAACTATCAGTCTGTTTTCCATCTTTGAGCCTCTGCATGTTTGCTGGGTGATCTTTATTGCCAGATGAATGCCTTCAGAGGCCTTCCTTACCCCTCAAGCTACAAGTAAAACATTAACTCTTGTAAAAATCAAGGTTGCTCTACTGTCTTTATGCCTTGTTTGGGCAAACAGGCTGTAGAGGTGGGAGTCATGGTCATGGCAAGGAAGACCTCTTTGCCCTCTGGGCAGCTGACTTGTTACTGCCACAGCAGAAGTAAGCTATGGATTTCTCACTAGTCTCTCCAGAAGGTCCTGTTTTCCCTTTCACACATCCTTTCTACCTCCTTCCCCTGTGCATCCTGCTTTTACGCCTTGTGCATCCACTTAGGGTGGACAACTGTGGTCTGCACGCAGGTTCTTCTTACTTTTATTTTATCTCCTGAAAGAGACAGAGTCCAACAGGCTTTTACCCACCGAGTCTGTAGAGAAAACGGCCAGGCAATTTTTGTTTCAATCTAGGCGTCTCTCCGGAGCGCTAGTTCCAGAGACTGATCAATAGGTTTTATTGTAGACCTCACTGTCTCTAAAAGCACCGTGACCTTATCCTGTCTAAAAATAGCATTTGCTCTTGCTGCCTGCAGAACCTTGACCTGTGAAAACCCATTTGGAGCATAACTGACACGTGCAGTCAGCTGTGCATCCAAGACCCTTGCACGCCCTGGGAAAAAGCTCCCTGTGCTCCTTGTAGCCCTTGTTGTGTGGAAGAAGAGAGGGAGGGGTGCAAGGGTGGATTAAGTGCCCTGGACCCTTGGGAATTCCAAGGTGGATGAAGGCTGGTCTTCCCCAGGTACTGGGCAAGTGCCTCTTTGTCTCCAGGCAGTGTGGGCAGCTGAAAGCAAGTACCCCTGAGCAACCAGCCCCTTACATACAAGCTTGTATGTGTGCTTACACTAGTGCCAAGAATATCCCTTCCATGAGACTCAGCTTTGCCCTTCCCACTGGGAGAGCTGGCTTAGCTCTGGGCAGCTTTGGGAAGCTGTCCTCTGGAATATATGGTCTTCTTTTGTTCTAAACAGCTCTGTTTAAGAGTGGAGAAAAGAAGGTCACTAAGTTAAACCAGTCCCTGGCCGGTGGGTTTGTTTTATTGATGAAGGCTGTTCCCAAGGGCAGGGAGAGGGGGATCTATCTCATCATGGATTTTGGTGGCCAACTGATGCACTGGAAGGGTGTGAAGTAGCCACCAGGTATTTACTGCCTATGACAACATCTGGCAGAGAAGAGCTGTCTTGCACACCTGTATCTGCCACCAGAAAGGGCTTGTTCGGTGTTTTCCATGCAAGTGAAGAGATGTGGAAAAAGAGAAGCCTGGGGACCCTGCCACCCATTTCTCCCGCTGTGTCCAGGCTGCCCGGCAAGGGTTAACCATCTTCCCCGGTGAGCAAGGTCTGGTGCTGAGCCTCTGGGAGATGAAAAGGGAAGCAGCTATGATTGCAGAGCTGTAAAAGGTGGCATTTTGTTCTCCTGCTAACAAAAGCCAGGACTATTGTTGCCTTCGAGCTTGAAAGAGAGGTCACCGGTGGTATTAGTGCAGCTAATCACATAAGAGGCTGGGTGGGCTGTGCTGGGGTCTGCTGCTGGCGTCTGCTGCTGACGGGGCTGAGACCGGTCACTCCAGGCTGTTCCCAGGCACAGGTTCCTCTTTGGTTACACAAAATGTCCGCTCCCGCTCTCCTGATGCGTAGGCTATTATTAGCCGGTGTCAGTCAGTTATCTGAGAGTGGCGCTTTTAGCTGCCATCTAAGTGCCTGACACTTGGGTTTACAGCAGATTAAATTAAATTTTAGGCTGGTTTGGTTTTACTGGGTGTAGACAAAGGAGCAGCTGCTGTGGAAACATGATCTGGCACTGGTAAGGATAGGGGAGCCCTTAGTGGTCTACCCCACCACCCAGGCTTTCAGGTTCTCGGCGTGTGGGTGACTGTTTTGGGAGCAGGTACCTAAACCACCATCCCTTGGAGAGTGGGCACCTGTGTCTCCAACTCAGTGCCAGGCCATGTCCCCACCAGCCAAAGCACGTTGAGATGGAGACAGCGTTTAGATTTGACCAGCTGGCAAGCGTGCACACCAAACTGGCGTTTATCTTTAGAGTGTCTGTCCAAACACTGCAGTGCAAAGTTGATGATAAATATTATTTACTTATTGATGGGTCTGTTGGTGCAATCCATTCCTTTTGCTTCTGTGCATATTTTTTGTCTTAGTTATTTTTGGCTAAAAAGTAGCAAGTGTACAAGAAGATTCTGCACAAGTTTATTCTGCACTAAAAGCAGATAAGGTCAAGGCCAGGTCCAGAAATTTGTCAGAGATTTGTTGACCATCTTAGATGCTAGTCGTTGCAGCAGGTGGGTGGTATAAGGAGTGGTCATCCCCACTGGAAGTGTGGGGGAAAGAGGTTCCAAAAGAGGGTTAACATTGGAGACCAGGTTCTTCTAGACCAGCTGTAGGTAGAAAAAAGAGCTGGTAGAAGGCTTCTCCCCAATGTCAGCTGCCTGAAGGGCATTCTTAGACTTTGGATCTAATATCACCTCTATCTTTAAAGTCAGATTGATAGGGATCAAAGACACCTTGCAAGATCAAGGCACAACTGGCCCTGCTCCAAAACTGCTTTTTCAATAACCTTCCTCAAGAATGGAAGGGTAGTGGCTGGCCAGTAGTTGACAAGGATGTTTATGTCAAGAGATATTTTTCTCTTTAGCAGGACAACACCATTCTGGGGTGGCTGGCATCTTGCCCTCCTGAAGTGAGGCATCAGACCAGTCATTGCCCGAAACACCTGAGGCAGTGGACTTTGTGGGGCAGGAGAGCAAGGTTCAGTTCAGAGCTGGTGGGAACAGCCACTCCACATGTTGCGTTGAGTCAGCCTGGGTAGAACTAGCAGGAAGAAGCAGATGTTACAAAAGGTAGTTGCTGAACTGAAGCACAGTCCCTCTCTTGAATTTATTGGCATCTTTTCTTATGGCTTTGGGTTCAACGACTGTCATAAGCAAATGACATTTTTCCTATGTATCTCTGTATTGGCTGACATGGAGTTCTGTCAGGTTGGCCTGGTTCCCCTTGAATCCTTCATCTTGATTATCACCATCCTTCCTGTTTAGCTGCTTCCTGGCATGGGAGAGTCTCTTCAGCTGTGGTTTGTGTTGAGGATGCATTTCAGGGGAGCATGCACAGGTGCTGTTGTGGGCTTCTTTACACCTGTGGATGGAGGTATGGTCTGGAAGGTTCTGGAGCTAAGGTTTTTATGGGTAAAGCACTAAGTGGAAACAACTCTTCAGTTTCTCTGCCCAGCTCTGCTTTTGGGTTTGAGCTGGACAAATATGTTTATCACATTAAATTTGCCACCTCTCAATATGAGGCTGGGACAGTGGTGGGAGAAGGGATACATGTGCCATGCTAGCCTCAGTGTGGGAGGCTGGTTGCCCCTTGCAGCCGCTGGCAGGATGAAGACGACCTTGAGCAGCTTGCAGGGACATGCAGCAAGTTTGGCCAAATTTTGACCCTGGCACTTTCCCTCATTCCCTGCTATACTCCGGGAGAGTCACAAATAATTCATCTCAGTGTGGTATTTGTTTAGTATTTGGGTAGGATTTGATCTCTTTATTTCAGCACATGGTAGTGTGTTCATTTGGAAAAAAAAAAAAGAGAACTTTTCTTAGGCAGGTAAGAACTTTACTGGAAACTGTGACTGGGTAAATTCAGGTTCATATTCCATTGGCAAAAAGAAGAGAAATTCAGAAAACATCTGATGACTGAACCAAAATGTAAACATCTTGTCTTTCATTTCCATGCAGTTTTCCCCTCTGAATTTTCTAAAAGTTTGGAAACCAAATGGGAAATCTGTTTTGTGTCTTGTGCTAATTATGATATGGACCTGCTATGAAGAGGGTTAGGTTTAAGCTATTAATGACTAATGGTTTGACAACCTCCACTGAAAAATAGTTGTCTGCTCACCTTGTCTTATTTATAGTTTTGTTTAGTGTTGTGGCAAGATCAATTTCCCTACACAGGTCTGAACTTTATATGGATTTCTGGGCACATATAGTCATACCTTACCTACCTGTTTTACCAATAAGTGGAGAAGTTTAATTGTCCCCTCTGACCAATAATACTGTTGGTTTGAAGCATATGTTGTTAGTGTGGAAGCATTCCTTGCCTGTGGAATTTAGCAAATCTGGGATTTAGGAAGAGGATTTTAATGAATGCTGAACTTGCCTCTCTCCATCTCAATGGGAATGTGCCTGATGTCCTATGTGGCTGCCAAGGTGCTCTGCGGCTTGGCTTTGGTGATGGTGGTGGCTGCTGCTCTTTCTAGGAAGCTCTTAAAAACCTGGGTTTTGATGCCATAACTCTCAAATCTACAGTAGTTGTGGGGGCTGTTGTATGTAAATAACACAGTCAAATTTGAATTGTATTTGCATAATTCACATCTCATGTCTGATGGGAGAAAAAGGGAAGCGGTTTCTTAAATTAACAAAACCCTGTAATTATTTTCTTCTACATGTTGAAATTGGAGAGGAAGGCATCTCCTTGAATTTTATTCTTTGTATAATTTGGTTTTGCTATTGTTTAAGAATAATTTAGTAATGTATTTGTTAGGAACTGGCAGCATCTGCTAATTTTCAAACCTATCAGGATTATGGTAACATAAAAACTTGAGACCAGAAGTGGGGCCAACACCTTATTTGCAAGCATTCACATATATTTTGGTGCTAATGCTGCTCTGCTAGCAGAGGAATGTGGCGTTCGGCATAATAAGAGTATGACAATTTGGCCCTAAGCAATCATTTCTGCTGTGTTGGGGTCAGATTGTGAAGCCTTTACTCATCTCAGTAAGTATTTATTAACCTTCGGAGAACAATGGCTGTAATGAGATTACCTGGGTAAGTGCTTATCCCCTTGGGAAGGAAGTTGCAGAGTCTGGACCCACTTGTATTTCAGAAGTAAGGAGGGCCCTTTGCTCCGCGTATTACTTTCCTACCTTTGCTGGCAGGGCAGGAGGAGAATGCCAAGAACTCCAGCCTAGGCTGGCCGGGAATTAACGCTGCCACCTTTTGAAGCAGTGATTTAGCTGTGTCTTGTCTTTCCTGGATTAACCACTCAGAGGAGGAGAAGAAAAAGTCGGTGTTTGAGTGACATGAACAAAGGAATTGACTATCAGTATCAACAATTACGGCACAACCATGCAGGGGACAAGTCAGAACACACCTTGACAAAACCCTGCAACAAAGGGCTGCTCAAACACACCCTTGAGTCTAGGGAGCTGTAAATTGAGCTTCAGTTCCAATTAAATACTTTTTGGCTTTGTGTACCTTTTTGTATCTACTTGCAGTGATTTGGTGCCACACAGGAGGTGACTGAAGTCTCCAAAAAGAAGCAGCAAGCACCATGCTTTGCTGAGCACCAAGATCAGTGGTTTGTATCAGTCCATGGCAAAGCGGCTTTAGTCTTCACAAATCACACAGGATTTCTCTGATTCCCACCTCGTTTTCCTGTCCAGCTGCGTGTACTTTTCTAAAAATCTGAGGAGGTGAAACAACATCTTGGTTTTGTTTCAGTTGCTGTTTTTCTCACAAGGGAGAAACAAAGAAGGGGACCTTGTACCCTGCTATGTGAGTGCAGCGATCTTTCTATGAGCAGCTCCACATCCATTTTTTCCTTCAGGTTAGACACACATTTTTGGCACGGGACACAATAAGCGTTCCAACATGTTTTTAATCTGCAGCTCTTACTTCTTTAAAGGTCTGGTGTTGTGACTCTGGTTGTGTGCACATAACTTCAAGGTACCCAAGTAGTGTGAAATGCAAAATGTGAATAAAATATGACAACACAAATTTAAGCTGTTGGTAGGAGTTTAGTGTTTGTTCTACTCGTCCTTTGTTGATTTTTTCTATGTTCTAAACTTTTGCTTTGTGACATTAGATGCATAGTGAAAGGGTAGTGGTAGCACCCTGTGATACCTTTTGCATTTACTCTTAAATGCCAAAAGCCATCAACTGCATTTGCTAGGAGTGCAAATTATTTACTTTCTGGCCAGTGTGCACTTAAGTGATGAAATGCCATGCCAAAATCCATGGAACTCTTTCTGTTGATTTGGGTTTTGGATCAGGCTCCAAATTCTTTCATTCCTTCCCATTTGCCTGAGATGCAGAGCATGCCAATTTAGTCTCTCCTCCCCATCCCCTACCTCTTCTCTGGATGACATTACCGCAACCTGAGTTCAGCCTTGTGATTTCTTGGATGCTCTCTCTTATGGGCAGAGCCATAGGGGCAAAGAGCCAGAGAGGACCTCCTGGGTCTTGGGATGCAGGCTGCAGCTGTCACATGTTGCCTTTGATATCCCAATGTGCTGGGGTGGCTGCATCTTGCCTTGTTTTGTGTTTTCCTCAAATACATTGAGATGAGAACAGTGTCAGTGGTGGGTGGGGAGAAGGAGATGGATGGTCCCTCTCTTGTTCTGGAAAGATTCAGCAGTTGCCCTTGGTCCTTTCACCTCTGTGAGGCTGTGTAAGTGTTACAGCATTTTAGACATTTCCTGAAGTGTCAGTGTTTGGAGCACCATTAAGAAGAGACTAGATGAATGACCAAAATGTAGGGGCAGAATAAATTAGGCAGTTCAGAAGCAGCAAACAGGTCATTTGTGGGAATAACGAAAGCTTGCAGTTGTGAGGCTGTCCCTTCTCCAGCCTACTGCAGTGATGTTTATAAATCAGAATAACAAAACGGCAGCCCTTATTAGGCCTGTGTGACATTAAAGGTGCATTTAGCTGCAGAGTGTAACACTGGCTGCTATAACATCAGGTGAATGGTTGAATTACGCTGCAGCTCGCATGGAAATGACAGCAAGGCTGTGCCTTTGAGACTGGGTCAAACCTTCCTCAGGCATCAAGTTTCCTGTTCTGCAGAGAGGGGCTATTCAGCTCCACAGGTTCAAGCCATGCTTTTTTTCACTCATTTGTGGCTCTCTCTACTTCTGCCTTCTGAGATGTTTCTCTGTCTTCCTCTCCTTGCCTAACATCCCCTCCACTCCCTCTGAGAGAGCAGCCATGGGCACCTGGTACGACTTCTTTGAGCACTGGCACTTCCCATCCGCTGTAACCCCATCTGTGGGGTCCCTGGTCATGTCAAAACCTGGCTCTTGGTTATCTGTGTCATCCATTGCACACAGGGAAAGCTAACTGGCTGGTGTAGGTGCTCTTAAGTGAGCAGTATTATATTGCCCCACATAAATGTCACGTTAATGGAGCATTATAACCAAAAGATGCTCGTAGATCACTCTAAACCATTTTAGGCATCTGTTACGCTTCCGCCACCTGCTCTTTGCCCATTTGTTTGTATTTAGGATGGAAAGGACGCTGTCGGGAGAGACTGGAGAGAACTTGGGGAGGGGCAAGAGCAGGCTGGTGCTTTGAAGGTTTTATGTTTTATGTCTACTGGGACCTTCACTAGCATGAAGCCCAGTTCCACCAGCCTGTGCTGGAAGAAACGTAGCAGCAGGGTGCTGGGAGGGCAGGCTGCAGCTCAGCTTCGAAAGGATGTTGATAGAAACTGCTGACTTATCTGAGCTGGCTCAGTGCCTTCTGAAAGTCCGGTGTAGGCAATGGGGGAGCCCGAGTGTCGGTGCAGCAGAAAGCCTATGGTGCCTCGTCTGCGACTGCTTTCTAGATCACACCATGTAACACAGCCCAACAAAGAGCCTTTAAATCCTAGTCAAGAAGACAGACAATAGAAGGTCAGAGTTTAAAAGAGAAAGTGTGCCTCAGACTGATGTAATTCCCCTTCTCCCCCCTTTTCTTAGTGTGAATCCTATGATATTTGAGCAGGGAAATCCTCTTTATCGGGAAACTCCACCTTCTCTTATCTCATACTCCCTCAAAAATGCTATCTGCGCTCCTGCTTTTCGTGCCTCCTGACCTAGTTTGCATTGGAAACCTCCCCATGTGGGTGTGCTGCCGTCCCATCCTTCTTGAAAGTTGGGCACAGTGAGGTTGAGGGCTTGATGTGGGGATTGACTGTAAGTAAACACCCTCTGGCTAATGCCCTCCACAGGGAGCGTGCTCACCTGTTATGGTCAGCATTCTGGGAGCACGGCTGCTTGTCACAAGAGGCTGAACCTCCAGGTAACATCTTTGAGGTGCCCTGACTGGTAAAACCTGTCAGATACTGGCCTACCTTCTCCCTCATCTCTACCCGTCCTGGAAGAGCCTTTGTCACCTACCTTATGTTTGCCATCTGATACAACAGCCACTTGCCTGCTGTGGTATGCAGCACTGCTTGGATGAATGAATGAATGAGGTCTGCATATGAGGCAACCATGACCTGTTGTGATGCTGCAGCAGTGGTGACCAAATGACAAAGGCCGTAGATGGTGAAACTTGCCCATGTTTACATTTCAGCCTAGCCAATGAAGGTCTCCTGGTAGACAGGGAGACCCCTCTGGTACTGTAGAGCAATATTTTTCATAAAAAAACATAAAAGTAGCCACACTTGGAAAGATCAGAAGACCACCCAAACTAGTGCCCTCTTTCTGACCTGGCCATAGTGGGAGCCCTTGGAAGAGGGCAGGAGACAGAGCAGGCAGGGAATTACCTGTCTGCTACTGTGCTCTGTCATCTTTCCTCTCTGGCATTGTGAGTTGGATTGGAGCATCCTCTACTCTCCCTCAAGGTTATACATGTCCCTTCTGGTTACTTGCATATATTTGCCTGAATTGGGACTTGGGAGGTTGCATTATGTTCACTATTGCATCAGAAAAGTTGTATTTCTTAGCCTCCACGCAATGAGCTCCAGTAAGACTTGTTAGTGCCCTTAATTTGTTACAATAATAAACAGTTGCAAAGCTGGGGAAATGGGTTGTCCCTGTGTGCGTGCTCAAAGCCCCTGGGTATCTTAGCAGAGCTGCGACAACTCTGGAGACCAAAGAGCTTTTATTCTTCTCCTGCTCCATGGAAAATCAGATCACAGCTCTGACCTGTGCAGTTGGTAGTCGCAGAGGGTCCAGCTCTTCTTCCACACAAGCAGGTTGATACCTAAAGAGTTTTGTTCTTTCTGTGTTGGAAGAGTTGGTCAATGATCTGTAGTCACACCTAGGGCAACCTTTGGGATGTAAATCAGCTGGGACCAGCCTGGCTAGTTTGTACCTGCAAATGTTCTAGCCCTGAAGACTTATCCCTGGAATCAGAAGGGAATGGTCCTGAATTTTTCTCCTTAAGACATTAAAAGTGATTTTTTGAGCATGCCAGATTTTGGCACTCATGTTGCTTTCTTTCCTGTCATCCCTTGATCACACATTGCTTGGGCAAGGATTGATGGCACTTTTCATTAGCACCTTACCTTCTTCCCAGGCTCCTTCTGTGGTCCTGCACTCCAACTCCTTGTAACCTGGAAAAGTACTTGACTATGAGAAGGTGGTGTCCATGAAATAGTGCAGAGTGGAGGGAAATGCCGTCATTAATTGTGCCATTTATGTAGATTGTAATTCTTACAGCCTTTGGTTCCAACCCAGATTAGCACTCCCTTAGTTTAAAATAACAAAAAGGGAACTGTCAGAATCAGAGCAAAATTATTAGCATGATGAAACATGTTAACAGGTAGCCATTAACAGTTTATGTCTGCATGAATAGTGTCTTTAAGTGTTTTATTGGTAATAGAGCAGGGAGGATGGGCAGAAAGTGACATTCGTTTTCAAACTGGCACATTGCTTTAATTGCATTTTTTTATTGTCATCACTTGTCAGGGACGTGTATTCTTGGTCAAGGTGAGCTCCAGGCTAGGGGGTGGCCTTGGGACCGGACTGAATTTCAAAGTACCAGCTGTTTGCCAGAGAAGGAGGAAAGCAACAGATAGTCTGGTCAGGACCTGTTATGACTCTTATTTTCCTGTTATAATGTGTGAGAGATACTTGACTCTGAAAGAAGGGTGAAGGATAGCTGTGGTGTGAAGCAAAACACAAGTGTAACATCCAGGGAGGTGCTGGCCAGTCCTGGTGTGTGAGATGTTCCTCCTGCAAAGTCATAGCAAAGTCACAACACTGAACTCAGCTCCTCATCATACTGTTGCTTTTGTTGGTTACTGTTTGACTAATCATCGAGGGTCACTCCTGTGTGACAGCATCCTGCAGTTACTTCAGGGAATAGTAGGCATTTATTGACAAATTTAAAACAAACAAAAAAATTTTTAAAAAAAGGTTAAAAAAGGAGGAGGGATGGTAAACAGGTATTAAGGAAAATCCTTTTGGGTTTGTTGACAATGTTGAAGACTGAAAGAGGCCATTGCCAGTCCCCACCAAGCAGTGCATGCACCAGCTCTGATAGCTGGAAGTGACTCTCATACTGCCTAGGGTCTGTGGTCTTCTCAAATAACCCTGAGACCTGATGCAGCCCTGCACATCTCTATTTCCACTCTCTTTTTCTACCCTGCTGAGGCTTCTCCCATCACATGGAGTTCCCTGAGATATCACTCATACTGATGTAGAGGTCCTTAGAAAGACAAGATGCATGCTTTTGGCTCCTGTGGGCCCTTCCTGTTGCATCCCTTGAAAAACGTGCCTTGTGGATGTGTTTTTTTTTTTTTTTTTCTCAGCAACTGGCAGCCCTTCTTGCTCATTAAAATGTCTGACCCAGTGTTATTATTGACTATGTGGCTGGGTCTGCATGTCTTGCCACTGGCAAGGAGCTGGCCTGGGGCAACACCTCTCTTCCAGTCACCAATCTTGCTTGTTTTCAAGCCTGTGTGTTGACAAACATGAGTTGCCTCCTATTTCTTATTTATATAAGTTTTTCTGGAGGAGACAACCCACTGGTAGTCAGTCTTTTAAGTTGGTTCTCCACAACGAAGAAGTACTTTACAGTTACTCAACTACTTCTGTTAGTGATTTGGGATTTCTTGTGAAGTTTTGCTTGCATGTGCTCATGCAGGCATGGGTCTGGCTGTGTGGAGAGACATCAATGTGCCCCTGTTTAGCTTGAGAGCATTGAAAATCTCTGCCCTGGGTGCAAAATTTGCCTTTGTGCTTCAACTATTCATTCTTCCTTCCTTCAAGCTGAGTGGTGTGGTTGTCACACCAGAAGCATGGGGCGTCATCCACAGGGACCTAGAGAAGGTAGAAAAGTGGGCCTGTGTGAATCTCATGAGGTTCAACAAGGCCAAGTGCAAGGTCCTACACCTCGTTTGGGGCAATCTGTGGTTTCAGTACTGGATCAGGGGGTGATGTGATTGAGAGCGGCCCTACAGAGAAGGGCTTGGGTTGCTGATTGATGATATGCTTGACATAAGCCGGCAATGCACTCTTGCAGCCTAGAAGGCCAACCATATCTTGGACTGCATCAAAAGAAGCATGGTCAGCAGGTCAAGGGAGGTGATACTGCCCCTCTCTTCCTCTCTTGTGAGACCTCTTCTGGAATACTGTGTCCATTTCTGGAATCCTCAACATAGGAAAGATATATAACTGTTGGAACGGGTCCAGAGGAGGGCTACAAAGATGATTTGAGGGCTGGAGCACCTCCCATACAAGGACAGGCTGAGAGAGTTGGACTTGTTCAGCCTGGAGAAGAGAAGGCTTCAAGGAAATCTTACAGTGAAGGGGCCCAGCAGAAAAGCTGGGGAAGTACTGTTTACGTAGGCATGGAGTGATAGGATGAGAGGGGCAAGATAAACTGGAGGAAGAAAGACTTAGTTTAGACATGAGGAAGAAATTCTTGATGATGAGAGTGGTGAGGCACTGGCACAGGTTGCCCAGGGAAGTTGTGGATGCCCCATCCCTGAAGTGTCCAAGGCCAGGTTGGATGGGGTATTGAACAGCCTGATGTCCCTCCTGCTCATGACAGGGAGGTTGGAACTGGATGATCTTTAAGGTTCCTTCCAACCCAAACCATTCTATGATTTTAATGATACTAATGATTCTATGATTCTTTCTGCCTTCCTTCCTGGAAAAAATGCAACAGTGCTGGCAGTGCCTTGTTTTCAACATCAGGAGTGCTAGATTAATGGCAAAACAGTGGCCTGGATGCTGCTCTACAGTCCTAAAAGAATTTGTTGGTTTGTCTGTGCCCCTCTACATTGGCATGGCTGGTGTGAGGATGGTTCTCACCTTCTTGCCACATGTTTTGGATGGCTGAATTATTACAAGACGTTAGTAGGATTTGCAACTGGGCAGCTGAGGTGGCTCTGTGGGTCCCATGCTACCATCCCTCCCATAGCTATGATGCAAGATAAAACAATATATTCCTTCCCATAGACCTTACAAGGGTTTTAGCCTTATGAACTGCTGTAGATTTTAACTTCGTCAGCTCAAATCTAAGCAACTGTAATCAACATAAACACTTGTAGTGGGTGTAGGTTTCTGTCTGCATTTAATAAAGAGGGAGCTTTCTTCTCCCTCTTTTTCTTTCTTCTTTCTTTTCATCTTTTATTTTGTATTCTGCCTTGCTCGATGAGCGTTTAATCCCTGCCCTTCTGTCTGTTGAGTTATTATGTTTTTTTAATAGTGCTTGTTTATGACTAAGGTCAAAGACAGTATTTCAGAACAAAAATTAGAGTTAGTTCATAATTGAGTACATATGTATGTTACTGTTTATTTTTATAGTTTGCTAATTTATTTTTAAACAACTCAGTTGAGCCAACATGTTTATAGGTCTGTTTATCACATGTCTTGCCAGTCCTAGTGCTAAAAGACACATGCTTTTCAATAGCACAGATCTGAAGTTAAATTAGATAATACCGCCAGGTAGCAATTTAATTACATTAATTGAATGTTTAGGTTGAAATGTAGTTTTGCAAGGGCTGTAACGAAATACATTTATAAGTGTCTGCATATATAGATCTTGGCATTTAAGATGTTATTTGAGTCTGCTGGCGGGGAAATGAAACTCTGTTGAGTGTTTTTGAGGGAGAAATGGGGTACTTTACCACGAGTACTGAAGTGACTGTGCTTTGGCTGGTTTGGGTTTGAGCACCGTCCTGGCAGTGGGCATGAACATCTGCGAGTGTACCTTCCCGTAGCAGGAGCTTGTGGGGAGTTGCCTGGTTGGGTGACTGCGTGGCCTAATCCGGTATGCTGATGTCAGAAAACAACTGCCCGTACAAGTCCTGATGGAGAGATAAGGGGTGAACCGGCATTTTGCATAAAGGCAGAGTTGTATGTTAGCCAGTGTGGAGAAAATGTTTGTCCAGCTGAAACCAAGCCTTCTCAGTTGTGCACTGAGCGATTTCCCAAGCTTGCCAGCTGCTGTACCGGATTGTACCCGCGGGCTCTGGCTGTGGGCTGCCTTCCCTGGCCAGGGAGCTGCAAAACAGCCTTCGAAAGCCAGCTCAGAGGAAGCACCACTGAAGAGTAGAAGCTGTGAATGAACCACACTCTCCAGCCCGGATGGGGACTTAATCCACAGAGTAAACATTTTCAAATAATGTATTGTCAGGAGAGGGAGAGGGAAAAGTCCTCAGTTTGACAGTGCCCAAGAATAGCAGGCTTGGTTAAGAAAAGATGGGAGAAACTGCTCTAGTGCTGTTTGGTTCTGCTTACATCAGTGGCTTCTGCATGCACCTCTTTCCAAACAAAATGTTAAAATCTCAGTGTTTCTAGTGGAAGCAGGGTTGGGCTCTTTGCAGCTACCTTGCAGGATCTGGAGAGCTGGGTGAGTCTGATTTTAAAATTAAAAAACAATATAAATAGAAGGAGCAGGAGGTCATAGGTTGATATTTACCAGAGCTCAAGGATAGATAAGGAGTAACCAGAGGAAAGTCACAGCTTGTGCAACATTCTTTTGCCACGGTGGATGATCTTCTTTTGGGTGCCTGCATGCTAGGAGGGATGGAGGAGGAAGACGGAGGGTATGCAAGACCTAAACACCCAGGCAGTAGGGAGTGTTCAGAAATAAGCTGGTGGCAAGCAGTCTGCTGGCATTTCTCAGTCTCTTGTATTGTAGACAAGCCAGGAAAAATGCATCAGACTCAGGACTGGGATGTTTCTGTTTGTTTTGTACATATTCTTGTGTGTGTGGATTCACAGCCTCTCCCTGGTGCTTATCTGGGTTGGGATGGTCAACGGAGGCAAGTTTTTTTTTCCCCAAATGACGTATTTGTGGAGTAGGTGATCTCTTCAAATACTCGTCTCCAGACAAGGCATAGCTGAGATAGGAGCCTGGGGGCAGCAAGAATAACTATGCAGGTCCATGTCAGCACAGACTTTCTCTGAAGAACCCAAGGCTATAGTAGATGAAGAGGAGTCGTGTTGTTCTACCCAGTCTTACTCATTGCTTTCTCCAGCACGTAGCTTTTTTACTCAGGCTTTACTTAGACCCAGGTTCCATCCTGTGGCCTTCCATACACCAAAGATGCTGTCTTTGGAAGCTCTACCCCAGCCTTGCTGTGTTCTGGTGGTGTGAGCCACACATCCCCACCAGACTCATTCAAGACTGCCTGCAGGGTCTGTCACTGTTTTGAACTTGTGTGCTTGCAACAGGGATTGGAGCGCGCCTGGCACACTCTGAGGTGAAGCCTTCTCCTTAGTTTCCCTTGCAAAGCACCTAATAAAAATACACACAAACTCTTCACTGCACTGAACTCAAACGTGGCAAGTGAGGCCAACTGAGGCATCACCTCCAGACAAAAACTGTCATGTAGATGCAGCCAGTGGTGATCCTGTGCTAATGCAAAACTTCCATACTGAGGAAAGGAAGACATTTTTATAGTTGTGACTAGGGGAAGTTTCCTGATTCAAGCAGGAGATTTCTTTACCTGTGCAAGAGTTTTCATGAGTGCAATTTCACTCATGGCTGTTATTGAGGCAAGACATAAGTACAGATAGAGCCTGGAGCAGCAGAAGGGGATGCCATGGTCTGTGCTTGCCAAGCCAGAGGAATTAGTAGGTAAAGATGAGGAATACATAGGAACATTGGCACAGTTCCCAGTGAGTGGACTCACAGTTTAGGCAGTATGTGTCTGCTTTTGTCTTCCACAAAGTTTTTGCTTCCTTGCCCATACTATGCCTCTTGTTTGCCCATAGTCTTGAACGGCTAACACTGACTTCTAGCCCCATGCCAAAGGACAAGTTATGTTGAACGTGGGTTCTCAAGTCAAGGCTCCCTCATAGAACCTGGAATTTGAGGCAGTTGGGAGTGACATTTTTGAAAAGCCAGGCTTCCAAGGAAGCCCCCAGGATGGAAGAACCCAAGAGCTCCTGTTTCTTCTCCATCTTTCACATGAAAGGTAGGTTCCCTGTGGGTCCCACCTCCATGATGAGGCACAGCCTTATCGGCCAGCTGGTTTCTGCTGAAAAAACACAACCCAAAGTGATCACTGTATGTGTCTGGAAGCTTGTATAAAAATATTTAACTCTGTTACTAGCATTTGCTTCCTTTTCGTCTTGCTTTTCCCATCAGTCTATAAAGTGCCAGTTCTTTAAGGGCCTGATTTGCGTGAGGATGTGAGGTGACTGTTTCTCCCCTCATTTGGTAACTTGTGACTAACTATCTTAAAAAGATCTTAGTGGGGTTTTCCCATGTCCACTCTTTTTAGCTGAAAATAAGTAAATAAGTGACTGTTGGTTTTTTTTTTGGTTTTTTTTTTTTTTTTTTGTATTACAAAAGCTCACCTCTGGCCTCAGACCAGTCAGGGAGAGTTTCTGCTGCAAAGCAAAAACGGTCCAAAACCAGAGGGTTTCAATGAAAGTCTCAACGTAAAACTGAAGTTACAGTGGCCACCACCAGGTGACTACTGTAATGCCGGATGCTTATTGCTTGGCTTGAGGTTTCCAAATGCTTGGGAATGATTCCAGCTTGTTTTGGCTTGGGAACAAAACCTCTCTCAGATGCCGCAACCAGGGTGGAAGGGATCCAGGGAGCTGCAGGAAGCAGCACAGCACCGTCTCTGCGCTGAAAACTTGTTTTAGTGGCTAAAGCTAACAGAGCATCCTGTAACATTGCATTAATAGTGTTTATAGGCTGAATTCAAAATGCTTAATTAAAATTATCAGTAATGGCCTAAAAGCTGACTTGCTTACTTATTTAAGGAAGGAAAGTGATAGGTAGGACTGCTGCATTAAGGACACCGAAATGGCACCTGCTTTAGAATTGGGTTTCAGTCTTCTTGCATCGGAGGGCATCTTCCTTTGCCCCGGATTCTGCTGCCATCTTTGTGAACAAAACTGTTGCACCTGGGCTATGACTGCAAAAAGTGGTATAATAGGGAATGGCTGCATACAGTTTTTGAAACTTAAGGAGTGAGAGTTGAGCAGAGGAGCAGATAAGCATGCTCTGTGGATGATTTTCTGCTCTTAATTTTGTTTCAGTAGGATCTGTGTTTGCGAAGCTCTTTTTTTTTCCCTGAGTCTTTGAGGGCAGTCTGCTTAAAGGACTCATGGAGCTATATTTTCTTTACAGTAATGAGGCAGTGTGACATACAAGTCATTGGAAATCTGATAGGCTCAGGAGATCCTAGGAGGGTAGAAAATTACTTAATTTAGGTTGTGTGCAATAGTCTTAATTTTCAACTATTTGAACAACTGATTGCTGGGGCAATCATCAGATCTTTGGAGTTAAGATGTTTCCTGCTGGAACATGGAGCATTAGCTAAATCAGCAGTGGCTGGGGCTGGCAAAATGGAACAATTGCACATGTCCATGTGAGGGTAAAGAGAGGATTAAAACCAAATACCCAAACCTGAGACACATTGCTTATTATTTTTCATGAACAGTGAGGCAGGTGAAGCTCACCTGGTCTGGTGGTTAATTGACTGTAGCTCCAGTGGCAGCTCTGGCTGTGGCTCCAGCAGGTATGAGCAGGGTCTGGTTTCCTTCTGATCAGGTGAGAAGACCTCTGTTTGGCAATTCCCCTGGTATTTGCTCATTGTGAGTAAAAGTGATAAAATCTGATGGTGGAATTACGTTATGTCTCGAGTGCTTTCTTTCCAAATTAGTAGTAATCCTATGTGTCTTTGACCCATTTTGTGATGATGGAGGGCTGGCTTCTGTCGCCCTGTTTTTGTGAGCAGTGTGCTGAAGTGATCAGACCTCAAGTAAAGGGATTAGAAACTCGTCCTTCATTAGGGTTAGCTGTTGGAGTCCTTGTGCTGTGAGAGAGCCCTTTCTTGAACAAGTTTTCCTATTGATTTAGACCAGAGGTGCCTTGCGTAGGTACCAACTCATCAAGAAACTCACTGTTTAGCTCACGGGGACAGAAATAGCAGCATCATAAGTGCAGAGTGAGGCACCTGCTCACTCGAGGAAGGGTGATGGGACCTGCTTTATTCATCAAGATCAAGCTTGTACTGGAGCAAAAACGACAGAGGGCTTTTCATTGTGAAAATTGTGTATGTCACTGAAAAAAGTATTTTTTAGAAAGGAAAAGGGGCATGAATATTCAGAGATACTAAGAAATATTATTTCTGTGCCAATGAAAAATGAAAAATACAGTGTGAAAGTATTTTCTTACTAAAAAAAAACAACTGGACTATAAAATGCAGTACTAATTTCTGAAGCCTGAGTGCTGCATGAGTGAGAATATTTAATTTCAATGGCAAAGTACAAACATTTCCTAGTGAGCATTCATTGCATTAATAATAATTAATTAATTCATTGGCTAAAGTGTACATCCTGCTCGTGTTCTTCTAGTGTGCTGGGGATCTGATCTCACTTTTTGTTTTGTTTTGCTGACAGCCATCCAGCCAGTAGGGAGGGCTGAGGACAGAGACTATTTATACAAACAGAGGCTTTATGTTTTGCCATGTAGAGAGTTACGTTGGGGTTGCATGGTTTGGGTTAGCAGACTTCTGCAAACGGAGGCGAGGACTTGAAGCAGATCAGCTGATTCAGGGGGACCAAGTATCTGGCTGCTACAGCAATAAGTGTCTGTACAAATATTTATACAATCCCGATAGTCTTTTGAATTGCATTATTACAACGCAAAAAGCTGTCAGATTTCCAGGGTTTCTGAGGCGTACTTCTTGCAGTCTGCATACATTTTGCCAGTGGATGCGAGCGAGCTCTGCTTGTGCTCAGAGCCATCCTGCGCCATCGCCCAGCTGGGAGCTGGGTAGGTGCTGAGCCTATGTAGCACCCTGCCTGAGCTGATAAGCCCTGCAGAAAGGTTGGCTGTATTAGTTCAGGCTTAGAACTGAATTTTTTGAAATCATGTGGCATGGGGGTGACTCAGAGCAGCTGTGGAGTGAGATTGTGGACTGAACAACCTCAGGGCCACCTGTAAAGGGCGGTGAAGAGGCACCCCCCCTGCATTTGAGAGCCACATTTTAATGCCAGGCTGCAGGTTTCCACCATGTCCTGACATGCTGCTCCTCCACTGGTTGCTTGCAGAGGGTCTGGCTCCAGGTCTGTAGCTAATTGTGGGAGGCTTCCTATCAACTGAAGGTCTCCTCAGACCCTGTGTAGAAAATAATAGTCATCACCTGAAAGGAGAGGTCAGGAGGTTGTGGTGGCTTATGTGTAGGTGAGGCACAGAACCAGGTGTGAATAGTTTTAGACTGGGTTTTAGACTGCCTTTTCTGCTGGAATATAGTCCAAAAGTACATGTTGGTGAGTAGCCTGGCACTGCCAATGTGTAGGATTTGATCACCACATCCATGTTTTGGTTTTTTTTGTAAAGCATCTGCTCTTGGAGTCATGGGATCACAAGATCCTACTGGCACCATGGGGTAAAACTTGAAAATGGGACTTTGGTCCCACTTTGCATCAAATATACACAGGCAAGGTTCACACTGCTTGCTGCCATAAGGCCAAAGGGAGTATTCCAGATCTACAGAGTCATCAGAAGGCTGCTGAAGTCTTCAGGAAAGTTATTTGAGTAGATCAAATGCAGCCAGTGGAAAGAAGCAACTGTCCTGGAGCAGGGTTGGACCATATCAGTAGCTGCCCCAGCCCTGGCAGAGAAACCCTTGAGTTTTCACATACTGATAATGGTTGTGTGTCCTATCACATGCTTATTTATGAGATGAGGAGTTTGAAAATGTTTGCAAGGTTGTGAAACCAGAGTCCAGGGCTGCTGTGGGCCTCCTGGAGTTCTTCAGTGTCAGAGCTTAGGGTAGTTTTGGTTCTTAGGGGTGAGTGTATGTCTTCCAACAGCTGTGAGTGTTTCTTCAGAAGTTTCAAAGGAGTGGGATCTTTACTTCCAGTGCAGTGTTTGTTTTTAGGGCATTTTTTTTCCCCAGGGAAAGAAGACTAGCAACCCCATGATCAAAGAAACAAAGCAATTCACTGTGGAATTTCTACCTAACAGTATTTAAATTTAAAAAAAAACTCTGAACATAGTATGTAACTTATAATTGAATCACATGTGCCTCAGCTCTGGCCATTTGGAGCAGCATCCAATGCGTCAGGTTCAGCAGCCAGTGCTCCTATAGATTTTTATGTTAGGTAGCACAGTACAGCATCTGTCCTCTGCAGCACCCTACCACCTGGGACCTATTGCTGTACAGCAAGAGCTGAACCATGAGTCTATTTCATCTGCATCTCCATCCTCTCTTATACCACAAGCACGCTGACTTGGGCAGGTGCCTTGGATGCAAGAGAAGGATCATGTGAGTCAAGGAGGGAGGAATCACCTCCTGGTACTTCCAGTAAGGAATAAAGCCTGGTTTTCCACGGTGGCTGGTTAATTCACTGGGAGTGCTCTATTAGCCCTGCTCCTGCCCCACCCGGTGGCACAGCATCCCTGTTCTCCCAGCTGGCCAGTATCACTGGACAGACCATGCACAGAGCAGCAATATGGTGGGCCAGATAATGAGAGCATTAACCCTGTTTTTCTGACCGTGTTCTAACAGGAATAGCCCCCTTCCTGAAATTTCACCTGCACACATTATGTCAAAATAATCTCGTTTGGCTGTGAGATGTGGATTGCTGCTGTGCCTGGCTGCAGTGGGTGGGATGCGGTAGCTCATCTCCCTTTGTGCAGAGTTGTTCAAGCTGTTGCAGGGGAGCACTGTGCTCAGAGAGGCTTTACTGAGGCAAGAACAATTAGGGCTGGTTTTCTGGAAGTTGTGAGGTTGTGCTTAAAAATGCCTAATCAGCTCAGGAGGGCTGGACGTGTTTCCCTTGGCAGCCTCTTCTAGCTTTTAGCAGGGATGTGCTCTCTGTGATTGCAGCACCCCAGCTTCAGAAGAGGCAGACAGAAACAGTAAGTGCTAAGGGCAAATTTATTAATTTCATAAAACCAAAACGTCTGTGTAGTGTATGGCTCAATGTATAGCATAGCTTTGTGGACCAGAAACATTTTGGTTAGGGTCTCACAGGCAGCATCACTGGAGTGGGCAAGCTTTGAAGCAGCCACCTGTTCACCTGGCTGTTTCCTCTAGTAGCAGTAGCTCTGTCCCTCTCTGGATGGACATAGTGACACGGGACACCCTCATCCTGAGTTCCAAAAGTGGTGACTGTAGGGATGCACCACTTTGGAGGGCTTTTAAAAGCTCAGCTTTAGAGAAGACGGGACAAGAAATGCACAATGGCTTAAAAATTCTTACAACTATGGTATGTACAGCACAAGGCATGTACACTACAACTTGTGTTTGTAGCCCTGCAGCTAGTTACAACCTGTGTGTTTCTAATCCTGGAGTGTGCAGGGTGCTGCAGTTGCTGCTGAGCAAGGGGTCAGGTCCTACCCCTCAGCTCCCCATTTCAGTGTCCTCCAAGGCTGTCTCTCAGCTGTGGGGAAGCTTGGCGGTGGCAGGATCTCTTTAGACCTGGAAGCTCAGACAGCAGCAAAACTGACAGGTAGACAGAAGGGCGCATTGTATTCAGAAAGAAAAGGAGCAGCAGTTAACACCAGGATCGAGGCTGTAGCCTTGGCACTCAATGAACAGTATCAAAATCTGCGTCTCAGTTCTGTGGTTTGTCCCTGTGTACTTGATATTCCATAGATAGCTTATTACGGCACCTGTGTAAGCACTTCTGCAGGGTAGAAACAAAAACTATATACATATACTTGCACATACACTGTGAGCAGCCTCAACACCTAAATGATAAATATGCTTAAGAAAAATTGCCTTTAAGTTTTTCTTAGATGATACTGAAGCGTGGGTGCAGGGGGAAGGACAAGAGCCACTTTGGCCAGTTTCTCCATCTCTACCTAGTGTGCAGGGGGTGGTGACAAATGCTTCTGGGGACAAGTCAGTGACAACTCATCTGGGACAAGCCTGGGACAAGCATAATGTGAGGAATTCTCAGGTATCTGTGTTTATTAAGAGCATCTTCCGGTAGTAATGTGTGTCCTGGGGGGACAGATGGACAGTCAGTAGAATCTTGCCCCCACCAAAGCCTGCAGGGAGCCTGCAGCAAACCCTGCTGGCTGCCTGGCCACAAACCCAGCTGCTGCCCAACATGTTGCCTAAACGGGCAGATGTCAACATTGCTCAATGCGATGAAGACCTGAATGTCTGTTTATTAACGGATAAGATGGTCAGACCGGTGTATGGCGTGTGAGTTGGCCTGTGCAACTCCTGTGGTTTCCAACCGTACTTATCGAGGGAGGGGGCTGCCTGCCCAGGGAGGGTGTTTCCTCTAATCGGTAACTTCACATGCCAGCGGCAGGCAGATGTGTGGGGGGCAAAGGCCTGGCTTTTTCATAACAGCGGCTTTTGCCAGGCTCAGGGGAAGGAGTTATCTAAGATTAGGCTGGAGAGTTTGGAAGAAAAATTTTGCTCACAAAAAGAAAAGTAAATATTCATCCACGTCTTGGTTTGGTCATTAATTTTCACCATCCAATGCAGAAGGAAACAACTCATCCCAGTATTTCCTAGCAGTGTGTTTAGCTCTAGAAAAACCTTCCCCGAGCCCTTCAAAGGCTTCTTCTATTGTCTGCCCTCTGGCCTGGAGACACAACGGGCAGAACACATGAGATGGTCACGGGCTCAATTTAACGGCATCTTTCCCACTTATCAGACTATATAATAAACGTAGCTTTTAGGGGAGATTTTTTGGGGAGGGGTGCTAGGCGAGCAGTGAATGGGGAGGCCAGACACCATTGTCTGGCAAGAATGCGAGTCCCTGGGGCCAAGCGCGCCTGGGCTCGCCTTCCAAATTGTCCTAGCATCAATCCCCCCTCCTTTGCGGGATTTCCTCCTCCAGCCGGGGTTTTGTTTCGGAACAAGCGTTGGTCAAACAAGCTTTTGTTTGCGGTCAGTCACTTGGCACACATACACCACTTCTGGAGGGGGACAATGAGGAAGCTGTTTCGTGGGCAGCTGCGGTGGGACTGAAAGGGAATACTGATGGAAAAAGGGCCCGGGGAGGAAATAGCTGGGTGGAAATTAATTGGGAGGATCTTATGGAGTCTGGGTGCTGCAGCTAGGTTGGGAGGGCAGCGGGGAGTCCTTCAATCCTGCTGCCTCTGCCTGCTCACTGGCTTGTGCTGGTTTGTATTGTTTTTCCCACATGGTAGCCCACCTTGGACCAGCAAGGAAGTTGGATGAAATATTTACGATGGTGCATCTAAATAGCTTTCCTTCAGGTAGAAGTAAAGTATTTATGGCAATAACAGAGTTTAAAAGGAATTGTATAAGTGAGACTGACTTCTTTGTCAGCAAAAATTGCAGCAAAACCTGTTCATAGATGACATTACCTAAATGACATTACATACGTATGTCCTTTCTTTCACATTTCCTGTAATCCTGTTACGGCATTGTCCCATTACCTCAAGCACTGTCATCTTTAAATGCTGTCAGATCTTAACTGGATGGCCAAGGACATCGGAAAAGGATCGAGGTGAAGCCAACTGCAATTTCAGACCTGCCGTGTATATGGCCATCTCCCAGCCTGCCCCAGGACAGGGTGTTTTCCAATAAAATGTTCAGGTAAAGTGATGACTCAAGGACTTTTCCATCTTTTATGGAGCTGCCGCCCATCACCACAGCGTCCAGCACTTTTCTGGGAAGCGTGGGAGGACGGACACAGAGGGGTTGTCTGGTATGAGTGGAGTGCTCGCTGGTGCTTGTTGGAAAGCGCTCACATCCCTGAGAAAATGAAGACCTGGAGGCAAGTGGCTGAAAAATGCCCCTGTGGGGCCACAGGCAATGCTTCCACTCCCTGTGCAGCGTTTGTGGCATTAATGACCATTTGCAAATCATACTGAGCTCCTTGGACTCAAGGTGTGATTAAGTGCAACACCTGGATGTTAATTGTTGTTAATGTTATTGCTCTTAGTATAGTATTGCTAAAATATGACATGAGGCCAGTTTCTTTTATTCCGCCCATGGATGTGCTGTGCTGTTGTTTTTTCAAAGCACTGTGAGACATGGCAGCAAATAGGAGAATTGTAACTTCTGCCATTTACCTGCTGAAATATTCAGCACCCTTAAACCCAAGAAGTGGTGAATGTTGACGTCGAAGCAGTAGCCTATTTAAACTGGCAGCCGCTCTCATCAGGTTATAATTGCACTGATGATAATTGCCAGGTCTAGGGGCAGGAACTGTCATTTTGTTATCTCTGGGTGCAGTGCCATGCTCAGAGGGGCTCTGGTCCCTTGTGGCAGCTGCCGGACCTGGCTGTACTGCAAATAACAACAGCCTTGAACCTGAAATGCTTGGTGCAGACAAAAGTCTGTGGTCAGGCATGAGATGATGCATCTGGTTGCCTGTCTTTGGCCCCATGACCTGGTTTTCTTGGGCAGAAGAGACTGTAGGAGATTGTAGGTTGGCAGTGAGGGTGACAATGCCAGTGGGGAATGGCATGTCGCTTCCCAGTGGGTTATCCTGGCTGTGTGGCTGTAGAGGTGCTGCTGGAGGGTCACAGCATGCCCCACGTCCTCCTGTGCACCAGGATGTACAGCAGCAGACGAGGTCTGACTTTGCTGTGTAAGCAGATGGATGATGGATGTCCCAGCACCATTATTGGATATGTTGTCAAAGAGGTGAAAAGCCAGAAAAGGAAAACTCATCGGTGAAGAACAGGAGAGCAGCTCTCCTGAATGGTGGCCACCACATTCATTTGGCCCATTGTAAGGGTTAGGCAGCAGCAAGGGTCAGAGTTAAGTCCCAGTGGTGCTAAAGAGGAGGGCTTGGATCCTTAGATCTCCCTGCTGAAATACAATGGTGGAACAGCCCATGGAGTAAAGGGGCATTTGTCCTAAGATGGGGTATTATGATATGACCATGTGGAATATGTAGAAGATTATTTGCTTAATCAGGTGAGGTTAGATTTTTTAATCACTATCTTTTACTGGTATCTAAGTGCTGGCAGTTACAACACTTAATTGCATTTTCCTTGAGAAAATGCTTATCTTGCTAAAAGGTGGAATTCTTTACAATACATTTCCTATGCTTAAAAACTCATTTCCATTTCATTCTTTGCCATCAGTGCTATCTTAATCCTTCCTCTGAGGCTAGTCCTCTGGTCTTATCCTTTACCAGTCTGAGGCCATGTGTGGGCATAAGTCTTAATGCCAAGTCTTCGCAAATATGTGCCATTCTCACTTGCCAATGGCTCTGTTCCCTTCTCCTGCGTGGAGAAAAAGTGGCCTGCAAGATGTACTGGAGATCTCTGATCTCCTCCTGCATCCCACAGTCCCCAGCATGGTTCTCCCTGGAAAGGTCTCAATCTGGCGCTCCTAAACTGGCCATGGTTTGTGCATCTCTCTCTATGCTGTCTGGCTGCTAAATTGATGCTTTTTTTGGATGCTGGAGAAGAGTTTTTCTCTCCTCTCTAAATCTCTTAATAACTGCAGATTTGGGTGTAAAAGCACTAACTATACTCGGTTCACTGGGTTTTTTCTTCAATCATAGCTTCAGTTTCTTTCCCCCTATAGGCAAGGGAACCATTTATACTCAAGGTGGGCCGAGTTTGCAACTTATTAATCTCTCCCTTGCATGCGGGTTGAAAAGAGACACCATGCCTTTATCAAAAGCCAGGCTAGCACAAAAGCCTATGCAAAATCATCATCAAATCCTATTAGAGGTGGAAAATATCTCTTAGATTATCTCATTCATTTCCCTGCCAATGCTAGACTGTTCCTGAGAGTTAATTTTCTAGTGTCTGCTGCTGACTCCCAGTTTCCTTGCATTTCCAAACAAGCCTCATTTTGTCCGGTGGTTACTTGTGCTAGTATTTGCCCTGTGTTACATATTCTCAGTGATTTCTACTCAGAGAACATCACAGACTTTGCTTGTGGCTGGAAAAGGCATCCTCGTGGGATGGGGTGTGCTGGGTGCTCAGGGAATGCAGCTGGGCAGTGCTGACAGGGCTTCATTCCCTGCAGCCACTGCCATAAGTATTGGGGAAACAAACATCTCCAACGGAGGTTTTTCTCTCACATGGCCATGGGTTCAATGTGAGCAGGTCATCCCCCAGTAAAGCACTTCTCCCAACCTTTGTCTTTGATAAACTCCCACCCTGAAGTCCTGGGCTGGCTGTGACATCCTCTTGACAAGGGAAAAAAATAATTCAGAGCTGGAGCTATTTATAGCATCAAGCAAATGCAGATTTCATCAGGATTTGTTTCAGAGGAGGAAACAATGTGTAAGGAGCAACGTAACCTTACTTGTAACTTCCTGGTGACGGTGATTGAATTCCTAGATGTGGCGAGGGTCTCGACAGCCCTGCCAGCACCAAGAAGGTCAGTCTCGCAACTGTCACCTAGAAAGCATCAAAAGCATGAGCTGTCGATAGCGACCTGCATTTGCAGAAAATCTGAGGGCTTTCTAATTAACTGAGGATCTCTAAATTGGAGCAAAGCCGCTCGACAAGCCCCCTCATACGCCTTAAGTGTCAGGGCTCAGCTGATCGCCGCATCTAACAAGCGGCTGATTTTTAACAGTAGCTCCGAGACTCAATCAGCTCCTAATGGCTCCGTTTCAAAACGTTTCACTGCATTTTTCATCTCTCACTCTGGAATTTATGCTCTTTGTTCCCTGCTCAAATATTCTGGCGCTTTTCCTTAATTTCAGGCTTCTGCCTTGCAACAGCTCCTCTGCCCTAACTAGGCAGCTCGTTGCTTACCTTCCCCCGCACGCAATCCTCTGCCACAGCCACTTGCTCTGCTTTCTAATCAGTAAGTTTCAGAAATTTCCCCCTTTCTATCCCCCTGATGTATAGGCAGTGCTGCGGGGTCTGGAATTTCATAATCAGAGGCAAACCCACATTTAAACAGACCTCTGTGTAATAAGAGCTGAAAAGTGGTTTAATTTCAGTTTTAAACCTCCTCCTGTTAATAAGATGAATGCAGTTTGCAAGTGTACCTATATTGACCTCCCCCTTGCTGTTTTTATGCAGCACCTCAGATTTGGATGCTAGTGCTCCTGATTTACACTGTGGCAAATGAGATCAAACGCTCATTTTGGCTGCATTCAGAGCAGAGTAAGAATATGCGCATTTAAACTGAGGGTTTCAAGCTGCTGGGAAAATGACAGGGGGGGGATCTTTCCCAATGTGTAACAACCGTGACACCTGCACAAGGCATCCTTGGGAAGGTGGCAGTATGAACTCCCGTGTAAGCAGTGATTAGGAATGGATAAATTCCATTCAGGAAGATAGAGAGTTAATCAGCAGCTCTTTAAGACTTTTCCACGTGTGTTTATGTTCAATGGCTTATCCATATCTTAGCAGTTATTCATGTGAAATAGAATATAAATCCTTATGTCTAATTTTTCTTCGAAAAATTTCACCAGGTAATCAAATCCCGAAGTGCATGTTCTATTCTGGTGGTTTTATCAGTAAATCAAATTTTTATCATTTATCAACAAAAGTTAGATTTAAGCATCTTCACTGCAATGTTTGAAAGATGAACATTTGTTTCAGCGGGTACTGTGCCAATCAATAATCTTACAGCTTGACTCAGCTATCAATTATTGCTGCAATTATTTGTCTAGTTGGATATTTAAAATGTCATCAGAAAGAGATGATTACATATTCCAGAAAGCAAGGCACTGTATAATCAGATGAACTGAATCCAGTTAAATGTAGTGTGGTACTAACCTGTCCTTCAAAGCTGAATTCTGCAGCCGTGACTGAAACAACAGCTTTCTGCATTATTGTAAGGAAACAGATCTTAACCTTGGAACAGTGCGTGTTATTGGGGTCGGGTAATACTTGGCGAGAGGAGACCTTGCAAGCTTGGAAATTGAATCAGCCTTCCTGACATAAAGGAGGGAGGGTTTTTTTGAGGAGGGGAGGGCTGGTTTTGTTGGATTTAATCTGCAAATCTATAAATAATAAAATCTACTCTTTATCTGTTTTTCTGGGAATATAGCTCCTGAGCTCAAAGCGCCAAATTTTCATATGCCCTTTTTGCATTCCTTGACTTGATGTATGTATGGTAAATACTCTCTGTGCCCTGAGAATGCTATAAAGCTGTAGCAGTTCTTGCAACTCTTACATCCTCCAAACTCCAGATTTTCAGAGTATTATATCATTTTCAACTTCAAGGATATCTCGACGATAGAGAGGAGACAGGATAAACCAGAGGAGACCGGACAACTTTATGATGCCTTTTCGTCCTATTTGCAGAGCAGGGAAGGAAAATAGGTATATTATCAATTCTACTAATACTCACTTGTGCAAGTTATGAAACTAAATGTTGTAGGATCTGGTTCAGCACTTGCTGTGCTTGCAACTCCATGGTGACATTGAACTTGCTCAGGGACAGAATAAACCTTTGCCTTCCTGGCAGATGATTTGCAGGCAGAGGTGTTGTCTGGGGGGAACCAGCAGTTCCCCTGACCCACTTTGTCAGGATGGTTTGCTGCTGGCTAAATATCATTAATTTGAAAGCAAGAGGAAGGCGAGTCAAAGGGGAAGGCTGGAAAAGAGGAGAGTATGAAAAGGATCCGTTTTGGGAAGGAAAAGTTAGAATAAGGCTCTCAGGAAGACCCCCTGTTCATGTGCATCCCCAAGCCCACCTCTTGTATGAGGACTGGGGCTTTTTGCCTCCACTGACACACTGCTGAAAGCACTGGTGGGAGCAAGTGTGCTGTGGGATAGAGAAAGGGACCTCAGTAGTGCCTGGCTTGTGAGGAGGGCCAAAGAGGGCTGGCAGGGACCACCATATCTCTGCAAGGCAGTTGTTTAAATGTTTGTGCTTTACAGAGCTGTGCTTGTAACTATAGATGCTAATATATGAAATTCAGCCAAAATAAAGCAAAACCATAGGTGATGAGGAGACCTGATGGCCTGGCAGTGCCCTGGCAGCAGTGTGCCTGCTGATGAGCAGCAGTGGGAAGGCGCCAGCCCCTGCTTCTCCCTGGGAGAGAGCTCACAGCTGTTTTAAAATGCCAGTGCACTTCAATTTTTTCAGGAGTATCCCATGCAGTAGAGCTGCCATGTCCTCCAGCGAGGTCCTGCAGTGCTAATTGGGTCACCAAGCATTAACAGCTCTTCTCAGGAAAGTAGCACCCTGGCATTGTGGCTAAGAGTTTCTGTATGTAAGAGATATATTTTTATATGATGTACATCGCAGAGCACTGTCTGTGATGTGCACTCACCGATGGTGGGTACTGGCTGCAAAACTGAGTGATACAATGCAAACCCCTCTGCTGGCATCTTCCAGGGCCTGGGAGTCTCATGCTGCATCTCAGCCCACACTGGCAGAGTGACCTGGGATACCATGCTGGAGCTGTATTTTCTTTCATTTGCAAGAAACTTTTTGAAGTGCACTCTGTCTTTTCTTCAGACACTACTGGCCAGGGAGAAAACAGTAGAAAAGCAAACTGTTCATCACATAGGTGTATGAGTGAATGAAATAATTCAGAAGCTCTCCATAGCGATGAAATCGCAACACTGTATTTTAGAAGTAAATTATTGACTTGATTGTCCCCAGCAGCCACTGGGTAAATCATAGAATCACCAGATTGGAAGAGACCGACTGGATCATCAAGTCCAACCATTCCCACCAATCTCTAAACCATGCCCCTCAGCACCTCATCCACCCGCACCTTAAACACCTCCAGGGAAGATGAGTCAACCACCTCCCTGGGCAGCCTGTTCTAGTGCCTAATGATAATTATGGACCGTTGGAGCAAGGTATCACTTGCTATATAGTCAGGTTATACTTTGGAAGGGCTTTAATGCTCTTTTCAGGGCAGGGCTTAGATCAGGGCTGGTCCTTGGTGGGTCGTAGCCCAGGTGGACCTTCCATCAGGGGACACACCTGGTGCCACCTGATTTAGCAGGTGTCTTCCCAGTGATACCATTCCTGTTGGAGTTCATTTATTTGCAATTCATGTGCTCGTGCTCAGGAGAGGCATATGGGATGGCTTGTAAGTCTGGGATGTTGGTTGCTTTGCAAATGATACTTTTAGAAAAATGAGATGGTATCAGTGAGGAGTTCCTCTTACAGTGCTGACAACAGTGTGTAGTTCGCCCCTTAGGTTCTGCTGCCAGTGTTTGAAGTTAATGGAGCTACTAGCCATGTGATACTGCAGTCTGCATAGCCTGTGTTTCTCCATCCCCATAGTGTTAGTGTAGAGGGTGCATACATGTGCATGATCAGATCTTCTTTGCTTGAGGGATTGCTTTTAAAAACTTCATTCAAAGCTGAATTTCAAACACAGCATTATTTTCCAGTGCAGTTTTTTTCTCTGTTCTTCGTTAATCAAGACACAACAGATTTCTGTTCCCCGTAAGTTTTAAAAAAGCACAAAATCATACACAGCCTGATACCTTACTTGCCAACTTGGAGCTCGAAGCAGGTTTTTTTGGTGGCCAATTTGTAATCGCCTTGAAAATGGTGACAGACGTTGAGGTCAGGCTGGTGCACCTGGCAGTGCTGGCACACACTGTTGGGACCCCAGCACCCCATGCCTCCCTGCCTAGGCTGCAGCAAACCATGCATTTTGTTGTTTGCTGTTAACAATGTGTTTTTTTTCATGTGGGGAAACCAGGTGTCATGGGTTTGGTTCTGCTTAGAGGAATGAGAAAATACACCAAATACGTTGAGGCTACAACCAAAATGGTCATCCGTTAAGTCTGCCTTTCTCCTGAAAGGGCCAGATCTTCCCCAGCGTTACAAGGAGCCCGACTGCTGGGTTGTGGATGGACCTCTCTCCATGCCCACCAGCATCTGCTGCTAAGGATGCTGCATGTTGCTCTCCTGCAGAGAGGAAACTGGTTTCACCATTTCCATCTTTTTTCACTCACTCTTTCCTCAGACCCAAAAAACATATGAGGACAGACTGAGGGAGTTGGGCTTGTTCAGCCTGTAGAAGAGAAGGCTCCGAGGAGATTTTATAGTGACCTTCCAGTACCTGAAAGGAACCTACAGGAAAACTGGAGAGGGACTATTCACAAAGGCTTGTGGTGATAGGACAAGGGGGAACGGATATCAGCTGGAAAAGGGCAGATTTAAACTAGACATTAGGAAGCATTTCTTCATTATGAGAGTGGTGAGACACTGGAACAGGTTGTTCAAGCTCAGGTGGGATGGGGCTTTGGGCAGCCTGGTCTAGTGGGATCATGGAAACACCCCCATCCCGAACCCCATGGTAGGGGGGTTGGAACTAGGTGATCTTTAGAGTCCCTTCCAACCCTAACTATTCTATGAGTCTTATGTTTTGTGGAACCCTAAGCAGTCCTGGAAAAAACAATGAAAATTTGTCTTTGTGAGTAAAAGCTGAATTCTTGTAGTTCCTAACTCCAGTCTTTATCTTTGAATGGCAAGGCAGTGTCAGCTGTACCTTTATTTTTATAATTGCTGCTGCTTGGGTTTCTTTTTGATGTTTGGGTCATGGCATTAGCATTTTGGCCCTGTTCTTTAAAAGAGGGGCTTTTAAAAGGAGGTGTAAATAAACCCATGACATTATTGATACTCAATTCATAAATTATTTTTCCAGTTTTATTAAAATTATTTCGGGGGGATTAAACTTATAGAAAAAATAATTATTTTCAGGAATATCACTAAGTCTTTAACCAATAAGTCATAGATAAAGGAAGGCTGGTAAAAATAGCAAATGGGTTCTACAAAGCAAAATGTCTTCTAGATTTTTGACATTGTGACAACTAAGCCAGTTCCAGGACCTGCCATCAGGCCTGTTGATAAACAATGTGGACTTGATTTGTAGAATTTTATTTTTCAGGTACAGCACAGAAATGGCGTTTCTTGTTTCAGAAGCAATGCTGCATCACTTCCTAGAGATTTTCGGGGACATTCTCCTTTTTCATTTTTTCTGAACCCACTTCATCTAGTGAGAGAGAGGGAAGATTAGAGAGAAAGTACCTTGCTGTACATAAATGCAGCTACAGCTGTTATTTAGTATTATTATAATGATTATGACAACAACAGTGACAATGCTGATGCTAGCAGTGTTAAAAGCTACTTATAACTGGTTAATGATGGACCTGGTTAATAGTGCACCTTTTGCAATCTGGAGAATCAGGAGGAAGAATTAGTGCAAGAATTAAAAAAAATACGTTTGGACAGTTACAGTTTCTTGTCTAAACTGATGCTACCGACTACCAGGAAAGGGTGAGTCACAACAAAGCAGCTATTTCTTACCAAGGAAAAAGTGGGCTGTTGCAGACGTGGAGTGGACCCACTTATCTCCCGGTCATGTGATGTTTCCTGTGTCCCAACCGTTTAATTTCTCTAGTTTTCATTTGAAAGGAATTTCAACAGTACGGATTTCCAAAAGAGAGAGAGAAAAAAGAGATAGTTGACAAGCCAGATGGAGGAGAACTGAATCAAGTACAAGTGGTAACAATTAACTCAATTTTTTTCAACCCCCCCCCCTTAAATACCGTAACAACTCCAAATTTACCAGTCCAAAAATCAAGCAGTCATTTGACATTAAAGCTGAATAAAGAAATTCCTGGTTTTAGTTCAGGCGTTTGCTCTGATAATTGGTGGTGAGCAGAAGAAAGAGGGTGCTCACTGCAAGTTGCAGGTGTCTGACTTGCTGTTGACTTCCTTTTTCTGCAGTGTGATAGCAGAAGGCATGCTCGTATCCTGTAGGTGCAGGTAGTCCAGCAAAGACACCTTGGGTTTTTTTTACACGTGCAGGTTATTTGGGAGAAGGTGAAGGAGAACAAAGGAACAAAGCCACCAAGGCTGGTGGTACTGGCTTGTGGAGAGATGCTGCTGAGAACAAGAGCTGGACCATCCAGGTAGCGAGGGCCAAATCCTGGACTGCTTGGAGATTGCTCTGGCATGGGGATTTCTCTGAGGGAGTAAATCTGCAGCTGTGAATGAAGTCCTTGTGAACACCATTGGCACGTATGCAATCACTGCTTATGCAGCCGTTTTGTTTGCGAAAACACTGGGAAAACAGGGGTGTCTCTAAGACTGTGTGTCTGTGTGCAGCCCGTACAATGCCCTGTGGTAAAATTTATGCTATATTAATATCTTGCTCCTTAATCTGGTGGTCCTTCCCAAACAATGCCTTGTGTTATGGGCTACCTGTTTCATATAGGAGCATTGAGAGGATGCTGCACGTGGTGTTTCAGCATTGCTCTTTCATAAAGCACTGGTGTGTTTGGTGAGCAGCTTTCCTGGATCCAGCTCTGACTTTTGAGAAGTGAAGGAAGCTTTTCCAAAGCACATTGGCACACACGTGCAGATTATTCCATTACTCGCTTGGCAGTGCCTGATCTTGCATGCCTAGCTCCAGAAATCCTTCCACCGTACCCCCAGCAGTGGCATCTAGCTGACAGCTTCTCCTCCCAGCTGGTCTTCTCCCCAGCATCTTGTCTGGCTTTGCCGCTGGTGGCTGTAGGCATGGTTGCGAGTCTTGCTTGGAGCCAGCTATATTGTGCCTGGAGATGTTGGCTTGCTTTGACTCGGACTATGAATGCACTGGGTCTATCTGTGAGAACAGTACAGAAGAACCAGCTTTTTTTTTTTTTTTTTTTTTTTTTTTTTAATATTAAAAAAACCCCTTAATGCTGAAAGCAGGCATCTCTATGTTTTACTGAGTAATTGTGCCAGCTGCCCTTAAAGGCACTCAAATGCCAATATCCATCCCACTCATTTGTTAACATTTTTCGGATCAGAAGCTAAATCTGTCACTTGTGTGTCACTGGTTAAATCACTTCTTTTAGGGGCATGGCAGGCAAGAGCTGTTCTGCTGCTTTTTTTTTGGCAGGAGCCAATAACTTGAGAAACACTAAACATTTGTGCTGTAGTGAAATGCTGTGGCCTGTCACTAGTCCCTTGATGACCAGAATTTGGAAAAGGAATAAATATGTAACGGTGGGTGAGACTTCAGTAGGTGAGACCAGTGAGGTTTCATGTTTTGTGTTTGGTACATGATGTCTCCATGTAATTCTCATAAGGGGTGATTTCCCAGATAGGAAGAAAATGAGCAGTAAAATTGAGTGGGAGGAAAAATGTACAGGCAAAAATGTGAATGGTAATTGGAAGCTATTTGTAAAGAGTTGATGAGCTGTCCAGGAAGTAGAGGGCAACTTTGGCCCAAATCCAAAATCCACTTCACCCGCTTCAGTAGTGAGATGAGAACAGCAATTAGATATTAAAAAATACAATATATGACAATTTAAAAAAATGGAAAATAGCAGTCAGTTGCAGTGAGAAACCATGATGGGTAGAGAACTGGTCAGAGGAGATGAAGAAGCTGAGGAAAACTCAAGCCTGGCATGGATAGAAGAGGAAAGCTTCTTAGGGTCTTGGAGAAGAGAGAAACCCTAGAAGTGGTGGATGGAAGGAGCAGTAAGTTAGAAATTTTTAATAAGTATTTCTACAGTAGACCTAGAAAGCAGCAGCATTATGTTTCTGTGTCATAGGCAGGTGATAACCTTTTTTTTGTAGCTCATTACTAGCTGAGAAGGATTTTGTACAGTGTCCAATGTAGATAAATATTTCAAAAAAAAAAGACCCTGAAAATTTGCACCAAAGAATCCCTAAAGAGCTGGCATGTGATGGTTGTTTTAAATAAAGCTTACAGACAGGGAAAATGCCTTGAAGAGTTGGTCAGGGTAACTGTGGGAAAGTTGGCAACACTTGCTTATCTCTTCTGTGCAAAATAATTGAAGAGACAATATAAGATGCAATTGATAAAGAATTAAAGGATAGAAATACAATTCATGCCACTCAACTTAGATTTATGGAATATAGATCTTGTCAAATAAACCTGATTTCATTCTTCCAGATGACAACTTTGTTTGATAAATGTAGATGAAATAGACTCTGCAAGGCGTTGGACGCGGTGCTGCGTGACATTGTCTGTAGGAAAACTGAGCACTGGGCAGTATTGCTAGTACGAGTGATTAAGAGCTGGCCAACAAATTTGGAAATGTGATGCCTTAGCTGGAGAAGCGTAAGTGGGTAGGAGAGGTCAGCAGGAGCTGGTGGCAGCTGCAGTGATGGTTAGTGTTTTGGTGGTGATTTAGAAATGAATGTGCAATTGTGACAGATTGGCATTGTGGATAAAGCAAAGGTGGGTGGATGGATTTAAGAGCAAACGGAACAGCTTTATGGGATGGTTTGGTAAGTGGGTTGTGTTGAGAGCATGATTGGATACAACTTGCTGCGATACCTGTCTAGAAGAAGGGAATTGGGGTTGTGTATACAGATCCAGGATGAGGTACTCCAGAAGGCAACAGTACTGAGGGAGGCTTAGCAGAAAACCAACTCCTTCACAGCATGATGCTAGGCTG
The DNA here is from genome assembly GCA_033558105.1 of Coccyzus lansbergi. Lineage (NCBI taxonomy): Eukaryota > Metazoa > Chordata > Aves > Cuculiformes > Coccyzidae > Coccyzus > Coccyzus lansbergi. The sequence goes on from JAUMJK010000225.1 coordinate 544,993, forward strand.
AGAAGACTTATTCTGGTTCTTGTGTAGTGAAGGAGGATGGAGGAGATAGCTTCAGAGTGGAAAAATATGTTTTGAAGTGTGCCTTGATTTCAGGGTACGCAAATACACTTGGTGTACTTGGTGGGGCACATTGCATACTAAGGGAATTTTCAGTATGTCTGCTAAAAAAAAAAACTCAACAGAAGAGGAGAACGGGTAAAGGCTGGAGCCAGAGAAATTCAGGTAGACCTCAGTACCCATCTGTGAGTGTGGCTGGCAGTGGGAACTGACTGTGGTGGCAAGCAGTGACTGCTCTTCTTGTCTTATGAGCTGGTTTGAATGGTTTTCACTAGGATTTTGTGCTTTGCCCTGAAGGCCTTTTGCAGAACTAGAGGACATTACGCTTTACCCAGAGATACTGTGTTGGTCATGGCATAGGACAACTGAGAAGCCTGTAATTCAGGAAAGGTTGGAGAGTGAGAGCCAGTGGTCTCTTTTGCCCTTAAATTCCTCACTGCTCTGTTCTTGGCCAGCACTGGCAACTCCATCTCCCTGCTGTGCTTTCCTAATTTGCCCATGGTCTCACCTGGATGCTTTAGCTGGGAAGCCCATGCGGACATAGAGCTGGCCCATAGCTAGGAGGCATCAGTGGATCCATAGCCTTTGTGTCCTGCAATCCTGTCTGGCTTTTGGGGGAACATGAATGTTGTACCAAAAAGCATAGTGGTGGGATGGGAGGAAGGAAAGGCGAGTCCTTTCCAAAACTGGGGGTTCCTGGGGTGGTCTAAGGACCTGTCTGACTGCTGCCGGGCAATGCATGGATTAGTGCCATAGTTCTTGTAGTCTGGCAAGGCTGCATCAGACTGGAACATATCTCTAGGTGGTGATATGGTCAGTCAATAGCCTTCATAATTAATCAAGCACTAATAGACAAATTAGAAGTCATGTCTCTTCAAAGCAGGAGGTGGAGGCAAATGGCTGGTGGATTTTAACTGTTTCGATGCTTTATTTTATTGCTTGGTTTTACATTGCTCCCTTGAAAATAGTGTGTTATTTGGGGAAGTTTCGTACATAAACATGATTTTAAATTTAAATTATTATCTTGATTACCAAATGTGGATGGTGGATTGAAAACTTGTTTTTCAGGCAACCAAATGAAGAATAATATTACATTTTACAGTTCACTAAATCAATGTAGCCCTAATTTTGCCATGCAGGAAATCAATTCCAGTCTTTATAACAGTCGAAGATGTTATGAACAAAGTAATTTTGCAAATTATGGCAAGTAACACATTTATTGATGACTGTAGTTTAGGAATTTAGAATTTGTGAGTGCTGTAATATAATAAGGCTGTACTGGCAGGAGCTGAGTGAAATACAGATTATACGGTGAAACTGTAATGCATCATTTGCTATTAGTGGACTGGTAATAATTACCAGTTTCAAAGCAGCTTTTTCCATGTAATCTTTAGTCTCAGTCGTAACAGCCCTTCTCATTGACATTATGATTACACGAGCTGCCCTTATGATCTAGAATATCTAGTTGATGGGAATACTAAAATGTGGTAGCGAACGCTCAATGTTATATCCTCATTATAAGATAAAATGCTATTTTCTCTGACCTGATCTATAAGGTAGAGAGGCGAAGTAGTGTTACATTGTTAGCTCCTACTGTGGTCTTAAAAACTTCCACTTCATTATGGTGAAGCAAGATGAAATTTTCCCAGTTAAGATTTTTTTCCCAAGCTCACAAATGAGCATGGGAATGTGAAAGTCCAATTGAATTTCCCCCCAATTTCAGCAGATTTAAGTATTTATCTGAGTTTGCGTGCCTGGCACATACCAAACACTGCAGTGCATTTTATTCTGATGCCGGCTTCAAGATGAAACATTAAATATTATTCCAAGGGCTTTTAAAGTGATTAAAGTGTTAAATGCCTGCTGTAGACGATTGAGTCTCTTTACTTTCCCGATTCAGCTTGTCAGGCCAAATGTAGAATAACCGCAGAGCCTTGAGACAGGGGGGAAAGCTGTGATGGGGCACTGCAGCCGACACTGCGGGCTGCCTGCTTCTTCTGTCCTCAGATCATGCAGCTTGCTGAAGAATGATAATGGCCATACAAAGCTTTCCTTCCCCTCCTGCCCAGTAAGATAGGAAACAAGATGGTCGCAGATAAAGCAATGTTTTTTTTTCAAAACCTGCTTTATCTGTTTTGGTTCTCCCACCCTTCATATTGGGCAAACTGGGGAAACCTAATGGGGAGAGCTCTCAAGGCATCAGGTTAAGAGGTTTTGAACAGGAGTGGTGCCTGTGGAGCAATGCCTTGTAACGTAGATGTCTGATGAGGACAGAGATATGTGGTATGGGCAGGTACCACATATGTGATGCCCTTGGAGGGCTCCTGTGGTTTGTTCACACTACAAAAGCATGGGTTTTTTTTTTTTTTTGTTTTTTCTTTTTCTTTTTTTTTTTTTAAATCACTAGACACCAGCTCTATAAGAACTGCTGGGCAGGGCTGGAAATGAATTTTTATCCTCTTAGTTCCAGTTTCAATTTACCAGCATTTAGTAACAAACACCCATTGGGGGGTTGGAAGTCAAGTTATTCACAAAATTGCAGTAATCTATAAAAGCATACTCACCTTTGCCATATCTCATGCCATTCTTTCCTTACAGATGGCCCTCAGAAAGTTATTCGTCCCGCTTGTTTTGCCATATTATATAAGGGGCTGCTTTCTGCTGTCATTATTAGCTGGCTTTTTGGTTAGTTATTTATTAGTTGGTTGCTCTTTTATAATGTCCGTGTTATCTCCAAAAATAAATTATCATGAAATAGAGTTAGCTCACTACTTGCCAAAGTGGCATTTACCATCCTCAGCTTCTTTTCAGTGTGAGAGAAATAATGTGGCTCCAGCAGGGCGCTCGGCCAGGCCTCCTGGCCACTCTCCAGCTCTTTCCCTGGCAGAGATGCTGCTCTCTCTGCCTTCCCTTCTCCCCGTCCTGCACTCTATTTTATTTAACTTTATTTTTCAAATTCTTTTTTTCTGCCCCAGAGTTGAATCTTTGCTAAGGGACAGGAGATGCTGCCTAATTCTGTACGTATTATTAGTCTCTAAAAATAAGGAGGCGGCTAATAATGTGGCATTGCCCAGCTTGCTAGCAGTTCTGGGTCACTGCTTTGAGCCACTGTATGTGTGTTTCTGGAGCTCTTTTTAAATTTATATATTTACTTCTTTATTCATAGCCCCACCCCTACTCCCACCTCCCCTCTAAATATTAGCAGCCTCTTGCAGCATAAAGTCTGTCAAGTCATAACTGGTGTTGATTGGCTTAATAATATCTTTTTCTTACAGCTTTTTTGCTGTGGTTACCTGCTGGGGTGTTTTTTTGAATGCAGGTCTGAGGATGGCGGGAGGAGGTGGGTGCACTTTGGGTGGGTTTGGACCTCCCTGTTGCACCCCTTGGCTCCTTCCATCCCCTGTTCCCTGCCTGCACCTGAGCTGGGATGTCCCTTCTCCAGGTCCCAGCCAAGAGTTCCAGAGGAGAGAAGCTTAGGTGGGGAGGCAAGCTCTTGCCTGCCGGTGGGCAGCTGAAGATTGACGCTGCTTGTTATGTTATTTTGCAGGTAAAGATGAGCCCAGCAGCTACACGTGTACGACTTGTAAACAGCCTTTCAACAGCGCCTGGTTCCTCTTGCAGCATGCACAGAACACGCACGGCTTACGGATCTACCTAGAAAGCGAGCACGGCAGCCCCCTGACGCCACGGGTTGGTATCCCAACAGGACTAGGTGCAGAGTGCCCTTCCCAGCCACCTCTCCACGGGATTCACATTGCAGACAATAACCCTTTTAACCTGCTCAGAATACCCGGCTCGGTCTCGAGGGAGGCATCAGGGCTGGGAGAAGGGCGCTTCCCACCCACGCCACCCCTCTTTAGCCCTCCCCCGAGGCACCATTTGGATCCGCATCGCATTGAGCGCCTGGGTGCGGAAGAAATGGCTCTGGCCACCCATCACCCTAGTGCCTTTGACAGGGTGCTGCGACTGAACCCCATGGCGATGGAGCCCCCCGCTATGGATTTCTCCCGGAGGCTGCGGGAGCTGGCCGGCAACACCTCCAGCCCACCCTTGTCCCCGAGTCGGCCCAGCCCTATGCAAAGGTTGCTGCAGCCCTTCCAGCCTGGCAGCAAACCCCCGTTTCTGGCTACGCCACCCCTTCCTCCTCTGCAGTCTGCTCCTCCTCCCTCCCAGCCACCCATGAAGTCCAAGTCCTGCGAGTTCTGTGGGAAGACCTTCAAGTTTCAGAGCAACCTGGTGGTCCACCGCCGGAGTCACACAGGGGAGAAGCCCTACAAGTGCAACCTTTGCGACCACGCCTGCACGCAGGCCAGCAAGCTGAAGCGCCACATGAAGACCCATATGCACAAGTCCTCCCCCATGACAGTGAAGTCAGACGATGGGCTCTCCACCGCCAGCTCCCCTGAGCCGGGCACCAGTGACCTGGTGGGCAGCGCCAGCAGTGCCCTCAAGTCTGTGGTGGCCAAGTTCAAGAGCGAGAATGACCCCAACATGATCCCCGAAAACGGGGACGAGGAAGAGGAGGAAGAGGAAGAGGAGGAGGAAGAGGAGGAGGAGGAAGAGGAGGAGGACTTGAATGAGAGTGACAGGCCGGACTACGGCTTTGGGATGAGCCTGGAGGCAGCCCGCCACCACGAGAACAACTCGCGGGCTGGTGAAGAGGGCCGGTCGATGCCAGATGTCATGCAGGGCATGGTCCTCAGCTCCATGCAGCACTTCAGTGAGGCCTTCCACCAGGTCCTGGGGGAGAAACACAAGCGGGGACATCTCCCCGAGCCCGAGGTGCACAGGGACACTTGTGACGAAGACTCCGTGGCCGGCGAGTCCGACCGCATCGATGAGGGGGCGGTCAACGGCCGGGGCTGCTCCCCCGGGGAGTCCGCCTCGGGAGGCTTGTCCAAAAAGCTGCTGCTGGGTAGCCCCAGCTCCTTGAGCCCCTTCTCCAAACGCA